>JABWTJ010000622.1:0-429220 GCA_016801875.1 Solanum sitiens | reverse complement strand
ATTAGGGGATCGGGTGTCACGAACCGACACGTAGAATTAGGGGATCGGAGTGTCACGTTCCGACACATAGTATTAGGGGATCGGGTGTCACGAACCGACACGTAGAATTAGGGGATCGGAGTGTCACGTTCCGACACATAGTATTAGGGGATCGGGGGTCACGAACCGACACGTAGAATTAGGGGATCGGAGTGTCACGTTCCGACACATAGTATTAGGGGATCGGGTTTCACGAACCGACACGTAGAATTAAGGGATCGGAGTGTCACGTTCCGACACATAGTAGTAGGAGGGGATCGGGTGTCACGAACCGACACGTAGAATTAGGGGATCGGAGTGTCACGTTCCGACACATAGTAGTAGGGGATCGGAGTGTCACGTACCGACACAAGAGGAAGAAAGATAATGAATCTTGAGAGATGTTTATATACTCAATGTAATGAACCTAATTTCCCAAATGAGTGTGGTATTGAGGCTTGAGTCCTCATGTATGAACTTGGTAGTACTTATTGATGATTATAGTACTTGTTGCTACATGTTGAGTATTGTAGTTGATTTATGATATGAACTGATATATACTGTTTTCTATTTGAGTTGGCCGATGATACCTACTCAGTACTTGTGTTTTGTACTGACCCCCTACTTGTTGTTTCTTTCTTTGTTATTTGGGGAATGCAGCAAACGTACCGTCGTCTTCAACTCAACAGCAATTCTAGCCAGTCTTCACTACACCGGATTTCAGGGTGAGCTAATGCTTCTAGCTTGGACTGGATCTTCTCTTCAATGTCTTGATGCCTTGAACTTCCGGCATGGACTAGCCTTTTATTTATTTTAGCTTCTTAGATACTTTTAGATTTGTAACTTGAGGATAGATGTTCTTGTGATGATGACTTCCAGATTTTGGGGATAATGAGTTTTAAGTCTTCCGCTTTGTATTTTGTTCAATATGTTGGGGTTTTAGATTGGTTGGTTTGCTCACATAGTAGGATAAGTGTGGTTGCCACTCGCGGCTCGATTTTGGGTCGTGACAGTAGAGATTCTAAGAGCTTTTCCACTTGCCAAGATGCAACTAATAGTGGTAAATAGGAAGCGATAACAATATTGAGTTTAATTAAAATACATTTGCATACACTACTTAAGGTTCCAAATATTTTAGCTTTAACAAATTAATTTTTTCTTAAAATACCTGATGTTTGAAGAACTTTATTTTTATTATATCAAATTTTAAATTTTTTTAATTTAATTAGTAAAGTATTATTACTGATTAAAGAGAGATAAATAAAAAGGTAATATAAACAAATATACTTGTAATTAAAAATATTACTATAAGTACTTTTGTAAAGCGATGTCCAATTAAATTAGGCATAATAAATAAATATATCTTTTAATTTGTCTTCTATACTAAGACGAATATATCTATTTATTTAATTTGTATAAGTTTAAGATTCTATTTATATATATTTAAAAGTGAAGGGCATAAATATTTGCTTAAGCTACATTAAAAACACGTTTATGTATTATGCAATAAAATACTGATAGCTCTTGTTTATACATTTAAACAACACTAAAAGATAGGATTAGATGACTTTGAAGTTTATAAAACAAAATTAGTGCCACATGTAATAATAAGCCGGTTTTCGACTTTGTTTTTATGGAATTTGACACTCACTTCTATGGGCTTAATTACAAATCCTTAAAACCCCTCAATAAGCCTTGTCCTTTTCATACTTTCTATAAGAAGGGTTTCAGTGCAGGCAATTTGAAGCTGAGCTGCAGTTTGTGTGAAGTGAAAAATGGGGAGAGTATTTTTGGTGCATCTTGAAGGCAAAACTTACAATTGCAAATTCTGCGAAGCCAACTTGGCCACGCTGGTTCACTTGTTTCAAAGATACAATGTTTCCCCTTTTAATTTATTTTTTTTGGTTGATTGACTAGTTCTAGCTACGTAAAATCCTGATCTTTCATTTGAAAAGGTTTTTGGTACATCCTGATCTTCAATTTGACATGGTTATATATATCACTTTTTGATACGAGTAAAAAAATTCACCTTTTGTATAGGTAGTAATGAGTAATTCTAATGTTGTTTAGTGCAAATGTAATGCTTTTCTTGTTAAATCAGAAGTTTCAAATTTAACGAATTTGTCTCAGTTTCAATTTTTTTTTTTTTATGAATTTGTCAATCCTCGTCATGAATTTGAATTGACCATTATGAAATGGTTTATTGAGTTAACACAATTGACTATGTGAAGTCAAGCAATAATGTGTCATATCCACTAACGAAAGGCCTAAAGAGAGAGGCAGTTGAAAGATCATCTAAGGGAATGGGTTTATGGCTTAGGACAAGTCAGCATGACGGTAACTCTACCTAGCAGACTGGGGATTCCAAGAGCTAGATTCAAGGAGAAAAACAAAGTTGTGGCTGACGATTCGACGTTGTCAATTAACACAATTCATTCTCGATGAAGACAATGTTCATGAACAAGGTTAAGACAGTCTTGTTAATGAGTTAAAAAAACTTAATGTTTTTAATGATTTGCTAAGTTTTGCATATTTGGGAAAATAGTGTATCTACGAGATGAAACGGTTAGAAATCACCTATGTGAGTGGAGCAAATCTAGTCATTTGAATCGCTATAGATAGGGTTCCATGAATCATTTATTGTTCTTTGTATTTTTTTTTTGTTTTCTGCCCTATCCGGAATATAACCTTAGTGGAGCAAATCTAGAGTTATTTATGAAAAGAAACAATTATCTGCACCTGTTAATACTTTGTATCTTTTAGAAGCAACCATGGAAAAACAGATATTTAAGATCTTTTATTAAATATATTCTCTTTTGTTTCAATTTGTAATTCCAGAAGAAAGAACTATGAAAGACTTTATATAATGCTAGATCATGCCAGCACAGTTTGTACACTCGTTATTGAATATATTTAATACCCAAATATTCATGGAGATGTTTTCATGAGAAATTGCATTATATTTTTAATTAATATTAGGCATTTCTTTCGTAGAACAATGTAAGGTCACCTCCTGTTTTCTTATCAATACATTCTCATCTTGTTGCTGGCGATTCCAATTTATTATCCTTCATTATAAATTGACTTGTCATCTTCTGCTTCCTCTGATTATTCTAGCAGTCCACAATCTTTGTCCTCTGATTCAGAGGTTGATTATAGTAGCAAAAAACGTAGGCACTCACATGATATGAAACACGTGAAGAAAAGAACTTGGAAATGATGTTCAATCCAAGATGTCAGTGAGAGTTCACCCATGTAAAGAAAGAAAACTGTCAAATAGAAAGAGTCTTGATTATGGGAGAAAAGTGCGAAAAAGATACACTAGTATTAGCTCCAGGAACATTGACTCAAGAAGTTGTTCTACTTGCCGACGTTAAAATAATATTAGCTCCGGAGGTAGAGATTCTAAGAGCTTTTCCACTTGCCAAGATGCAACTAATAGTGGTAAATAGGAAGCGATAACAATATTGAGTTTAATTAAAATACATTTGCATACACTACTTAAGGTTCCAAATATTTTAGCTTTAACAAATTAATTTTGTCTTAAAATACCTGACGTTTGACGGATTTTTTTTTTATTGTATCTAAGCTTTAAATTTTTTAATTTAATTAGTAAAGTATTATTAGTGATTAAAGAGAGATAAATAAAAATATAATATAAACAAATACACTTGTGATTAAAAATATTACTATAAGTACTTTTGCAAAGCGATGTCCAAATAAAGTAGGCATAATAAATAAATATATCTTTTAATTTGTCTTCTATACTAAGACGAATGTATCTATTTATTTAATTTGTATAAGTTTAAGAGTCTATTTATACATATTTAAAAGTGAAGGGCATAAATATTTGCTTAAGCTACATTAAAAACACGTTTATGTATTATGCGATAAAATACTGATAGCTGTTTTTTATTCATTTAAACAACACTAAAAGATAGGATTAGATGACTTTGAAGTTAATAAAACAAAATTAGTGCCACATGTAATAATAAGCCGGTTTTCTACTTTGTTTTAATGGAATTTGACACTCACTTCTATGGGCTTAATTACAAATCCTTAAAACCCCTCAATAAGCCTTGTCCTTTTCATACTTTCTTTAAGAAGGGTTTCAGTGCAGGCAATTTGAAGCTGAGCTGCAGTTTGTGTGAACTGAAAAATGGGGAGAGTATTTTTGGCGCATCTTGAAGGCAAAACTTACAATTGCAAATTCTGCGAAGCCAACTTGGCCACGCTGGTTCACTTGTTTCAAAGATACAATGTTTCCCATTTTAATTTATTTTTTTTGGTTGATTGACTAGTCTAGCTACGTAAAATCCTGATCTTTCATTTTACATGGTTTTTGGTACATCCTGATCTTTCATTTGACATGGTTATATATATCACTTTTTGATACGAGTAAAAAATTTCACTTTTTGTATAGGTAGTAATGAGTAATTCTTATGTTGTTTAGTGCAAATGTAATACTTTTCTTGTTAAATCAGAAGTTTCAAGTTTAACGAATTTGTCTCAGTTTCAATTTTTTTTTAACGAATTTTTCAATCCTCATCATGAATTTGAATTGACCTTTAGGAAATGGTTGATTGAGTTAACACAATTGACTATGTGAAGTCAAGCAATAATGTATCATATCCACTAACGAAAGGCCTTGAGAGAGAGGCAGTTGAAAGATCATCTAAGGGAATGGGTTTACGGCTTAGGACAAGTCAGCATGATGGTAGCTCTACCTAGCGGACTGGGGATTCCAAGAGCTACATTCAAGGAGAAAAACAAAGTTGTGGCTGACGATTCGACGTTGTCAATTAACACAATCCATTCTCGATGAAGACAATGTTCATGAACAAGGTTAAGACAGGATTGTTAATGAGTTAAAAAAACTTAATGTTTTTAATGATTTGCTAAGTTTGGCAGATTTGGCCAAATAGTGTATCTACGAGATGAAACGGTTAGAACTCACCTATGTGAGTGGAGCAAATCTAGTCATTTGAATCGCTATAGATAGAGTTCCATGAATCATTTATTGTTCTTTGTATTTTTTTTTGTTTTCTGCCCTATCCGGAATATAACCTTAGTGGAGCAAATCTAGAGTTATTTATGAAAAGAAACAATTATCTGCACCTGTTAATACTTTGTATCTTTTAGAAGAAACCATGGAAAAACAGATATTTAAGATCTTTTATTAAATATATTCTCTTTTGTTTCAATTTGTAATTCCAGAAGAAAGAACTATGAAAGACTTTATATAATGCTTGATCATGCAGTACACTTTGTACACTCGTTATTGAATATATTTAATACCCAAATATTCATGGAGATGTTTTCACGAGAAATTGCATTATATTTTTAATTAATATTAGGCATTTCTTTCGTAGAACAATGTAAGGTTACCTCCTGTTTTCTTATCAATACATTCTCATCTTGTTGCTGGCAATTCCAATTTATTATCCTTCATTATAAATTGGCTTGTCATCTTCTGATTCCTCTAATTATTCTAGCAGTCCACAGTCTTTGTCCTCTGATTCAGAGGTTGATTATAGTAGCAAAAAACGTAGGTACTCACGTGATATGAAACACGTGAAGAAAATAACTTGGAAATGATATTCAAGCCAAGATATCAGTGAGAGTTCACCCTTGTAAAGAAAGAAAACTGTCAAATAGAAAGAGTCTTGATTATGGGAGAAAAGTGCGAAAAAGACACACTAGTATTAGCTCCAGGAACATTGACTCAAGAAGTTGTTCTACTTGCCGACGTTAAAATAGTATTAGCTCCGGAGGTAGAGATTCTAAGAGCTTTTCCACTTGCCAAGATGCAACTAATAGTGGTAAATAGGAAGCGATAACAATATTGAGTTTAATTAAAATACATTTGCATACACTACTTAAGGTTCCAAATATTTTAGCTTTAACAAATTAATTTTGTCTTAAAATACCTGACGTTTGAAGGATTTTTTTTTATTGTATCTAAGTTTTAAATTTTTTAATTTAATTAGTAACGTATTATTAGTGATTAAAGAGAGATAAATAAAAAGGTAATATAAACAAATATACTTGTGATTAAAAATATTACTATATGTACTTTTGCAAAGCGATGTCCAAATAAAGTAGGCATAATAAATAAATTTATCTTTTAATTTGTCTTCTATACTAAGACGAATGTATCTATTTATTTAATTTGTATAAGTTTAAGAGTCTATTTATACATATTTAAAAGTGAAGGGCATAAATATTTGCTTAAGCTACATTAAAAACACATTTATGTATTATGCAATAAAATACTGATAGCTCTTTTTTATACATTTAAACAACACTAAAATATAAGATTAGATGACTTTGAAGTTAATAAAACCAAATTCGTAATAAAACAAAATTCGTGCCACATGTAATAATAAGCCGGTTTTCTACTTTGTTTTTATGGAATTTGACACTCACTTCTATGGGCTTAATTACAAATCCTTAAAACCCCTCAATAAGCCTTGTCCTTTTTATCCTTTCTTTAAGAAGGGTTTCAGTTTAGGCAATTTGAAGCTGAGCTGCAATTTGTGTGAAGTGAAAAATGGGGAGAGTATTTTTGGTGCATCTTGAAGGCAAAACTTGCAATTGCAAATTCTGCGAAGCCGACTTGGCCACGCTGGTTCACTTGTTTCAAAGATACAATGTTTCCCCTTTTAATTTATATTTTTTGGTTGATTGACTAGATCTAGCTACGTAAAATACTGATCTTTCATTTGACATGGTTTTTGGTACATCCTGATCTTTCATTTGACATGGTTATATATATCACTTTTTGGTACGAGTAAAAAATTTAACCTTTTGTATAGGTAGTAATGCGTAATTCTTATGTTGTTTAGTGGAAATGTAATGCTTTTCTTGTTAAATCAGAAGTTCAAATTTAACGAATTTGTCTCAATTTCATTTTTTTTACGAATTTGTCAATCCTCATCATGAATTTGAATTGACCATTAGGAAATGGTTGATTGAGTTAACATAATTGACTATGTGAAGTCAAGCAATAATGTGTCATATCCACTAACGAAAGGCCTAGAGAGAGAGGCAGTTGAAAGATCATCTAAGGGAATGGGTTTACGGCTTAGGACAAGTCAGCATGACAGTAACTCTACCTAGCAGACTGGGGATTCCAAGAGCTACATTCAAGGAGAAAAACAAAGTTGTGGCTGACGATTCGACGTTGTCAATTAACACAATTCATTCTTGATGAAGACAATGTTCATGAACAAGATTAAGACAGGATTGTGAATGAGTTAAAAAAACTTAATGTTTTTAATGATTTGCTAAGTTTTGCATATTTGGCCAAATAGTGTATCTACGAGATGAAACGGTTAGAAATCACCTATGTGAGTGGAGCAAATCTAGTCATTTGAATCGCTATAGATAGAGTTCCATGAATCATTTATTGTTCTTTGTACTTTTTTTTGTTTTCTGTCCTATCCGGAATATAACCTTAGTGGAGCAAATCTAGATTTATTTATTAAAAGAAACAATTATCTGCACCTATTAATACTTTGTATCTTTTAGAAGCAACCATGGAAAAACAGATATTTAAGATCTTTTATTAAATATATTCTCTTTTGTTTCAATTTTCCAGAAGAAAGAATTATGAAAGACTTTATATAATGCTTGATCATGCCAGCACACTTTGTACACTCGTTATTGAATATATTTAATACCCACATATTCATGGAGATGTTTTCATGAGAAATTGCATTATATTTTTAATTAATATTAGGCATTTCTTTCGTAGAACAATGTAAGGTTACCTCCTGTTTTCTTATCAATACATTCTCATCTTGTTGCTGGCAATTCCAATTTATTATCCTTCATTATAAATTGGCTTGTCATCTTCTGATTCCTCTAATTATTCTAGCAGTCCACAGTCTTTGTCCTCTGATTCAGAGGTTGATTATAGTAGCAAAAAACGTAGGTACTCACGTGATATGAAACACGTGAAGAAAATAACTTGGAAATGATATTCAAGCCAAGATATCAGTGAGAGTTCACCCTTGTAAAGGAAGAAAACTGTCAAATAGAAAGAGTTTTGATTATGGGAGAAAAGTGCAAAAAAGACACACTAGTATTAGCTCCAGGAACATTGACTCAAGAAGTTGTTGTACTTGCCGACGTTAAAATAGTATTAGCTCCGGAGGTAGAGATTCTAAGAGCTTTTCCACTTGCCAAGATGCAACTAATAGTGGTAAATAGGAAGCGATAACAATATTGAGTTTAATTAAAATACATTTGCATACACTACTTAAGGTTCCAAATATTTTAGCTTTAACAAATTAATTTTGTCTTAAAATACCTGACGTTTGAAGGATTTTTTTTATTGTATCTAAGTTTTAAATTTTTTAATTTAATTAGTAAAGTATTATTAGTGATTAAAGAGAGATAAATAAAAAGGTAATATAAACAAATATACTTGTGATTAAAAATATTACTATATGTACTTTTGCAAAGCGATGTCCAAATAAAGTAGGCATAATAAATAAATTTATCTTTTAATTTGTCTTCTATACTAAGACGAATGTATCTATTTATTTAATTTGTATAAGTTTAAGAGTCTATTTATACATATTTAAAAGTGAAGGGCATAAATATTTGCTTAAGCTACATTAAAAACACATTTATGTATTATGCAATAAAATATTGATAGCTCTTTTTTATACATTTAAACAACACTAAAATATAAGATTAGATGACTTTGAAGTTAATAAAACCAAATTCGTAATAAAACAAAATTCGTGCCACATGTAATAATAAGCCGGTTTTCTACTTTGTTTTTATGGAATTTGACACTCACTTCTATGGGCTTAATTACAAATCCTTAAAACCCCTCAATAAGCCTTGTCCTTTTCATCCTTTCTTTAAGAAGGGTTTCAGTTTAGGCAATTTGAAGCTGAGCTGCAATTTGTGTGAAGTGAAAAATGGGGAGAGTATTTTTGGTGCATCTTGAAGGCAAAACTTGCAATTGCAAATTCTGCGAAGCCAACTTGGCCACGCTGGTTCACTTGTTTCAAAGATACAATGTTTCCCCTTTTAATTTATATTTTTTGGTTGATTGACTAGATCTAGCTACGTAAAATCCTGATCTTTCATTTGACATGGTTTTTGGTACATCCTGATCTTTCATTTGACATGGTTATATATATCACTTTTTGGTACGAGTAAAAAATTTAACCTTTTGTATAGGTAGTAATGAGTAATTCTTATGTTGTTTAGTGCAAATGTAATGCTTTTCTTGTTAAATCAGAAGTTTCAAATTTAACGAATTTGTCTCAATTTTATTTTTTTTACGAATTTGTCAATCCTCATCATGAATTTGAATTGACCATTAGGAAATGGTTGATTGAGTTAACATAATTGACTATGTGAAGTCAAGCAATAATGTGTCATATCCACTAACGAAAGGCCTAGAGAGAGAGGCAGTTGAAAGATCATCTAAGGGAATGGGTTTACGGCTTAGGACAAGTCAGCATAACAGTAACTCTACCTAGCAGACTGGGGATTCCAAGAGCTACATTCAAGGAGAAAAACAAAGTTGTGGCTGACGATTCGACGTTGTCAATTAACACAATCCATTCTTGATGAAGACAATGTTCATGAACAAGGTTAAGACAGGATTGTTAATGAGTTAAAAAAACTTAATGTTTTTAATGATTTGCTAAGTTTTGCATATTTGGCCAAACAGTGTATCTACGAGATGAAACGGTTAGAACTCACCTATGTGAGTGGAGCAAATCTAGTCATTTGAATCGCTATAGATAGAGTTCCATGAATCATTTATTGTTCTTTGTACTTTTTTTTGTTTTCTGCCCTATCCGGAATATAACCTTAGTGGAGCAAATCTAGATTTATTTATTAAAAGAAACAATTATCTGCACCTATTAATACTTTGTATCTTTTAGAAGCAACTATGGAAAAACAGATATTTAAGATCTTTTATTAAATATATTCTCTTTTGTTTCAATTTGTAATTCCAGAAGAAAGAACTATGAAAGTCTTTATATAATGCTTGATCATGCCAGCACACTTTGTACACTCGTTATTGAATATATTTAATACCCACATATTCATGGAGATGTTTTCATGAGAAATTGCATTATATTTTTAATTAATATTAGGCATTTCTTTCGTAGAACAATGTAAGGTTACCTCCTGTTTTCTTATCAATACATTCTCATCTTGTTGCTGGCAATTCCAATTTAGTATCCTTCATTATAAATTGACTTGTCATCTTCTGCTTCCTCTGATTATTCTAGCAGTTCACAGTCTTTGTCCTCTGATTCAGAGGTTGATTACAGTAGCAAAAAACGTAGGCACTCACGTGATATGAAACACCTGAAGAAAAGAACTTGGAAATGATATTCAAGCCAAGTTGTCAGTCAGAGTTCACCTATGTAAAAAAAAACTGTCAAATAGAAAGATTCTTGATTATGAGAGAAAAGTGCGAAAGAGACACACTAGTATTAGTTCCAGGAACATTGACTCGAGAAGTTGTTCTACTTTCCGACGTTAAAATAGTATTAGCTTCGGAGGTAGAGATTCTAAGAGCTTTCCACTTGCCAAGATGCAACTAATAGTGGTAAATAGGAAGCGATAACAATATTGAATTTAATTAAAATACATTTGCATACACTACTTAAGGTTCCAAATATTTTAGCTTTAACAAATTAATTTTGTCTTAAAATACCTGACATTTAAATTATTATTTTTTATATCTAAGTTTTAAATTTTTTAATTTAATTAGTAAAGTATTATTAGTGATTAAAGAGAGATAAATAAAAAGGTAATATAAACAAATATACTTGTGATTAAAAATATTACTATAAGTACTTTTGCAAAGCGATGTCCAAATAAAGTAGGCATAATAAATAAATATATCTTTTAATTTGTCTTCTATACTAAGACGAATGTAACTATTTATTTAATTTGTATAAGTTTAAGAGTCTATTTATACATATTTAAAAGTGAAGGGCATAAATATTTGCTTAAGCTACATTAAAAACACGTTTATGTATTATGCAATAAAATACTGATAGCTCTTTTTTATACATTTAAACAATACTAAAAGATAAGATTAGATGACTTTGAAGTTAATAAAACAAAATTCGTGCCACATGTAATAATAAGCCGGTTTTCTACTTTGTTTTTATGGAATTTGACACTCACTTCTATGGGCTTAATTACAAATCCTTAAAACCCCTCAATAAGCCTTGTCTTTTTCATCCTTTCTGTAAGAAGGGTTTCAGTTTAGGCAATTTGAAGCTGAGCTGCAGTTCGTGTGAAGTGAAAAATGGGGAGAGTATTTTTGGTGCATCTTGAAGGCAAAACTTACAATTGCAAATTCTGCGAAGCCAACTTGGCCACGCTGGTTCACTTGTTCAAAGATACAATGTTTCCCCTTTTCATTTTTTTTTTGATTGATTGACTAGATCTAGCTACGTAAAATCCTGATCTTTCATTTGACATGGTTTTTGGTACATCCTGATCTTTCATTTGACATGGTTATATACATCACTTTTTGGTACGAGTAAAAAATTTAACCTTTTGTATAGGTAGTAATGAGTAATTCTTATGTTGTTTAGTGCAAATGTAATGCTTTTCTTGTTAAATCAGAAGTTTCAAATTTAACGAATTTGTCTCAATTTCATTTTTTTTTACGAATTTGTCAATCCTCATCATGAATTTGAATTGACCATTAGGAAATGGTTGATTGAGTTAACACAATTGACTCTGTGAAGTCAAGCAATAATGTGTCATATCCACTAACGAAAGGCCTAGAGAGAGAGGCAGTTGAAAGATCGTCTCAGGGAATGGGTTTACGGCTTAGGACAAGTCAGCATGACGGTAACTCTACCTAGCAGACTGGGGATTCCAAGAGCTACATTCAAGGAGAAAAACAAAGTTGTGGCTGACGATTCGACGTTGTCAATTAACACAATCCATTCTCGATGAAGACAATGTTCATGAACAAGGTTAAGACAGGATTGTTAATGAGTTAAAAAAACTTAATGTTTTTAATGATTTGCTAAGTTTGCCAGATTTGGCCAAATAGTGTATCTATGAGATGAAACGGTTAGAACTCACCTATGTGAGTGGAGCAAATCTAGTCATTTGAATCGCTATAGATAGAGTTCCATGAATCATTTATTGTTCTTTGTATTTTTTTTGTTTTCTGCCCTATCCGGAATATAACCTTAGTGGAGCAAATCTAGATTTATTTATGAAAAGAAGCAATTATCTGCACCTGTTAATACTTTGTATCTTTTAGAAGCAACCATGGAAAAACAGATATTTAAGATCTTTTATTAAATATATTCTCTTTTGTTTCAATTTGTAATTCCAGAAGAAAGAACTATGAAAGACTTTATATAATGCTTGATCATGCCAGCACACTTTATACACTCGTTATTGAATATATTTAATACCCAAATATTCATGGAGATGTTTTCATGAGAAATTGCATTATATTTTTAATTAATATTAGGCATTTCTTTCGTAGAACAATGTAAGGTTACCTCCTGTTTTCTTATAAATATATTCTCATCTTGTTGCTGGCAATTCCAATTTAGTATCCTTCATTATAAATTGACTTGTCATCTTCTGCTTCCTCTTATTATTCTAGCAGTGCATAGTCTTTGTCCTCTGATTCAGAGGTTGATTATAGTAGCAAAAAACGTAGGCACTCACGTGATATGAAACACGTGAAGAAAAGAACTTGGAAATGATATTCAAGCCAAGATGTCAGTGAGAGTTCACCCATGTAAAAAAAACTGTCAAATAGAAAGATTCTTGATTATGAGAGAAAACTTCGAAAGAGACACACTAGTATTAGCTCCGACAATATTCACTCAAGAAGTTGTTCTACTTTCCGACGTTAAAATAGTATTAGCTTCGGAGGTAGAGATTCTAAGAGCTTTTCCACTTGCCAAGATGCAGCTAATAGTGGTAAATAGGAAGCGATAACAATATTAAATTTAATTAAAATACATTTGCATACAATACTTAAGGTTCCAAATATTTTAGCTTTAACAAATTAATTTTGTCTTAAAATACCTGACGTTTAAAGAATTTTTTTTTATTATATCTAAGTTTAAATTTTTTTAATTTAATTAGTAAAGTATTATTACTTATTAAAGAGAGATAAATAAAAAGGTAATATAAACAAATATACTTGTGATTAAAAATATTACTGTAAGTACTTTTGCAAAGCGATGTCCAAATAAAGTAGGCACAATAAATAAATATGTCTTTTAATTTGTCTTCTATACTAAGACGAATGTATCTATTTATTTAATTTGTATAAGTTTAAGAGTCTATTTATACATATTTAAAAGTGAAGGGCATAAATATTTGCTTAAGCTACATTAAAAACACGTTTATGTATTATGCAATAAAATACTGATAGCTCTTTTTTTATACATTTAAACAACACTAAAAGATAAGATTAGATGACTTTGAAGTTAATAAAACAAAATTTGTGCCACATGTAATAATAAGCCGGTTTTCTACTTTGTTTTTATGGAATTTGACACTCACTTCTATGGGCTTAATTACAAATCCTTAAAACCCCTCAATAAGCCTTGTCTTTTTCATCCTTTCTTTAATAAGGGTTTCAGTTTAGGCAATTTGAAGCTGAGCTGCAGTTCGTGTGAAGTGAAAAATGGGGAGAGTATTTTTGGTGCATCTTGAAGGCAAAACTTACAATTGCAAATTCTGCGAAGCCAACTTGGCCACGCTGGTTCACTTGTTCAAAGATACAATGTTTCCCCTTTTAATTTATTTATTTTGGTTGATTGACTAGATCTAGCTACGTAAAATCCTGATCTTTCATTTGACATGGTTTTTGGTACATCCTGATCTTTCATTTGACATGGTTATATATATCACTTTTTGGTACAAGTAAAAAATTTAACCTTTTGTATAGGTAGTAATGAGTAATTCTTATGTTGTTTAGTGCAAATGTAATGCTTTTCTTGTTAAATCAGAAGTTTCAAATTTAACGAATTTGTCTCAATTTCATTTTTTTTTTACGAATTTGTCAATCCTCATCATGAATTTGAATTGACCATTAGGAAATGGTTGATTGAGTTAACACAATTGACTATGTGAAGTCAAGCAATAATGTGTCATATCCACTAACGAAAGGCCTAGAGAGAGAGGCAGTTGAAAGATCATCTAAGGGAATGGGTTTACGGCTTAGGACAAGTCAGCATGACGGTAACTCTACCTAGCAGACTGGGGATTCCAAGAGCTACATTCAAGGAGAAAAACAAAGTTGTGGCTGACGATTCGACGTTGTCAATTAACACAATCCATTCTCGATGAAGACAATGTTCATGAACAAGGTTAAGACAGGATTGGTAATGATTTAAAAAAACTTAATGTTTTTAATGATTTGCTAAGTTTGGCAGATTTGGCCAAATAGTGTATCTATGAGATGAAACGGTTAGAACTCACCTAGGTGAGTGGAGCAAATCTAGTCATTTGAATCGCTATAGATAGAGTTCCATGAATCATTTATTGTTCTTTGTATTTTTTTTTTTGTTTTCTGCCCTATCTGGCATATAACCTTAGTGGAGCAAATCTAGATTTATTTATGAAAAGAAACAATTATCTGCACCTGTTAATACTTTGTATCTTTTAGAAGCAACCATGAAAAAACAGATATCTAAGATCTTTTATTAAATATATTCTCTTTTGTTTCAATTTGTAATTCCAGAAGATAGAACTATGAAAGACTTTATATAATGCTTGATCATGCCAGCAAACTTTATACACTCGTTATTGAATATATTTAATACCTAAATATTCATGGAGATGTTTCATGAGAAATTGCATTATATTTTTAATTAATATTAGGCATTTCTTTCGTAGAACAATGTATGGTTACCTCCTGTTTTCTTATCAATACATTCTCATCTTGTTACTGGCAATTCCAATTTATTATCCTTCATTATAAATTGACTTGTCATCTTCTGCTTCCTCTGATTATTCTAGCAGTGCACAGTCTTTGTCCTCTGATTCAGAGGTTTATTATAGTAGCAAAAAACGTAGGCACTCATGTGATATGAAACACGTGAAGAAAAGAACTTGGAAATGATATTCAAGCCAAGATGTCAGTGAGAGTTCACCCATGTAAAAAAAAACTGTAAAATATAAAGATTCTTGATTATGAGAGAAAAGTGCGAAAGAGACACACTAGTATTAGCTCCGACAACATTCACTCAAGAAGTTGTTCTACTTTCTGACGTTAAAATAGTATTAGCTTCGGAGGTAGATATTCTAAGAGCTTTTCCACTTGCCAAGATGCAACTAATAGTGGTAAATAGGAAGCGATAACAATATTGAATTTAATTAAAATACATTTGCATACACTACTTAAGGTTCCAAATATTTTAGCTTTAACAAATTAATTTTGTCTTAAATACCTGACATTTTAAATTATTTTTTTTATATCTAAGTTTTAAATTTTTTAATTTAATTAGTAAGTATTATTAGTGATTAAAGAGAGATAAATAAAAAGGTAATATAAACAAATATACTTGTGATTAAAAATATTACTATAAGTACTTTTGCAAAGCGATGTCCAAATAAAGTAGGCATAATAAATAAATATACCTTTTAATTTGTCTTTTATACTAAGACGAATGTATCTATTTATTTAATTTGTATAAGTTTAAGAGTCTATTTATACATATTTAAAAGTGAAGGGCATAAATATTTGCTTAAGCTACATTAAAAACACGTTTATGTATTATGCAATAAAATACTGATATCTCTTTTTTATACATTTAAACAACACTAAAAGATAAGATTAGATGACTTTGAAGTTAATAAAACAAAATTCGTGCCACATGTAATAATAAGCCGGTTTTCTACTTTGTTTTGATGGAATTTGACACTCACTTCTATGGGCTTAATTACAAATCCTTAAAACCCCTCAATAAGCCTTGTCTTTTTCATCCTTTCTTTAAGAAGGGTTTCAGTTTAGGCAATTTGAAGCTGAGCTGCAGTTCGTGTGAAGTGAAAAATGGGGAGAGTATTTTTGGTGCATCTTGAAGGCAAAACTTACAATTGCAAATTCTGCGAAGGCAACTTGGCCACGCTGGTTCACTTGTTCAAAGATACAATGTTTCCCCTTTTAATTTATTTTTTTTGGTTGATTGACTAGATCTAGCTACGTAAAATCCTGATCTTTCATTTGACATGGTTTTTGGTACATCCTGATCTTTCATTTGACATGGTTATATATATCACTTTTTGGTACGAGTAAAAAATTTAACCTTTTGTATAGGTAGAAATGAGTAATTCTTATGTTGTTTAGTGCAAATGTAATGCTTTTCTTGTTAAATCAGAAGTTTCAAATTTAACGAATTTGTCTCAGTTTCATTTTTTTTTTTACGAATTTGTCAATCCTCATCATGAATTTGAATTGACCATTAGGAAATGGTTGATTGAGTTAACACAATTGACTATGTGAAGTCAAGCAATAATGTGTCATATCCACTAACGAAAGGCCTAGAGATAGAGGCTGTTGAAATATCATCTAAGGGAATGGATTTACGGATTAGGACAAGTCAGCATGACGGTAACTCTACCTAGCAGACTGGGGATTCCAAGAGCTACATTCAAGGAGAAAAACAAAGTTGTGGCTGACGATTCGACTTTGTCAATTAACACAATCCATTCTCGATGAAGACAATGTTCATGAACAAGGTTAAGACAGGATTGTTAATGAGTTAAAAAAACTTAATGTTTTTAATGATTTGCTAAGTTTGCCAGATTTGGCCAAATAGTGTATCTATGAGATGAAACGGTTAGAACTCACCTAGGTGAGTGGAGCAAATCTAGTCATTTGAATCGCTATAGATAGAGTTCCATGAATCATTTATTGTTCTTTGTATTTTTTTTGTTTTCTGCCCTATTCGGAATATAACCTTAGTGGAGCAAATCTAGATTTATTTATGAAAAGAAACAATTATCTGCACCTGTTAATACTTTGTATCTTTTAGAAGCAACCATGGAAAAACAGATATTTAAGATCTTTTATTAAATGTATTCTCTTTTGTTTCAATTTGTAATTCCAGAAGAAAGAACTATGAAAGACTTTATATAATGCTTGATCATGCCAGCACACTTTGTACACTCGTTATTGAATATATTTAATACCCAAATATTCATGGACATGTTTTCATGAGAAATTGCATTATATTTTTAATTAATATTAGGCATTTCTTTCGTAGAACAATGTAAGGTTACCTCCTGTTTTCTTATCAATACATTCTCATCTTGTTGCTGGCAATTCCAATTTATTATCCTTCATTATAAATTGACTTGTCCTCTTCTACTTCCTCTGGTTATTCTAGCAGTTCACAGTCTTTGTCCTCTGATTCAGAGGTTGATTATAGTAGCAAAAAACGTAGGCACTCACGTGATATGAAACACATGAAGAAAAGAACTTGGAAATGATAGTCAAGCCAAGATGTCAGTGAGAGTTCACCATGTAAAGAAAGAAAACTGTCAAATAGAAAGAGTCTTGATTATGGGAGAAAAGTGCGAAAGAGACACACTAGTATTAGCTCCAGGAACATTGACTCAAGAAGTTGTTCTACTTGCCGACGTTAAAATAGTATTAGCTCCGGAGGTAGAGATTCTAAGAGATTTTCCACTTGCCAAGATGCAACTAATAGTGGTAAATAGGAAGCGATAACAATATTGAGTTTAATTAAAATACATTTGCATACACTACTTAAGGTTCCAAATATTTTACCTTTAACAAATTAATTTTGTCTTAAAATACCTGACGTTTGAAGATTTTTTTTTATTATATCTAAGTTTTAAATTTTTAAATTTAATTAGTAAAGTATTATTACTGATTAAAGAGAGATAAATAAAAAGGTAATATAAACAAATATACTTGTGATTAAAAATATTACTATAAGTACTTTTGCAAAGCGATGTCCAAATAAAGTAGGCATAATAAATAAATATATCTTTTAATTTGTCTTCTATACTAAGACGAATGTATCTATTTATTTAATTTGTATAAGTTTAAGAGTCTATTTATACATATTTAAATGTGAAGGGCATAAATATTTGCTTAAGCTACATTAAAGCACGTTTATGTATTATGCAATAAAATACTGATAGCTCTTTTTTATACATTTAAACAACACTAAAAGATAAGATTAGATGACTTTGAAGTTAATAAAACAAAATTCGTGCCACATGTAATAATAAGTCGGTTTTCTACTTTGTTTTTATGGAATTTGACACTCATTTCTATGGGCTTAATTACAAATCCTTAAAACCCCTCAATAAGCCTTGAACTTTTCATCCTTTCTTTAAGAAGGGTTTCAATTTAGGCAATTTGAAGCTGAGCTGCAGTTCGTGTGAAGTGAAAATTGGAGAGAGTATTTTTGGTGCATCTTGAAGGCAAAACTTACAATTGCAAATTCTGCGAAGCCAACTTGGCCACGCTGGTTCACTTGTTTCAAAGATACAATGTTTCCCCTTTTAATTTATTTTTGTTTGGTTGATTGACTAGATCTAGCTACGTAAAATCCTGATCTTTTATTTGACATGGTTTTTTGTACATCCTGATCTTTCATATGACATGGTTATATATATCACTTTTTGGTACGAGTAAAAAATTTCACCTTTTGTATAGGTAGTAATGAGTAATTCTTATGTTGTTTAGTGCAAATGTAATGCTTTTCTTGTTAAATCAGAAGTTTCAAATTTAACGAATTTGTCTCAGTTTCATTTTTTGTTTTTTTTACGAATTTGTCAATCCTCATCATGAATTTGGATTGACCATTAGGAAATGGTTGATTGAGTTAACACAATTGACTATGTGAAGTCAAGAAATAATGTGTCATATCCACTAACGAAAGGCCTAGAGAGAGAGGCAGTTGCGAGATCATCTACGGGAATGGGTTTACGGCTTAGGACAAGTCAGCATGACGGTAACTCTACCTAGCAGACTCGGGATTCCAAAAGCTAGATTCAAGGAGAAAAACAAAGTTGTGGCTGACGATTCGACGTTGTCAATTAACATAATCCATTCTCGATGAAGACAATGTTCACGAACAAGGTTAAGACAGGCTTGTTAATGAGTTAAAAAAACTTAAAGTTTTTAATGATTTGCTAAGTTTGGCAGATTTGGCAAAATAGTGTATCTACGAGATAAAACGGTTAGAAATCACCTATGTGAGTGGAGCAAATCTAGTCATTTGAATCGCTATAGATATAGTTCCATAAATCATTTACTGTTCTTTGTATTTTTTTTGTTTTCTGCCCTATCCGGAATATAACCTTAGTGGAGCAAATCTAGAGTTATTTATGAAAAGAAACAATTATCTGCACCTGTTAATACTTTGTATCTTTTAGAAGCAACCATGGAAAAAGAGATATTTAAGATCTTTTATTAAATATATTTCTCTTTTGTTTCAATTTGTAATTCCAGAAGAAAGAACTATGAAAGACTTTATATAATGCTTGATCATGCCAGCACACCTTGTACACTCGTTATTGAACATATTTAATACCCAAATATTCATCGAGATGTTTTCATGAGAAATTGCATTATATTTTTAATTCATATTAGGCATTTCTTTCATAGAACAATGTAAGGTTACCTCCTGTTTTCTTATCAATACATTCTCATCTTGTTGCTGGCAATTCCAATTTATTATCCTTCATTATAAATTGACTTGTCATCTTCTGCTTTCTCTGATTATTCTAGCAGTCCACTGTCTTTGTCCTCTGATTCTGAGGTTGATTATAGTAGCAAAAATCGTAGGCACTCACGTGATATGAAACACGTGAAGAAAAGAACTTGGAAATGATATTCAAGTCAAGATGTCAGTGAGAGTTCACCCATGTAAAGAAAGAAAACTGTCAAATAGAAAGATTCTTGATTATGAGAGAAAAGTGCGAAAGAGACACACTAGTATTAGCTCCAGGAACATTGACTCAAGAAGTTGTTCTACTTGCCGACGTTAAAATAGTATTAGCTCCGGAGGTAGAGATTCTAAGAGATTTTCCACTTGCCAAGATGCAACTAATAGTATTAAATAGGAAGCGATAACAATATTGAGTTTAATTAAAATACATTTGCATACACTACTTAAGGTTCCAAATATTTTAGCTTTAACAAATTAATTTTGTCTTAAAATACCTGACGTTTGAAGATTTTTTTTTTATTATATCTAAGTTTTAAATTTTTTAATTTAATTAGTAAAGTATTATTACTGATTAAAGAGAGATAAATAAAAAGGTAATATAAACAAATATACTTGTGATTAAAAATATTACTATAAGTACGTTTGCAAAGCGATGTCCAAATAAAGTAGGCATAATAAATAAATATATCTTTTAATTTGTCTTCTATACTAAGACGAATGTTTCTATTTATTTAATTTGTATAAGTTTAAGAGTCTATTTATACATATTTAAAAGTGAAGGGCATAAATATTTGCTTAAGCTACATTAAAGCACGTTTATGTATTATGCAATAAAATACTGATAGCTCTTTTTTATACATTTAAACAACACTAAAAGATAAGATTAGATGACTTTGAAGTTAGTAAAACAAACGTGCCACATGTAATAATAAGCCGGTTTTCTACTTTGTTTTTATGGAATTTGACACTCACTTCTATGGGCTTAATTACAAATCCTTAAAACCCCTCAATAAGCCTTGTCCTTTTCATCCTTTCTTTAAGAAGGGTTTCAGTTTAGGCAATTTGAAGCTGAGCTGCAGTTTGTGTGAAGTGAAAATTGGGGAGAGTATTTTTGGTGCATCTTGAAGGCAAAACTTACAATTGCAAATTTTGCGAAGCCAACTTGGCCACGCTGGTTCACTTGTTTCAAAGATACAATGTTTCCCCTTTTAATTTATTTTTTTGGTTGATTGACTATATCTAGCTACGTAAAATCCTGGTCTTTCATTTAACATGGTTTTTTGTACATCCTGATATTTCATTTGACATGGTTATATATATCACTTTTTGGTACGAGTAAAAAATTTCACCTTTTGTATAGGTAGTAATGAGTAATTCTTATGTTGTTTAGTGCAAATGTATTGCTTTTCTTGTTAAATCAGAAGTTTCAAATTTAACGAATTTGTCTCAGTTTCATTTTTTTTTTTACGAATTTGTCAATCCTCATCATGAATTTGAATTGACCATTAGGAAATGGTTGATTGAGTTAACACAATTGACTATGTGAAGTCAAGCAATAATGTGTCATATCCACTAACGAAAGGCCTAGAGAGAGAGGCAGTTGAAAGATCATCTAAGGGAATTGGTTTACGGCTTAGGACAAGTCAGCATGACGGTAACTCTACCTAGCAGACTGGGGATTCCAAGAGCTAGAGTCAACGAGAAAAACAAAGTTGTGGCTGACGATTCGACGTTGTCAATTAACACAATCCATTCTCGATGAAGATAATTTTCATGAACAAGGTTAAGACATGCTTGTTAATGAGTTAAAAAAACTTAATGTTTTTAATGATTTGCTAATTTTGACAGATTTGGCCAAATAGTGTATCTACGAGATGAAACAGTTAGAAATCACCTATGTGGGTGGAGCAAATCTAGTCATTTGAATCGCTATAGTTAGAGTTCCATGAATCATTTATTGTTATTTGTATTTTTTCTTGTTTTCTGCCCTATCCGGAATATAACCTTAGTGGAGCAAATCTAGAGTTATTTATGAAAAGAAACAATTATCTGCACCTGTTAATACTTTGTATCTTTTAGAAGCAACCATGGAAAAACAGATATTTAAGATCTTTTATTAAATATATTTCTCTTTTGTTTCAATTTGTAATTCCAGAAGAAAGAACTATGAAAGACTTTATATAATGCTTGATCATGCCAGCACACCTTGTACACTCGTTATTGAATATATTTAATACCCAAATATTCATGGAGATGTTTTCATGAGAAATTGCATTATATTTTTAATTAATATTAGGTATTTCTTTCGTAGAACAATGTAAGGTTACCTCCTGTTTTCTTATCAATACATTCTCATCTTGTTGCTGGCAATTCCAATTTAATATCCTTCATTATAAATTGACTTGTCATCTTCTACTTCCTCTGATTATTCTAGCAGTCCACAGTCTTTGTCCTCTGATTCAGAGGTTGATTATAGTAGCAAAAAACGTAGGCACTCACGTGATATGAAACACGTGAAGAAAAGAACTTGGAAATGATATTCAAACCAAGATGTCAGTGAGATTTCACCCATGTAAAAAAAGAAAACTGTCAAATAGAAAGAGTCTTGATTATGAGAGAAAAGTGCGAAAGAGACACACTAGTATTAGCTCCAGGAATATTCACTCAAGAAGTTATTCTACTTGCCGACGTTAAAATAGTATTATCTTCGGAGGTAGAGATTCTAAGAACTTTTCCACTTGCCAAGATGCAACTAATAGTGGTAAATTGGAAGCGATAACAATATTGAGTTTAATTAAAATACATTTGCATACACTACTTAAGGTTCCAAATATTTTAGCTTAAGCAAATTAATTTTGTCTCAAAATACCTGACATTTGAAGAATTTTTTTTATTATATTTAAGTTTTAAATTTTTTAATTTAATTAGTAAAGTATTATTACAGATTAAAGAGAGATAAATAAAAAGGTAATATAAACAAATATACTTGTGATTAAAAATATTACTATAAGTACTTTTGCAAATCGATGTCCAAATAAGTAGGCATAATAAATAAATATATCTTTTAATTTGTCTTCTATACTAATACGAATGTATCTATTTATTTAATTTGTATAAGTTTAAGAGTCTATTTATACATATTTAAAATTGAAGGGCATAAATATTTGCTTAAGCTACATTAAAAACATGTTTATGTATTATGCAATAAAATACTGATAGATCTTTTTTATACATTTAAACAACACTAAAAGATAAGATTAGATAAATTTGAAGTTAATAAAACAAAATTTGTGCCACATGTAATAATAAACCGGTTTTCTACTTTGTTTTTATGGAATTTGTGTCACAACCCAAAATTGGGCGTGATGGCACTCGTCTTATCCCACCAAGACAAGTCAGCCTAAAACTCAACCATTACAATAAAATGCGGAAAATTTACTATCAACTTAAATTATACCACAAAACCTGGTTGTCACGTGTACAAGCCTCTATAGTATTACAATTGATTCAAAAGAAAATTATAAGTCTCATATGATATTGTTTCTAGAGTAGAACAAGATCATAAATAGGAGTAAGAAGGTCTGCTGAGATGACAAACAGCTACCTCACAAATCTCCAAGAAGCCTCGAAAAAGAAGACAATATATCATAAAGGTCCGGGCTAGTAACCTACAAAAAAATTGTAGAAGCAAGGGGTGAGTACCAAACCACACGGTACTCAGCAAGTAAACCTCTAAACACAAGCTAAGGGGATGAAATACGGGTACTCCTACCACCCCCAACCGAACCTCCACAACTACAACCTGCTTAAACATCAGTCCAACCTAAAAGCTCACAGTTTACATAGCACGTAACTCAACAACAACACTTAGACAAATTACATATCCTCCACAAAGATACTTTAACAAATTGCATATCATCAACAACAAGCTCAGTATTCATCAATCACCAATTTCACAGAAGGCATTCACAAAATCAACAAAACACAATATCAAGTTCACCAATGATAAGTATGTACAATGCAATGGAATGCAATGTCAAGTATAATGATGCATGTCTGACCTAGTGATACACACCCGCTGTCTGTCAGTCCGGGACCCATGGGGGACATATTTGTCCATGCATCTTTCGCGGCGTACGACACGACCATTGATAATAGTAACCATCGCGGCGCGCGATACGTAACTCGAAACATAGTATCCATCGCGGCACGCGATACGTCCCTTGAAATGGTACATCCTCTTTAAGTTTTCATTCTTTCTCAATGCACATAACACTTGTCACAACCATGTCTCGGAACAATGCAAATGACATGTTCACACAATTAATGAGGAGATGACCATTTTCATAACATTGCACAATTCACAACAACACAAACATGATATCACATCAACAATGATTCAACCAGCTTTCAAACCTTTCTCAACACATCACACATAAACAATTAATCACATTGCCTTTTGGTTACCCCTTTTTCATAATTAGAATTAATCAATGTGGACAAATAAACCCATCACCAAGTCCCATTACTCCCAAACATATACCACAAGGAAATACACGCATTTCATACACTTAACAAGAGTTTAGAAATCCACTTGCCTCAATCAATCAAGAATTCACTCCGGAACTTGAGTCTTCCCCTTTCGTTGAAATTCCAACTCAAAGCAATCTATTCACAAAATTAATCATAAGATTTCTAATTTAACAACACCCATATTAATATAATCAAGTTTCTAATTCTTGATGTCAACCAATACATTACATATCCTCCTCCTAAATATTTAAGTCTAGGATTAAGTTTTATTACCTCCAAATATCATAAATTTGACAATATTCATATCAATAAATATATCTAATATTTAATATCATGTGTCAATAAAAAAAATTTGTTTGATGATATGATAAAAATAATATTAAAAAAAATGAGGAAGACAACGTTTTGTCTCCCCCACCCCAAAATCAACCAGCAAGCATGCATACTGCACCTTTGTTCCATTTTTCTTTCTTTCTCAATTCTAACTATATTATAATAATATATTATAATATTTTCATCCATTAACCATTTTATTCATTGGCCAAAAATGATGTCCTCACTTAGTTATCCACAAACTCCACTAACCAATCAACAAGAATTTACACCTATACCACTATCCTTGAACTATCTAATTTCATTATTATTATTGTTTTCATTATAAAACCTATGATATCAATTCATATATATAATATATACTGATCCTAATAGGACAATTATAATCAAAGTTACCCGTACTAATAAGAGATTATCTACTTCAGTTCACCTTCATTCTAATAACACAATTATAATATTGGGAATATATATATATGATCGAAGTAGTTACCTGAAGCTATGACAATCTCCTTCGGAATTCGGCAGGAATGTGACAATAATACAACAACTTTAATGCGCCGCTTGAAATTATTTTGAGTTTATGACTCAAATCCACCCTCATTTAGCATTAATTTATTTTGATATATGGGCCAAGTAATATAAGGTATTATATAAATTATAATCTTGGCCCATTAATTACTTAATAAAATTATTATTTAATATTTATTCGTTAATTAAATAATCATAGTTAAACGAGTAATTCAAATTCTCATTTAAATTTACGAAAAGGGTCTTTGTGGGAAAAAAAATGGCTAGTTCTCAAGATGGTCTAACGGGTCATTACATTATCCACCACTAAAAATTATGTTCGTCCTCGAACATAAAGAAGAGGAAGGAAGAATGTTAGCGTTACCAAAGTCTAAGTTTTGACCTACCAATCAATGTCCATTTCTCTAAGTGAATCCCTCCCTAAGATCATTCCATCAAGATCAACTACTAAGAATTGAACTTTCGAATCAAACTTTGAAAATCTACAAGCCATGAGTGATTACCAAACAAACACTAGCCCATGAACCAAGTCTGAACCAAAATCCTATTAACTATGACACAAACATCAAGACGAATCTTCACTTAGATAACCGGGATACATTATTGACTACAGCAAGAAGTGAACTTGAACCCACCACTAGACACTCATAATGAACAAACCATTATAAATCTTATCAAGATTTCTTTTCACAACACACTCTTTTCACGAACTTAAGTAATAAAAATCTAATCTTTAGACATCAGACTCACCAAGAGAGAACCAAACTTATCTAACCCAAGGACAACAAGATCAAGTAACCACATAGCTAGCGATACACCTAAGCTAACATAACCTTTAACAACACTCTTAGACAATTGTAACTCTTCATACCTCTTATATAGGTTCTCATAAACAAGATTGTGCATGTAGAACTACTTATGTACTTCAACTTCCAAACAAAATCAAACCTATCATAACTGAAATGATCAATTCTGCCCGAGGATTTCATCATATCAAGGTACATAAGAGGATCGGTACATCCGATCCACCACTAAGAATTCACCCATATATGTGGAAACACCCGTAATATAAGTAGGGAATCATACTCCAAATAGTTCCCAATAAGAAGAAGGTGGTTACATAAGAATTTACAGTAGCAAGATTGAATAATACTAAACACTTCTTCCATAATATTCATATCAAATATTTCCATTCATCTGACTACATCTCTCAATTTTGATTTATTTTTTTGCCACCTAAATTCAACCAGTCTGATCCCCATTACAATCTCACACATACTTGATTTATCAAACTCCAGCCTCTCAGTACGATAATAAAGTCACCATTCTTAATACTAACAAATACCCTAACCACATCAGTCACTTACCTTACTCTCAAACCATCACTATATTAAGGTCTTCTTAGCAAACACATTATTGCCTCTAAAATTTTTGAACTATGGCTTTCTCTCTTTCCATTTAAGCATTTCATGAAAAATACAGGTCACACCAAAGGCTCATAACATTAATTTCAAATCTAAAAGTACCTTACCATCGAGATACAACAATTGAATCACACTCAATGTCAACTCCACATATTATTTTTTTTCATATACCAAATTGCAACTAATATTCAAAATCATCATACACCTCATACCAACACTTAAGATTATTTTTTTTCACTCCAATAATTCGGTATACTATAAGCTAGCTCATCACCTCTACTCACTATCAATTGCTTATGTAAAACATCATACCAATCTATATTGTCCCATCAATAAATTAGTTTTAATCCCCTCAAAATTCTCATTAGCCTTGAATAATTGTATGTTCATCCTATTGTGTATCCATAACTCACCTACCATAAATCTGAATAAATTAGCCCTACATAACAACACAAAATCTTCACACCTCACTGTTTTTTTTTTCCACTCAAATCAAAACCTTATATTCATAACAATCGCTGACAAATTTCTGGTGCGTCTATACCGAACAAATTCACATTCATAGTCATATTAGATATTGTATATGAAAACTCATACATCCTTCAACTTCAAACCAAGATTCTATATGAGAGGTCTTATTCCTTCGTTTCTCTTAAATTCTTCTTATGACACAAAATTTTGAGTATCTTGAACTCTTCAATACATCATATCTTGTTTCTTTGGTCGACTCGCTTACCAATCTTATTCTTTGACCAACAACCCATGATATTTTTATCTTATACTCAAAATCAAAACATTACGTGAAATTCTGTTTAGGTGTAACAAATCAAAGTAATCAAATTTTTTACTCAAATTATTTTTAAGTCCTTCCAAATGCTTCATACTCAATGTGATCGACATTTCTTACCTTACCAATTCATACCTTGACATAACACACTACCACAATTCTAAACGCACCATGAAATCTTGAATTAGTTTTTTTTTTTCAATCATGTAGCACAGTCCCATTATCTATTAACATTAGCTCATACCTTGAAGGTTTTTTTGTAAAAAAATAAAAATAAAAAAAAATCATGTATCTTACCTTTTTATTGATCGCCTTTCTATCGATCTTATCATATCCTTCGCTAAAAATTAAACCATACTCATTATTAAACTCAAAATCACAATAGAATTTATAATCACACTCGAGTTGAACGTATATACATTCCTTTCTCAAGTCTTATCCCATAGTTCTTAACCAATGTGATGAAGTTGTGACATTATTATCATAACCAAAGCAAATTGAATAAAATCACATGTCTCTAAATCCAGTTCTCAATCCCTTTGAAGATACCTCTTTAGCCTTTGCAATAAGAAAAAAATATACTTACTCTCACCTCTTTTTGAATGCTCCATCCCACACTTTTTCATTAAGACTGTAGATGCTTTAAATTTTATTCGAGCAGTGTCTCTACATATTCTTAGACTTTCCATACAACCACATTACTCACCAAATAATGGAAAACCACCACATTAGATACTTGCTAGTCGTTATTATCATCATGCTTAGTTAGCCCTTTCCATCCCCATTAATTCAACCTCGCCATCAAAATGACATCCCAAACCTAGCTATGCCAACCATCCAAGGGACTTTCTCAATTTATACACATTTTCTTTAAAAAAAAAAAAAAATCTCCAATTTCATTCACCCAAGTATACTCACTAAGACTTTCTTTACCCATAAGTTTGTTATTTCGATAACAATCTACTTATTTGGAGCTTAAGATAAAATTATTTGACCTAATTTAGAATTTCATAATACACTTCACAAATTAAATGTATTAATGTCATACCAGAGACCCATCACTAAAAATTTCTTATAAATAATGCTTAAGTCAATCGTATTTAGTAACAAGCTGGTTGGTTTCTCAAATATGAATGTGACATCGAACCTTATTATAGGAGCATGTGATACAACTGATAACTCCTTAAGTAGTTAGTATTCATGCTTAACAATCAACATATCTATTTTTATAAACCATTAGAATCACATTGTGAAAGTCTGTTACATCCACCACTAGAACACATCATACCTATCGAGAAGATTGTATCTAAATAGCCCATACATTTTTTTATCTATCGAATAACTTTAAAATATTATCAAATTCGCTCCATATCTAGCCCAAGCTATATGTATTCTTTCGTAGGTTAGGTCGATAACAAAAGTAAGACACTCCATGATTCTGACCAAGTACCTATCAGTACCATTGTAATAGTCGTATCATGACCTTCTTTGGTATACACTAAATCTGTGAAATCACATAAGGGATTCTGATCTGAATTGGTGCAACATCATTTGCTAAGCAACCCACTAATGGTATGACAACTATATCAACTGTATTTTTCAAGGTTACACTATTTATTATCTAGCCAATTCTTCAAACATTTAACTTCTAATTGTTCAACCACTCCATATATTACTTATACCAGATAAGTACTATATATATATATATATATTTTACTATGATAACTAACCTTACTCAACCCTTTCAAATATGATCACACATTCGTTTTATAAGTATATCATTTTCACCTTAATACAAGATCTAACATCAAAACAATACACGACACGCCAACGATTCACAAAAGAAACTACGCACGAGTCATCACATAAATGAGAGTGAAGCGCTAAGAATCAAAATGGGACCAAGTACACACGATAGAGATCCAAGAAGTGAAGATATTTCCTAAACGTCACTATAGCCTCTCGAAGAAAAGTACAGACGTCTCCGTACCGATCCTCGAGACTCTATTTAGACTCGACTTGTACACACGTGAGACCTATGAACCTGGGCTCTAATACCATTTTGTCACAACCCAAAATTAGGCGTGATGGCACTCGTCTTATCCCACCAAGACAAGTCAGCCTAAAACTCAACCATTACAATAAAATGCGGAAAATTTACTATCAACTTAAATTATACCCCAAAACCTGGTTGTCACGTGTACAAGCCTCTATAGTATTACAATTGATTCAAAAGAAAATTATAAGTCTCATATGATATTGTTTCTAGAGTAGAACAAGATCATAAATAGGAGTAAGAAGGTCTGCTGAGATGACAAACAGCTACCTCACAAATCTCCAAGAAGCCTCGAAAAAGAAGACAATATATCATAAAGGTCCGGGCTAGTAACCTACAAAAAAATTGTAGAAGCAAGGGGTGAGTACCAAACCACACGGTACTCAGCAAGTAAACCTCTAAACACAAGCTAAGGGGATGAAATACGGGTACTCCTACCACCCCCAACCGAACCTCCACAACTACAACCTGCTTAAACATCAGTCCAACCTAAAAGCTCACAGTTTACATAGCACGTAACTCAACAACAACACTTAGATAAATTACATCCTCCACAAAGATACTTTAACAAATTGCATATCATCAACAACAAGCTCAGTATTCATCAATCACCAATTTCACAGAAGGCATTCACAAAATCAACAAAACACAATATCAAGTTCACCAATGATAAGTATGTACAATGCAATGGAATGCAATGTCAAGTATAATGATGCATGTCTGACCTAGTGATACACACCCGCTGTCTGTCAGTCCGGGACCCATGGGGGACATATTTGTCCATGCATCTGTCGCGGCGTACGACACGACCATTGATAATAGTAACCGTCGCGGCGCGCGATACGTCCCTCGAAACATAGTATCCATTGCGGCGCGCGATACGTCCCTTGAAATGGTACATCCTCTTTAAGTTTTAATTCTTTCTCAATGCACATAACACTTGTCACAACCATGTCTCGGAACAATGCAAATGACATGTTCACACAATTAATGAGGAGATGACCATTTTCATAACATTGCACAATTCACAACAACACAAACATGATATCACATCAACAATGATTCAACCAGCTTTCAAACCTTTCTCAACACATCACACATAAATAATTAATCACATTGCCTTTTGGTTACCCCTTTTTCATCATTAAAATTAATCAATGTGGACAAATAAACCCATCACCAAGTCCCATTACTCCCAAATATATACCACAAAGAAATACACACATTTCATACACTTAACAAGAGTTTAGAAATCCACTTGCCTCAATCAATCAAGAATTCACTCCGGAACTTGAGTCTTCCCCTTTCGTTGAACTTCCAACTCAAAGCAATCTATTCACAAAATTAATCATAAGATTTCTAATTTAACAACACCCATATTAATATAATCCAGTTTCTAATTCTTGATGTCAACCAATACATTACTTATCCTCCTCCTAAATTTTTAAGTCTAGGATTAAGTCTTATTACCTCCAAATATCATAAATTTGACAATATTCATATCAATAAATATATCTAATATTTAATATCATGTGTCAATAAAAAAAATTTGTTTGATGATATGATAAAAATAATATTAAAAAAAATGAGGAAGACAACGATTTGTCTCCCCCACCCCAAAATCAACCAGCAAGCATGCATACGTGCACCTTTGTTCCATTTTTCTTTCTTTCTCAATTCTAACTATATTATAATAATATATTATAATATTTTCATCCATTAACCATTTTATTCATTGGCCAAAAATGATGTCCTCACTTAGTTATCCACAAACTCCACTAACCAATCAACAAGAATTTACACCTATACCACTATCCTTGAACTATCTAATTTCATTATTATTATTGTTTTCATTATAAAACCTATGATATCAATTCATATATATAATATATACTGATCCTAATAGGACAATTATAATCAAAGTTACTCGAACTAATAAGAGATTATCTACTTCAGTTCACCCTCATTCTAATAACACAATTATAATATTGGGAATATATATATATGATCGAAGTAGTTACCTGAAGCTATGACAATCTCCTTCGGAATTCGGCAGGAATGTGACAATAATACAACAACTTTAATGCGCCGCTTGAAATTATTTTGAGTTTATGACTCAAATCCACCCTCATTTAGCATTAATTTATTTTGATATATGGGCCAAGTAATATAAGGTATTATATAAATTATAATCTTGGCCCATTAATTACTTAATAAAATTATTATTTAATATTTATTCGTTAATTAAATAATCATAGTTAAACGAGTAATTCAAATTCTCATTTAAATTTACGGAAAGGGTCTTTGTGGGAAAAAAAATGGCTAGTTCTCAAGATGGTCTAACGGGTCATTACAATTTGACACTCACTTCTATGGGCTTAATTACAAATCCTTAAAACCCCTCAATAAGCCTTGTCCTTTTCATCCTTTCTTTAAGAAGGGTTTCAGTTTAGGCAATTTGAAGCTGAGCTGCAGTTTGTGTGAAGTGAAAAATGGGGAGAGTATTTTTGGTGCATCTTGAAGGCAAAACTTACAATTGCAAATTCTGCGAAGCCAACTTGGCCACGCTGGTTCACTTGTTTCAAAGATACAATGTTTCCCCTTTTAATTTATTTTTTTGGTTGATTTACTAGATCTAGCTACGTAAAATCCTGATCTTTCATTTGACATGGTTTTTGGTACATCCTGATCTTTCATTTGACATGGTTATATATATCACTTTTTGGTACGAGTAAAAAATTTCACCTTTTGTATAGGTAGTAATGAGTAATTATTATGTTGTTTAGTGCAAATGTAATGCTTTTCTTGTTAAATCAGAAGTTTCAAATTTAACGAATTTGTCTCAGTTTCATTTTTTCTTTTTAAAGAATTTTCCAATCCTCATCATGAATTTGAATTGACCATTAGGAAATGGTTGATTGAGTTAACAGAATTGACTATGTGAAGTCAAGCAATAATGTGTCATATCCACTAACGAAAGGCCTAGAGAGAGAGGCAGTTGAAATATCATCTATAGGAATGGGTTTACGGCTTAGGACAAGTCAGCATGACGGTAACTCTACCTAGCAGACTGGGGATACCAAGAGCTAGATTCAAGGAGAAAAACAAAGTTGTGGGTGACGATTCGACGTTGTCAATTAACACAATCCATTCTCGATGAAGACAATTTTCATGAACAACGTTAAGACAGGCTTGTTAATGAGTTAAAAAAACTTAATGTTTTTAATGATTTGCTAAGTTTGGCAGATTTGGACAAATAGTGTATCTACGAGATGAAACGGTTAGAAATCACCTATGTGAGTGGAGCAAATCTAGTCATTTGAATCGCTATAGTTAGAGTTCCATGAATCATTTATTGTTCTTTGTATTTTTTTTGTTTTCTGCCCTATCCGGAATATAACCTTAGTGGAGCAAATCTAGAGTTATTTATGAAAAGAAACAATTATCTGCACCTGTTAATACTTTGTATCTTTTAGAAGCAACCATGGAAAAACAGATATTTAAGATCTTTTATTAAATATATTTCTCTTTTGTTTCAATTTGTAATTCCAGAAGAAAGAACTATGAAAGACTTTATATAATGCTTGATCATGCCAGCACACCTTGTACACTCGTTATTGAATATATTTAATACCCAAATATTCATGGAGATGTTTTCATGAGAAATTGCATTATATTTTAAATTAATATTAGGCATTTCTTTCCTGGAACAATGTAAGGTTACCTCCTGTTTTCTTATCAATACATTCTCATCTTGTTGCTGGCAATTCCAATTTATTATCCTTCATTATAAATTGACTTGTCATCTTCTGCTTCCTCTGAGTATTCTAGCAGTCCACAGTCTTTGTCCTCTGATTCACAGGTTGATTATAGTAGCAAAAAACGTAGGCACTCACGTGATATGAAACACGTGAAGAAAAGAACTTGGAAATGATATTCAAGCCAAGATGTCAGTGAGAGTTCACCCATGTAAAGAAAGAAAACTGTCAAATAGAAAGAATCTTGATTATGGGAGAAAAGTGCGAAAGAGACACACTAGTATTAGCTCCAGGAACATTGACTCAAGAAGTTGTTCTACTTTCCGACGTTAAAAAGTATTAGCTCCGGAGGTAGAGATTCTAAGAGCTTTTCCACTTGCCAAGATGCAACTAATAGTGGTAAATAGGAAGCGATAACAATATTGAGTTTAATTAAAATACATTTGCATACACTACTTAATGTTCCAAATCTTTTACCTTTAACAAGTTATTTTTGTCTTAAAATACCTGACGTAGATTTTTTTTTATTATATCTAAGTTTTAAATTTTTTAATTTAATTAGTAAAGTATTATTACTTATTAAAGAGAGATAATAAAAAGGTAATATAAACAAATATACTTGTGATTAAAAATATTACTATAAGTACTTTTGCAAAGCGATGTCCAAATAAAGTAGGCTTAATAAATAAATATATCTTTTAATTTGTCTTCTATACTAAGACGAATGTATCTATTTATTTAATTTGTATAAGTTTAAGAGTCTATTTATACATATTTAAAAGTGAAGGTAATAAATATTTGCTTAAGCTACATTAAAGCACGTTTTTGTATTATGCAATAAAATACTGATAGCTCTTTTTTATACATTTAAACAACACTAAAAGATAAGATTAGATGGCTTTGAAGTAAATAAAACAAAATTCCTGCTACATGTAATAATAAGCCGGTTTTCTACTTTGTTTTTATGGAATTTGACACTCACTTCTATGGGCTTAATTACAAATCCTTAAAATCCCTCAATAAGCCTTGTCCTTTTCATCCTTTCTTTAAGAAGGGTTTCAGTTTAGGCAATTTGAAGCTGAGCTGCAGTTCGTGTGAAGTGAAAAATGGGGAGAGTATTTTTGGTGCATCTTGAAGGCAAAACTTACAATTGCAAATTCTGCGAAGCCAACTTGGCCACGCTGGTTCACTTGTTTCAACTATACAATGTTTCCCCTTTTAATTTATTTTTTTGGTTGATTGACTAGATCTAGCTACGTAAAATCCTGATCTTTCATTTGACAAGGTTTTTGGTACATCCTTATCTTTCATTTGACATGGTTATATATATCACTTTTTGGTACGAGTAAAAAATTTCACCTTTTGTATAGGTAGTAATGAGTAATTCTTATGTTGTTTAGTGCAAATGTAATGCTTTTCTTGTTAAATCAGAAGTTTCAAATTTAACGAATTTGTCTCAGTTTCATTTTTTTTTTACGAATTTGTCAATCCTCATCATGAATTTGAATTGACCATTAGGAAATGGTTGATTGAGTTAACAAAATTGACTATGTGAAGTCAAGCAATAATGTGTCATATCCACTAACGAAAGGCCTAGAGATAGAGGCTGTTGAAATATCATCTAAGGGAATGGATTTACGGCTTAGGACAAGTCAGCATGACGGTAACTCTACCTAGCAGACTGGGGATTCCAAGAGCTAGACTCAAGGAGAAAAACAAAGTTGTGGCTGACGATTCGACGTTGTCAATTAACACAATCCATTCTCGATGAAGACAATTTTCATGAACAAGGTTAAGACATGCTTGTTAATGAGTTAAAAAAACTTAATGTTTTTAATGATTTGCTAAGTTTGACAGATATGGCCAAATAGTGTATCTACGAGATGAAACGGTTAGAAATCACCTATGTGGGTGGAGCAAATCTAGTCATTTGAATCGTTATAGTTAGAGTTCCATGAATCATTTATTGTTCTTTGTATTTTTTCTTGTTTTCTGCCCTATCCGGAATATAACCTTAGTGGAGCAAATCTAGAGTTATTTATGAAAAGAAACAATTATCTGCACCTGTTAATACTTTGTATCTTTTAGAAGCAACCATGGAAAAACAGATATTTAAGATCTTTTATTAAATATATTTCTCTTTTGTTTCAATTTGTAATTCCAGAAGAAAGAACTATGAAAGAGTTTATATAATGCTTGAGCATGCCAGCACACCTTGTACACTCGTTATTGAATATATTTAATACCCAAATATTCATGGAGATGTTTTCATGAGAAACTGCATTATATTTTTAATTAATATTAGGTATTTCTTTCGTAGAACAATGTAAGGTTACCTCCTGTTTTCTTATCAATACATTCTCATCTTGTTGCTCGCAATTCCAATTTATTATCCTTCATTATAAATTGACTTGTCATCTTCAGCTTCCTCTGATTATTCTAGCAGTCCACAGTCTTTGTCCTCTGATTCAGAGGTTGATTATAGTAGCAAAAAACGTAGGCACTCACGTGATATGAAACACGTAAAGAAAAGAACTTGGAAATGATATTCAAGCCAAGATGTCAGTGAGAGTTCACCATGTAAAGAAAGAAAACTGTCAAATAGAAAGAGTCTTGATTATGAGAGAAAAGTGCGAAAGAGACACACTAGTATTAGCTCCAGGAACATTGACTCAAGAAGTTGTTCTACTTTCCGACGTTAAAATAGTATTAGCTCCGGAGGTAGAGATTCTAAGAGCTTTTCCACTTGCCAAGATGCAACTAATAGTGGTAAATAGGAAGCGATAAGAATATTGAGTTTAATTAAAATACATTTGCATACACTACTTAAGGTTCCAAATATTTTAGCTTTAACAAATTAATTTTGTCTTAAAATACCTGACGTTTGAAGAATTTTTTATTATAATATCTAAGTTTTAAATTTTTTAATTTAATTAGTAAAGTATTATTACTGATTAAAGAGAGATAAATAAAAAGGTAATATAAACAAATATACTTGTGATTAAAAATATTACTATAAGTACTTTTGCAAAGCGATATCCAAATAAAGTAGGCATAATAAATAAATATATCTTTTAATTTGTCTTCTATACTAAGACGAATGTATCTATTTATTTAATTTGTATAAGTTTAAGAGTCTATTTATACATATTTAAAAGTGAAGGGCATAAATATTTGCTTAAGCTACATTAAAAACACATTTATGTATTATGCAATAAAATACTGATAGATCTTTCTTATACATTTAAACAACACTAAAAGATAAGATTAGATGACTTTGAAGTTAATAAAACAAAATTCGTGCCACATGTAATAATAAACCGGTTTTCTACCTTGTTTTTATGGAATTTGACACTCACTTCTATGGGCTTAATTACAAATCCTTAAAACCCCTCAATAAGCCTTGTCCTTTTCATCCTTTCTTTAATAAGAGTTTCAGTTTAGACAATTTGAAGCTGAGCTGCAGTTCGTGTGAAGTGAAAAATGGGGAGAGTATTTTTGGTGCATCTTGAAGGCAAAACTTACAATTGCAAATTCCGCGAAGCCAACTTGGCCACACTGGTTCACTTGTTTCAAAGATACAATGTTTCCCCTTTTAATTAATTTTTTTTGGTTGATTGACTAGATCTAGCAACGTAAAATCCTGATATTTCATTTGACATGGTTTTTGGTACATCCTGATCTTTCATTTGACATGGTTATATATATCACTTTTTGGTACGAGTAAAAAATTTCACCTTTTGTATAGGTAGTAATGAGTAATTCTTATGTTGTTTAGTGCAAATGTAATGCTTTTCTTGTTAAATCAGAAGTTTCAAATTTAACGAATTTGTCTCAGTTTCATTTGTTTTTTTTACGAATTTGTCAATCCTCATCATGAATTTGAATTGACCATTAGGAAATGGTTGATTGAGTTAACACAATTGACTATGTGAAGTCAAGCAATAATGTGTCATATCCACTAACGAAAGGCCTAGAGAGAGAGGCTGTTGAAATATCATATCAGGGAAAGGGTTTACGGCTTAGGACAAGTTAGCATGACGGTAACTCTACCCAGCATACTGGGGATTCCAAGAGCTAGATTCAAGGAGAAAAACAAATTTGTGGCTGACGATTCGACGTTGTCAATTAACACAATCCATTCTCGATGAAGACAATGTTCATGAACAAGGTTAAGACAGGCTTGTTAATGAGTTAAAAAAACTTAATGTTTTTAATGATTTGCTAAGTTTGGCAGATTTGGACAAATAGTGTATCTAGGAGATGAAACGGTTATAAATCACCTATGTGAGTGGAGCAAATCTAGTCATTTGAATCGCTATAGTTAGAGTTCCATGAATCATTTATTGTTCTTTGTATTTTTTTTGTTTTCTGCCCTATCCGGAATATAACCTTAGTGGAGTAAATCTAGAGTTATTTATGAAAAGAAACAATTATCTGCACCTGTTAATACTTTGTATCTTTTAGAAGCAACCATGGAAAAAGAGATATTTAAGATCTTTTATTAAATATATTTCTCTTTTGTTTTAATTTGTAATTCTAGAAGAAAGAACTATGAAAGACTTTATATAATGCTAGATCATGCCAGCACACCTTGTACACTCGTTATTGAATATATTTAATACCCAAATATTCATGGAGATGTTTTCATGAGAAATTGCATTATATTTTTAATTAATATTAGGCATTTCTTTCCTAGAACAATGTAAGGTTACCTCCTGTTTTCTTATCAATACATTCTCATCTTGTTGCTGGCAATTCCAATTTGTTATCCTTCATTATAAATTGACTTGTCATCTTCTGCTTCCTCTGATTATTCTAGCAGTCCACAGTCTTTGTCCTCTGATTCACAGGTTGATTATAGTAGCAAAAAACGTAGGCACTCACGTGATATGAAACACGTGAAGAAAAGAACTTGGAAATGATATTCAAGCCAAGATGTCAGTGAGAGTTTACCCATGTAAAAAAGAAAACTGTCAAATAGAAAGAATCTTGATTATGGGAGAAAAGTGCGAAAGAGACACACTAGTATTAGCTCCAGGAACATTGACTCAAGAAGTTGTTCTACTTTCCGACGTTAAAAAGTATTAGCTCCGGAGGTAGAGATTCTAAGAGCTTTTCCACTTGCCAAGATGCAACTAATAGTGGTAAATAGGAAGCGATAACAATATTGAGTTTAATTAAAATACATTTGCATACACTACTTAATGTTCCAAATCTTTTACCTTTAACAAGTTATTTTTGTCTTAAAATACCTGACGTAGATTTTTTTTTATTATATCTAAGTTTTAAATTTTTTAATTTAATTAGTATAGTATTATTACTTATTAAAGAGAGATAATAAAAAGGTAATTTAAACAAATATACTTGTGATTAAAAATATTACTATAAGTACTTTTGCAAAGCGATGTCCAAATAAAGTAGGCTTAATAAATAAATATATCTTTTAATTTGTCTTCTATACTAAGACGAATGTATCTATTTATTTAATTTGTATAAGTTTAAGAGTCTATTTATACATATTTAAAAGTGAAGGTAATAAATATTTGCTTAAGCTACATTAAAGCACGTTTTTGTATTATGCAATAAAATACTGATAGCTCTTTTTTATACATTTAAACAACACTAAAAGATAAGATTAGATGGCTTTGAAGTAAATAAAACAAAATTCCTGCTACATGTAATAATAAGCCGGTTTTCTACTTTGTTTTTATGGAATTTGACACTCACTTCTATGGGCTTAATTACAAATCCTTAAAATCCCTCAATAAGCCTTGTCCTTTTCATCCTTTCTTTAAGAAGGGTTTCAGTTTAGGCAATTTGAAGCTGAGCTGCAGTTCGTGTGAAGTGAAAAATGGGGAGAGTATTTTTGGTGCATCTTGACAACAAAACTTACAATTGCAAATTCTGCGAAGCCAACTTGGACACGCTGGTTCACTTGTTTCAACTATACAATGTTTCCCCTTTTAATTTATTTTTTTTGGTTGATTGACTAGATCTAGCTACGTAAAATCCTGATATTTCATTTGACATGGTTTTTGGTACATCCTTATCTTTCATTTGACATGGTTATATATATATCACTTTTTGGTACGAGTAAAAAATTTCACCTTTTGTATAGGTAGTAATGAGTAATTCTTATGTTGTTTAGTGCAAATGTAATGCTTTTCTTGTTAAATCAGAAGTTTCAAATTTAACAAATTTGTCTCAGTTTCATTTTTTTTTTACGAATTTGTCAATCCTCATCATGAATTTGAATTGACCATTAGGAAATGGTTGATTGAGTTAACAAAATTGACTATGTGAAGTCAAGCAATAATGTGTCATATCCACTAACGAAAGGCCTAGAGATAGAGGCTGTTGAAATATCATCTAAGGGAATGGATTTACGGCTTAGGACAAGTCAGCATGACGGTAACTCTACCTAGCAGACTGGGGATTCCAAGAGCTAGACTCAAGGAGAAAAACAAAGTTGTGGCTGACGATTCGACGTTGTCAATTAACACAATCCATTCTCGATGAAGACAATTTTCATGAACAAGGTTAAGACATGCTTGTTAATGAGTTAAAAAAACTTAATGTTTTTAATGATTTGCTAAGTTTGACAGATATGGCCAAATAGTGTATCTACGAGATGAAACGGTTAGAAATCACCTATGTGGGTGGAGCAAATCTAGTCATTTGAATCGTTATAGTTAGAGTTCCATGAATCATTTATTGTTCTTTGTATTTTTTCTTGTTTTCTGCCCTATCCGGAATATAACCTTAGTGGAGCAAATCTAGAGTTATTTATGAAAAGAAACAATTATCTGCACCTGTTAATACTTTGTATCTTTTAGAAGCAACCATGGAAAAACAGATATTTAAGATCTTTTATTAAATATATTTCTCTTTTGTTTCAATTTGTAATTCCAGAAGAAAGAACTATGAAAGAGTTTATATAATGCTTGAGCATGCCAGCACACCTTGTACACTCGTTATTGAATATATTTAATACCCAAATATTCATGGAGATGTTTTCATGAGAAACTGCATTATATTTTTAATTAATATTAGGTATTTCTTTCGTAGAACAATGTAAGGTTACCTCCTGTTTTCTTATCAATACATTCTCATCTTGTTGCTCGCAATTCCAATTTATTATCCTTCATTATAAATTGACTTGTCATCTTCAGCTTCCTCTGATTATTCTAGCAGTCCACAGTCTTTGTCCTCTGATTCAGAGGTTGATTATAGTAGCAAAAAACGTAGGCACTCACGTGATATGAAACACGTGAAGAAAAGAACTTGGAAATGATATTCAAGCCAAGATGTCAGTGAGAGTTCACCATGTAAAGAAAGAAAACTGTCAAATAGAAAGAGTCTTGATTATGAGAGAAAAGTGCGAAAGAGACACACTAGTATTAGCTCCAGGAACATTTACTCAAGAAGTTGTTCTACTTTCCGACGTTAAAATAGTATTAGCTTCGGAGGTAGAGATTCTAAGAGCTTTTCCACTTGCCAAGATGCAACTAATAGTGGTAAATAGGAAGCGATAACAATATTGAATTTAATTAAAATACATTTGCATACACTACTTAAGGTTCCAAATATTTTAGCTTTAACAAATTAATTTTGTCTTAAAATACCTGGCGTTTGAAGAATTTTTTTAATTATATCTAAGTTTTAAATTTTTTAATTTAATTAGTAAAGTATTATTAGTGATTAAAGAGAGATAAATAAAATGGTAATATAAACAAATATACTTGTTATTAAAAAAATTACTATAAGTACTTTTGCAAAGCCATGTCCAAATAAAGTGGGCATAATAAATAAATATATCTTTTAATTTGTCTTCTATACTAAGACGAATGTATCTATTTATTTAATTTGTATAAGTTTAAGAGTCTATTTATACATATTTAAAAGTGAAGGGAATAAATATTTGCTTAAGCTATATTAAAGCACGTTTATGTATTATGCAATAAAATACTGATAGCTCTTTTTTATACATTTAAACAACACTAAAAGATAAGATTAGATGACTTTGAAGTTAATAAAACAAAATTCGTGTCACATGTAATAATAAGCCGGTTTTCTACTTTGTTTTTATGGAATTTGACACTCACTTCTATGGGCTTAATTACAAATCCTTAAAACCCCTCAATAAGCCTTGTCCTTTTCATCCTTTCTTTAAGAAGGGTTTCAGTTTAGGCAATTTGAAGCTGAGCTGCAGTTCGTGTGAAGTGAAAAATGGGGAGAGTATTTTTGGTGCATCTTGACGAGAAAACTTACAATTGCAAATTCTGCGAAGCCAACTTGGACACGCTGGGTCACTTGTTTCAAAGATACAATGTTTCCCCTTTTAATTTATTTTTTTTGGTTGATTGACTAGATCTAGCTACGTAAAATCCTGATCTTTCATTTGACATGGTTTTTGGGTACATCCTGATCTTTCATTTGACAAGGTTATATATATCACTTTTTGGTACGAGTAAAAAATTTCACCTTTTGTATAGGTAGTAATGAGTAATTCTTATGTTGTTTAGTGCAAATGTAATGCTTTTCTTGTTAAATCAGAAGTTTCAAATTTAACGAATTTGTCTCAGTTTCATTATTTTTTTACGAATTTGTCAATCCTCATCATGAATTTGAATTGACCATTAGGAAATGGTTGATTGAGTTAACACAATTGACTATGTGAAGTCAAGCAATAATGTGTCATATCCACTAACGAAAGGCCTAGAGAGAGAGAGAGGATGTTGAAATATCATCTAAGGGAATGGGTTTACGGTTTAGGACAAGTCAGCATGACGGTAACTCTACCTAGCAGACTGGGGATTCCAAGAGCTAGATTCAAGGAGAAAAACAAAGTTGTGGCTGACGATTCGACGTTGTCAATTAACACAATCCATTCTCGATGAAGAGAATTTTCGTAAACAAGGTTAAGACAGGCTTGTTAATGAGTTAAAAAAACTTAATGTTTTTAATAATTTTCTAAGTTTGACAGATTTGGACAAATAGTGTATCTACGAAATGAAACGGTTAGAAATCACCTATGTGAGTGGAGCAAATCTAGTCATTTGAATCGCTATAGTTAGAGTTCCATGAATCATTTATTGTTCTTTGTATTTTTTTTGTTTTCTGCCCTATCCGGAATATAACCTCAGTGGAGCAAATCTAGAGTTATTTATGAAAAGAATCAATGATCTGCACCTGTTAATACTTTGTATCTTTTAGAAGCAACCATGGAAAAACAAATATTTAATATCTTTTATTAAATATATTTCTCTTTTATTTCAATTTGTAATTCCAGAAGAATAAACTATGAAAGACTTTATATAATGCTTGATCATGCCAGCACACCTTGTACACTCGTTATTGAATATATTTAATACCCAAATATTCATGGAGATGTTTTCATGAGAAATTGCATTATATTTTGAATTAATATTAGGCATTTCTTTCGTAGAACAATGTAAGGTTACCTCCTGTTTTCTTATCAATACATTCTCATCTTGTTGCTGGCAATTCCAATTTGTTATCCTTCATTATAAATTGACTTGTCATCTTCTGCTTCCTCTGATTATTCTAGCAGTCCACAGTCTTTGTCCTCTGATTCACAGGTTGATTATAGTAGCAAAAAACGTAGGCACTCACGTGATATGAAACACGTGAAGAAAAGAACTTGGAAATGATATTCAAGCCAAGATGTCAGTGAGAGTTCACCCAAGTAAAGAAAGAAAACTGTCAAATAGAAAGAGTCTTGATTATGGGAGAAAAGTGCGAAAGAGACACACTAGTATTAGCTCCAGGAACATTGACTCAAGAAGTTGTTCTACTTTCCGACGTTAAAATAGTATTAGCTCCGGAGGTAGAGATTCTAAGAGCTTTTCCACTTGCCAAGATGCAACTAATAGTGGTAAATAGGAAGCGATAAAAATATTGAGTTTAATTAAAATACATTTGCATACACTACTTAATGTTCCAAATATTTTAGCTTTAACAAGTTAATTTTGTCTTAAAATACCTGACGTAGAATTTCTTTTATTATATCTAAATTTTAAATTTTTTAATTTAATTAGTAAAGTATTAGTACTTATTAAAGAGATATAAATAAAAAGGTAATATAAACAAATATACTTGTGATTAAAAATATCACTATAAGTACTTTTGCAAAGCGATGTCCAAATAAAGTAGGCATAATAAATAAATATATCTTTTAATTTGTCTTCTATACTAAGACGAATGTATCTATTTATTTAATTTGTATAAGTTTAAGAGTCTATTTATACATATTTAAAAGTGAAGGGAATAAAATTTGCTTAAGCTACATTAAAGCACGTTTTTGTATTATGCAATAAAATACTGATAGCTCTTTTTTATACATTTAAACAACACTAAAAGATAAGATTAGATGGCTTTGAAGTAAATAAAACAAAATTCCTGCTACATGTAATAATAAGCCGGTTTTCTACTTTGTTTTTATGGAATTTGACACTCACTTCTATGGGCTTAATTACAAATCCTTAAAATCCCTCAATAAGCCTTGTCCTTTTCATCCTTTCTTTAAGAAGGGTTTCAGTTTAGGCAATTTGAAGCTGAGCTGCAGTTCGTGTGAAGTGAAAAATGGGGAGAGTATTTTTGGTGCATCTTGACAACAAAACTTACAATTGCAAATTCTGCGAAGCCAACTTGGACACGCTGGTTCACTTGTTTCAACTATACAATGTTTCCCCTTTTAATTTATTTTTTTTGGTTGATTGACTAGATCTAGCTACGTAAAATCCTGATCTTTCATTTGACATGGTTTTTGGTACATCCTGATCTTTCATTTGACATGGTTATATATATCACTTTTTGGTACGAGTAAAAAATTTCACCTTTTGTATAGGTAGTAATGAGTAATTATTATGTTGTTTTGTGCAAATGTAATGCTTTTCTTGTTAAATCAGAAGTTTCAAATTTAACGAATTTGTCTCAGTTTCATTTTTTTTTTAAAGAATTTTTCAATCCTCATCATGAATTTGAATTGACCATTAGGAAATGGTTGATTGAGTTAACAGAATTGACTATGTGAAGTCAAGCAATAATGTGTCATATCCACTAACGAAAGGCCTAGAGAGAGAGGCAGTTGAAATATCATCTATGGGAATGGATTTACGGCTTAGGACAAGTCAGCATGACGGTAACTCTACCTAGCAGACTGGGGATTCCAAGAGCTAGATTCAAGGAGAAAAACAAAGTTGTGGCTGACGATTCGACGTTGTCAATTAACACAATTCATTCTCGATGAAGACAATGTTCATGAACAAGGTTAAGACAGGCTTGTTAATGAGTTAAAAAAAAATTAATGTTTTTAATGATTTGCTAAGTTTGGCAGATTTGGACAAATAGTGTATCTACGAGATGAAACGGTTAGAAATCACCTATGTGAGTGGAGCAAATCTAGTCATTTGAATCGCTATAGTTAGGTTTCCATGAATCATTTATTGTTCTTTGTATTTTTTTTGTTTTCTGCCCTATCCGGAATATAACCTTAGTGGAGCAAATCTAGAGTTATTTATGAAAAGAAACAATGATCTGCACCTGTTAATACTTTGTATCTTTTAGAAGCAACCATGGAAAAACAGATATTTAAGATCTTTTATTAAATATATTTCTCTTTTGTTTCAATTTGTAATTCCAGAAGAAAGAACTATGAAAGACTTTATATAATGCTTGATCATGCCACTACACCTTGTACACTCGTTATTGAATATATTTAATACCCAAAGATTCATGGAGATGTTTTCATGAGAAATTGCATTATATTTTTAATTAATATTAGGCATTTCTTTCGTAGAACAATGTAAGGTTACCTCCTGTTTTCTTATCAATACATTCTCATCTTGTTGCTGGCAATTCCAATTTATTATCCTTCATTATAAATTGACTTGTCATCTTCTGCTTCCTCTGATTATTCTAGCAGTCCACAGTCTTTGTCCTCTGATTCAGAGGTTGATTATAGTAGCAAAAAACGTAGGCACTCACGTGATATGAAACACGTGAAGAAAAGAACTTGGAAATGATATTCAAGCCAAGATGTCAGTGAGAGTTCACCCACGTAAAGAAAGAAAACTGTTAAATAGAAAGAATCTTGATTATGGGAGAAAAGTGCGAAAGAGACACACTAGTATTAGCTCCAAGAACATTGACTCAAGAAGTTGTTCTACTTTCCGACGTTAAAAAGTATTATCTCCGGAGGTAGAGATTCTAAGAGCTTTTCCACTTGCCAAGATGCAACTAATAGTGGTAAATAGGAAGCGATAACAATATTGAGTTTAATTAAAATACATTTGCATACACTACTTAATGTTCCAAATATTTTACCTTTAACAAGTTAATTTTGTCTTAATATACCTGACGTAGAATTTTTTTTATTATATCTAAGTTTTAAATTTTTTAATTTAATTAGTAAAGTATTATTACTTATTAAAGAGAGATAATAAAAAGGTAATATAAACAAATATACTTGTGCATAAAAATATTACTATAAGTACTTTTGCAAAGCGATGTCCAAATAAAGTAGGCATAATAAATAAATATATCTTTTAATTTGTCTTCTATACTAAGACGAATGTATCTATTTATTTAATTTGTATAAGTTTAAGAGTCTATTTATACGTATTTAAAAGTGAAGGGCATAAATATTTGCTTAAGCTACATTTAAAACATGTTTATGTATTATGCAATAAAATACTGATAGCTCTTTTTTATACATTTAAACAACACTAAAAGATAGGATTAGATGACTTTGAAGTTAATAAAACAAATTCGTGCCACATGTAATAATAAGCCAGTTTTGTACTTTATTTTTATGGAATTTGACACTGACTTCTATGGGCTTAATTACAAATCCTTAAAACCCCTCAATAAGCCTCGTCCTTTTCATCCTTTCTTTAAGAAGGGTTTCAGTTTAGGCAATTTGAAGCTGAGCTGCAGTTTGTGTGAAGTGAAAAATGGGGAGAGTATTTTTGGTGCATCTTGAAGGCAAAACTTACAATTGCAAATTCTGCGAAGCCAACTTGGCCACGCTGGTTCACTTGTTTCAAAGATACAATGTTTCCCCTTTTAATTTATTTTTTTTGGTTGACTGACTAGATCTAGTTACCTAAAATCTTGATCTTTCATTTGACATGGTTTTTGGTACATCCTGATCTTTCATTTGACATGGTTATATATATCACTTTTTGGTACGAGTAAAAAATTTCACCTTTTGTATAGGTAGTAATGAGTAATTCTTATGTTGTTTAGTGCAAATGTAATGCATTTCTTGTTAAATCAGAAGTTTCAAATTTAACGTATTTGTCTCAGTTTCATTTTTTTTTTGACGAATTTGTCAATCCTCATCATGAATTTGAATTGACCATTAGGAAATGGTTGATTGAGTTACCATAATTGACTATGTGAAGTTAAGCAATAATGTGTCATATCCACTAACGAAAGGCCTAGAGAGAGAGGCAGTTGAGAGATCATCTAAGGGAATGGGTTTACGGCTTAGGACAAGTCAGCATGACGGTAACTCTACCTAGCAGACTGGGGATTCCAGGAGCTAGATTCAAGGAGAAAAACAAAGTTGTGGGTGACGATTCGACGTTGTCAATTAACACAATCCATTCTCGATGAAGACAATGTTCATGAACAAGGTTAAGACAGGCTTGTTAATGAGTTATAAAAACTTAATGTTTTTAATGATTTGCTAAGTTTGGCAGATTTGGACAAATAGTGTATCTACGAGATGAAACGGTTAGAAATCACCTATGTGAGTGGAGCAAATCTAGTCATTTGAATCGCTATAGTTAGAGTTCCATGAATCATTTATTGTTCTTTGTATTTTTTTTGTTTTCTGCCCTATCCGGAATATAACCTTAGTGGAGCAAATCTAGAGTTATTTATGAAAAGAAACAATGATCTGCACCTGTTAATACTTTGTATCTTTTAGAAGCAACCATGGAAAAACAGATATTTAAGATCTTTTATTAAATATATTTCTCTTTTGTTTCAATTTGTAATTCCAGAAGAAAGAACTATGAAAGACTTTATATAATGCTTGATCATGCCAGCACACCTTGTACACTCTTTATTGAATATATTTAATACCCAAATATTCATGGAGATTTTTTCATGAGAAATTGCATTATATTTTTAATTAATATTAGGCATTTCTTTCGTAGAACAATGTAAGGTTACCTCCTGTTTTCTTATCAATACATTCTCATCTCGTTGCTGGCAATTCCAATTTATTATCCTTCATTATAAATTGACTTGTCATCTTCTGCTTCCTTTGATTATTCTAGCAGTCCACAGTCTTTGTCCTCTGATTCAGAGGTTGATTATAGTAGCAAAAAACGTAGGCACTCACGTGATATGAAACACGTGAAGAAAAGAACTTTGAAATGATATTCAAGCCAAGATATCAGTGAGAGTTCACCCATGTAAAGAAAGAAAACTGTCAAATAGAAAGAGTCTTGATTATGGGAGAAAAGTGCGAAAGAGACACACTAGTATTAGCTCCAGGAACATTGACTCAAGAAGTTGTTCTACTTTCCGACGTTAAAATAGTATTAGCTTCGGAGGTAGAGATTCTAAGAGCTTTTCCACTTGCCAAGATGCAACTAATAGTGGTAAATAGGAAGCGATAACAATATTGAATTTAATTAAAATACATTTGCATACACTACTTAAGGTTCCAAATATTTTAGCTTTAACAAATTAATTTTGTCTTAAAATACCTGACGTTTGAAGAATTTTTTTTATTATATCTAAGTTTTAAATTTTTTAATTTAATTAGTAAAGTATTATTAGTGATTAAAGAGAGATAAATAAAAAGGTAATATAAACAAATATACTTGTGATTAAAAATATTACTATAAGTACTTTTGCAAAGCGATGTCCAAATAAAGTAGGCATAATAAATAATTATATCTTTTAATTTGTCTTCTATACTAAGACGAATGTATCTATTTATTTAATTTGTATAAGTTTAAGAGTCTATTTATACATATTTGAAAGTGAAGGGAATAAAATTTGCTTAAGCTACATTAAAGCACGTTTATGTATTATGCAATAAAATACTGATAGCTCTTTTTTATACATTTAAACAACACTAAAAGATAAGATTAGATGACTTTGAAGTTAATAAAACAAAATTCGTGCCACATGTAATAATAATACTGTTTTGTACTTTGTTTTTATGGAATTTGACACTCACTTCTATGGGCTTAATTACAAATCCTTAAAACCCCTCAATAAGCCTTGTCCTTTTCATCCTTTCTTTAAGAAGGGTTTCAGTTTAGGCAATTTGAAGCTGAGCTGCAGTTTGTGTGAAGTGAAAAATGGGGAGAGTATTTTTGGTGCATCTTGAAGGCAAAACTTACAATTGCAAATTCTGCGATGCCAACTTGGACACGCTGGTTCACTTGTTTCAAAGATACAATGTTTCCCCTTTTAATTTATTTTTTTTGGTTGATTGACTAGATCTAGCTACGTAAAATCCTGATCTTTCATTTGACATGGTTTTTGGTACATCCTGATCTTTCATTTGACATGGTTATATATATCACTTTTTGGTACGAGTAAAAAATTTCACCTTTTGTATAGGTAGTAATGAGTAATTCGTATGTTGTTTAGTGCAAATGTAATGCTTTTCTTGTTAAATCAGAAGTTTCAAATTTAACGAATCTGTCTCAGTTTCAAATTTTTTTTACGAATTTGTTAATCCTCATCATGAATTTGAATTGACCATTAGGAAATGGTTGATTGAGTTAACACAATTGACTATGTAAAGTCAAGCAATAATGTGTCATATCCACTAACGAAAGGCCTAGAGAGAGAGAGGCAGTTAAAAGATCATCTAAGGGAATGGGTTTACGGCTTAGGACAAGTCAGCATGACGGTAACTCTATCTAGCAGACTGGATATTCCAAGAGCTTGATTCATGGAGAAAAACAAAGTTGTGGCTGACGATTCAACGTTGTCTATTAACACAATCCATTCTCGATGAAGACAATGTTCATGAACAAGGTTAAGACAGGCTTGTTAATGAGTTAAAAAAATTTAATATTTTTAATGATTTGCTAAGTTTTGCAGATTTTACCAAATAGTGTATCTACGAGATGAAACGGTTAAAAATCACCTATGTGAGTGGAGCAAATCTAGTCATTTGAATCGCTATAGTTAGAGTTCCATGAATCATTTATTGTTCTTTGTATTTTTTTTTGTTTTCTGCCCTATCCGGAATATAACCTTAGTGGACAAAATCTAGAGTTATTTATGAAAAGAAACAATTATCTGCACCAGTTAATACTTTGTATCTTTTGAAGCAACCATGGAAAAACAGATATTTAAGATATTTTATTAAATATATTCTCTTTTGTTTCAATTTGTAATTCCAGAAGAAAGAACTATGAAAGACTTTATATAATGCTTGATCATGCCAGCATACTTTGTACACTCGTTATTGAATATATTCAATACTCAAATATTCATGGAGATGTTTTCATGAGAAATTACATTATATTTTTAATTAATATTAGGCATTTCTTTCGTAGAACAATGTAAGGCTACCTCCTGTTTTCTTATCAATACATTCTCATCTCGTTTCTGGCAATTCCAATTTATTATCCTTCTTTTTAAATTGACTTGTCATCTTCTGCTTCCTCTGATTATTCTAGCAGTCCACGATCTTTGTCCTCTGATTCAGAGGTTGATTATAGTAGCAAAAAACGTAGGCACGCACGTGATATGAAACATGTGAAGAAAAGAACTGGGAAATGATATTCAAGCTAAGATGTCAGTGAGAGTTCACCCATGTAAAGAAAGAAAACTGTCAAATAGAAAGAGTCTTGATTATGGGAGAAAAGTGCGAAAGAGACACACTAGTATTAGCTCCAGGAACATTGACTCAAGAAGTTGTTCTACTTGCCGACGTTAAAATGGTATTAGCTCCGGAGGTTGAGATTCTAAGAGCTTTTCCACTTTCCAAGATGCAACTAATAGTGGTAAATAGGAAGCGATAACAATATTGAGTTTAATTAAAGTACATTTGCATACACTACTTAAGGTTCCAAATATTTTAGCTTTAACAAATTAATTTTGTCTTAAAATACCTGACATTTCAAGAATTTGTTTTATTATATCTAAGTTTTAAATTTTTTAATTTAATTAGTAAAGTATTATTACTGATTAAAGAGAGATAAATAAAAAGGTAATATAAACAAATATACTTGTGATTAAAAATATTACTATAAGTACTTTTGCAAAGCGATGTCCAAATAAAGTAGGCATAATAAATAAATACATCTTTTAATTTGTCTTCTATACTAATACGAATGTATCTATTTATTTAATTTGTATAAGTTTAAGAGTCTATTTATACGTATTTAAAAGTGAAGGGCATAAATATTTGCTTAAGCTACATTTAAAACACGTTTATGTATTATGCAATAAAATACTGATAGCTCTTTTTTATACATTTAAACAACACTAAAAGATAGGATTAGATGACTTTGAAGTTAATAAAACAAAATTCGTGCCACATGTAATAATAAGACGGTTTTCTATTTTGTTTTTATAGAATTTGACACTCACTTCTATGGGCTTAATTACAAATTCTTAAAACCCCTCAATAAGTTTCGTCCTTTTCATCCTTTCTTTAAGAAGAATTTCAGTTTAGGCAATTTGAAGCTGAGCTGCAGTTTGTGTGAAGTGAAAAATGGGGAGAGTATTTTTGGTGCATCTTGAAGGCAAAACTTGCAATTGCAAATTCTGCGAAGCCGACTTGGCCACGCTGGTTCACTTGTTTCAAAGATACAATGTTTCCCCTTTTAATTTATTTTTTTTGGTTGATTGACTAGATCTAGCTACGTAAAATCTTGAACTTTCATTTTACTTGGTTTTTGGTATATCCTGATCTTTCATTTGACATGGTTATAGATATCACTTTTTGGTACGAGTAAAAAATTTCACCTTTTGTATAGGTAGTAATGAGTAATTCTTATGTTGTTTAGTGCAAATGTAATGCTTTTCTTGTTAAATTAGAAGTTTCAAATTTAACGAATTTGTCTCAGTTTCTTTTTTTTTTTTACGAATTTGTCAATCCTCATCATGAATTTGAATTGACCATTAGGAAATGGTTGATTGAGTTAACACAATTGACTATGTGAAGTCAAGCAATAATGTGTCATATCCACTAACGAAAGGCCTAGAGAGAGAGGCAGTTGAAATATCATCTAAGGGAATGGGTTTACGGCTTAGGACAAGTCAGCATGACGGTAACTCTACCTAGCAGACTGGGATTCCAAGAGCTAGATTCAAGGAGAAAAACAAAGTTGTGGCTGACGATTCGACGTTGTCAATTAACACAATCCATTCTCGATGAAGACAATGTTCATGAACAAGGTTAAGACAGGCTTGTTAATGAGTTAAAAAAACTTAATGTTTTTAATGATTTGCTAAGTTTGGCAGATTTGGACAAATAGTGTATCTACGAGATGAAACGGTTAGAAATCACCTATGTGAGTGGAGCAAATCTAGTCATTTGAATCGCTATAGTTAGAGTTCCATGAATCATTTATTGTTCTTTGTATTTTTTTTGTTTTCTGCCCTATCCGGAATATAACCTTAGTGGAGCAAATCTAGAGTTATTTATGAAAAGAAACAATTATCTGCACCTGTTAATACTTTGTATCTTTTAGAAGCAACCATGGAAAAACAGATATTTAAGATCTTTTATTAAATATATTTCTCTTTTGTTTCAATTTGTAATTCCAGAAGAAAGAACTATGAAAGACTTTATATAATGCTTGATCATGCCAGCACACCTTGTACACTCGTTATTGAATATATTTAATACCCAAATATTCATGGAGATGTTTTCATGAGAAATTGCATTATATTTTTAATTAATATTAGGCATTTCTTTCGTAGAACAATGTAAGGTTACCTCCTGTTTTCTTATCAATACATTCTCATCTTGTTGCTGGCAATTCCAATTTATTATCCTTCATTATAAATTGACTTGTCATCTTCTGCTTCCTCTGATTATTCTAGCAGTCCACAGTCTTTGTCCTTTGATTCAGAGGTTGATTATAGTAGCAAAAAACGTAGGCACTCACGTGATATGAAACACGTGAAGAAAAGAACTTGGAAATGATATTCAAGCCAAGATGTCAGTGAGTGTTCACCCATGTAAAGAAAGAAAACTGTCAAATAGAAAGAGTCTTGATTATGGAGAAAAGTGCGAAAGAGACACACTAGTATTAGCTCCAGGAACATTGACTCAAGAAGTTGTTCTACTTTCCGACGTTAAAAAGTATTAGCTCCAGAGGTAGAGACTCTAAGAGCTTTTCCACTTGCCAAGATGCAACTAATAGTGGTAAATTGGACAATATTGAGTTTAATTAAAATACATTTGCATACACTACTTAAGGTTCCAAATATTTTAGCTTTAACAAATTAATTTTGTTTTAAAATACCTGACGTTTGAAGATTTTTTTTTATTATATTTAAGTTTTAAATTTTTTAATTTAATTAGTAAAGTATTATTACTGATTAAAGAGAGATAAATAAAAACGTAATATAAACAAATATACTTGTGATTAAAAATATTACTATAAATACTTTTGCAAATCGATGTCCAAATAAGTAGGCATAATAAATAAATATATCTTTTAATATCTCTTCTATACTAAGACGAATGTATCTATTTATTTAATTTGTATAAGTTTAAGAGTCTATTTATACATATTTCAAAGTGAAGGGCATAAATATTTGCTTAAGCTACATTAAAAACACGTTTATGTATTATGCAATAAAATACTGATAGCTCTTTTTTATACATTTAAACAACACTAAAAGATAGGATTAGATGACTTTAAAGTTAATAAAATAAAATTTGTGCCACATGTAATAATAAGCCGGTTTTCTACTTTGTTTTTATGGAATTTGACACTCACTTCTATGGTCTTATTTACAAATCCTTAAAACCCCTCAATAAGCCTTGTCCTTTTCATCCTTTCTTTAAGAAGGGTTTCAGTTTTGGAATTTGAAGCTGAGCTGCAGGTTGTGTGAAGTGAAAATGGGGAGAGTATTTTTAGTGCATCTTGAAGGCAAAACTTACAATTGCAAATTCTGCGAAGCCAACTTTGCCACGCTGGTTCACTTGTTTCAAAGATACAATGTTTCCCCTTTTAATTTTTTTTTGATTGATTGACCAGATCTAGCTACGTAAAATCCTGATCCTTCATTTGACATGGTTTTTGGTACATCCTGACCTTTCATTGACATGGTTATATATATCACTTTTTGGTACGAGTAAAAAAATTCACCTTTTGTATAGGTAGTAATGAGTAATTTTTATGTTGTTTAGTGCAAATGTAATGCTTTTCTTGTTAAATCAGAAGTTTCAAATTTAACGAATTTATCTCAGTTTCAATATTTTTTTTACGAATTTGTCAATCCTCATCATGAATTTGAATTGACTATTAGGAAATGGTTGATTTAGTTAGTGATGGTAGTGTGAAGATTTTATTTGACTCTAAAAATTGTTGTTGATATGATCCAAAAATGAGTAACTACTTCACGAGAGATACAAGTGATGTGTAAAGACACTTGAAAGCTTTCAAGCATGTTTGATCATGTCGATTTTATTTAATAGTTGGGTTAGACTATATATATATATATATATATATATATATATATATATATATATATATATATATATATATATATATATATATATATATATATTGATATATTGAATTTTTATGAATTTAGTATATTCTAGGTGAAGTTTGAGGCTAAAATCTTTGTTGCTTGACAATATTTGATTAAATTGTTTTCTTGAGGAATATCATTCCTCTTGAGTGTATCTCCATTTTATTTGATATTCCTAATAGGAGGATTTGATTTTGATATAACTATTATTGCTTATTTGTTTCATTTTTGTGTCTTGTTTTCTTCTATAGGATTGGTGTTTTAATTTGTAGAATATAGTGGTTGGAGGTATTGATTCATACAACCATTGTGCTCAAATCTTATCCATCTTATGTACTTCTTCCATCTTTTATCTTTATTTGTTTATTAATTTGCTTTTTTTTATCCAATATTTCATCATTTCCCAAGTTGGTGAGATTTGAAGAAGGTAGGATGTAAGCAGATTAAAATTTTATCTTTACGGTGCAATAGATTACCCTCAGTAGACCATTGACTTTGAAAAAAATTTTTAAAGCAAAATTACAAGAAAAATATGACAACAAAATAACAAGATAACAAAACAAATATTTGTAACAACCCTAAAATGACTAGACTAAGTAATGCTTACTGTATCTAGAATGTCTATGGTTAGACCGGGTTCACACGGAATGATGCGCGTAGAACCAGACCTCTGAACCCTTGCAAAAGCCAAGACAACCAACTGAGTGAGTTAGTTGAGCTAGGAAAGGTTGGGTCCAGCGATGTAGGGCACCTGAATATGAAGATCTACCCGGATGAGTCTTAACCGGACTTAAAAAGGGATAATCTTAAGTTTGGAGGGTCTAGGGGTAAAATGGTCTTTTTCCAGGATAAGGGTAGTATTGTAATTACCCTAAATATTTAATTGATTAATTAATTAATATAGTGGAGGGGCAATTTGGGTAGAGAGGGCCGAAATTGACCTCTGAGCGAAATCTTGCTCCACCTGGGTTCGAGCCTAGGTGGGAGCAATGATTTAATTTGATTTTTTTATTTAGTGAATTAATTTAATTAATTAATATTTAATTGCTGATTTAAGAAAAAGCAAAAATCAAATTTTTATTTATTAATTAAAGATAAGTCCTAATTTGACTAAGTCTCCACCGAATCTCCTAATCCTAAGCTAACACTACTCACGTTTCTCTCTACTCCTCTCGCACTTTCACGCTCAACTTCTATAAAACAAGAGAACATAACGTAAAATACAAAGTTCATCAAGAACTTGAAAGCTAAAAACTCAAAAGCAAAACAAGTTTAAAAATAAAAAGTAAAAATCAGCTTCTTGACGGATTTTGCTTGTGGTTTCAGTGGTGAGATGTTGGCTTATTGGTGAAATAGGTAACACGCTGAATCACGTTTGAGCAACTTCAGGTATGGGTTTATTCCTCTTGGTCCCTTTTCCAAGAGACCCTTAAGGCTCAGATGAATCTACTCGAAAACTAGGGTTGTTCTCCGTTACATGTCCATGTTACTAGCTCCCTATGATCTTAGGTTGGGTATGCTTGCTGGTAGAATTAGGGATACTGTGTTGGTGGTGATGATCTCGTTTCGAGTATGTGTTCATGATTACGTGTTTATGTTTTGTGTCTTTCGGAAATGTGAATGTATACACGTATGTATGTGTGCAAGATTGTGACCATGACTTTGAGTCTCGGTTTAAGCCTGTTTATAGCATAGAGATCACTCGTGTTTTATGTGCAATTAGAAGTTTCTAAATCGTGATGTTCATATGATTGAAATGCTATAAATTCTAGTTAAAACAAATGACCAAATTATTCCTCAAACTTGTTTTAAGAACCCTAATGAATGACTAACGAAGAGGTGCTCAAATGACCTGTAAATACTGCAGAAGAAGCGTGGAACAAAGTTCCAGAATCTGGAAATCTGTTGCAAATGATTTCTGGAAATTTTGAGCATCTAAACATTTAAAAAAATAGGTGAGGTCTGCAGGGATCGAACCCAAGATCTCACTAAGGCATACCTTAATAAATTAATTAAAAGGGGTGTGCTAGGCGGGGATCGAACTGGGGCTAGGGTCCGATGAAATTTCGGAAGAAAAAGATAAAATAAATGAGAGGAGTGGGATTCGAACCCACGTCCTCTCAGTAGGTAGCGAAGGAGAAGAGAAAATAAATGATAGGAATGGGATTCTAACCCATGTCCTCTCAGTAGGTAGCGAAGGAGAAGATAACATAAATGAGAGGAATGGGATTCGAACCCATGTCCTCTTAGTAGGTAGCGAAGGAGAAGAAAAAATAATAAAGAAAAGGGGTTGTGGGGAATCGATCCCACTACTCCTCGGCCAGTAGCGAAAATAAAAGAATAAAAGAAGGAAAACTAATTAAGGAAAAACTAGGGGGTCGTGGGGAATCAATCCCACGCCCCTCAGCAATCGGCAAAAAAAATGTGGAGAAAAAGAAGAGGAAAAAAATTAAAGTGAGCAATGGGGATCGAACCTGGATCCCCAAGCCGAGTGACACAAAAGTTAAAATTAAGGAAATGGCTAAGTGTTGTTCAAGGGATTCAAAACCGGGTTCCCTTGCCCAAATTCCGCGTTGACACATAAGTCTTACGTGATTAAATAATTAATGAATGCTGCCTATAGGAATCAAATTGAGACTTTGGCATACTTACAAGATGCATAAATCTTGTAGCACATAATCTTGGGCAATATGAGTCACTTAAATGAACTATGAATGAAGCCTCACGGCTTGTGTGTGGACTCATAAGTCCAGCATACGTTATAAAGAAAGTGAACCTAAGATGTTATGTGATGAATGATGAGACCCCAAAAGGGTTAAGTAAGAGTGTGAACCACACTAAAAGGCCAAGTGTATTGGCATATGATGAAATGTACATTCACGTAAAAATGGGTGAGTAGTTATGAAGGGAAAATGTGCTAAGACTAATAAATGTGGTGACAACATGATAAGAGGCTAATGTGAAACATGAGAGCAATCTCCAATGAGCCTAAGTAAATGTTACCAAAACGTACTCACCTATGAGAGTGTAAAGTTAATGAAGAGACCAGTCTCTATGAACACTCTAATGAAAGTATTAAAGTTAATGCATACTTAATACAAATGATGAGATGATAAATCATCTAATGAGCAATGATGTCCTCATGCTAGAAGTCAGCTTCTATGTTGTATGAGATAAATGTAATGGAACTTTACACTGAGCACCGATAGGCTAGCTATGAGTGGTGATTCCTTCTTTCGGGAAGGCAGAGGCTCGTGTAATTCTCATGAGATGAGATTGTCCGTCCAAACGGGTATGGGTCTCCTTATATCTCCTAGTCTTTGAACCTATGCATCCAACATAGGGATCTAGCAGGGTTCAATACCCTATATAAGCTAGCATGTTTTTGGTTTCACCTTAGTCAGTGATTCCACCTCTTTTCGATGTGGGGTAGACACAGGATTTCATAGAGCTCACATGATCTATGTCGGTTAAAGTTAAAGTTCCCAAAGAAAGAAGAAGGCCAGCCTCATGTAATTCACACAATGAAATGAACGATACAAAGGTGTTTGGGTAGGATAATCAAGAGGTGAACTAGACTTATGTAATGACACTAGGTCATTCTTAGTCACTGCACCCGATGTGTAACAACCCTAAACAATGAATAAGCTAAATGTTTAAGGTGTCAAGAATGCTTGAGATTAGACCAAGGTTCACACGGATTGATACGCGTAAAACCAGACCTCAGAACCCTTACTACGACCAAGCCAACTAACTTGGGGAGTTAGTTGAGCTTGGAAAGGTTTGAACCAACCAAGTAAGGCTCTCGAAAATGAAGATTTAATCGGAAGAGTCTTTATCAGACTTAAAAAGAAGAAATTTTAAGTTTTGAGGGTCTAAGGGTAAAATGGTCTTTTACCAGGCTAGGGGTGATATCGTAATTACCCTAAATATATAATTAATTATTTATTTAATAAAGTGGAGGGGCAATTTGGGGAGAGAGAGCCGAAATTGGTCTCTTGAAATAAAGTCTTGCTCCACCCGGGTTCGAACCTAGGTGGGAGCAAGGATTTAATATGATTTTTTAATTATTGGTGAATTAATTTAATAAAGTTATAATTAATGGCTGATGTAAAAATAAAAAAATCAGATTTTATTATTACTTATTAATTAATGTTTTTTTTTTAAATTGACTAAGTTTTGCCAACTATCCTAGTTTTAAGATGCACTATCTCACACTATCTCTCTCCCTCAAGCCTAATCTCTCTCTCTCTCATCCAAATTATTTTTCTTGGCAGCAAAAACAGAAGATAAAAATATTAGAAAGCAATCAGAAGTTCTCTAAACTCAAAGAACTTACAAAAAAAAAATATACAAGCAAGCAAGCTAACTTAAGAAATGAAAACTTTGCATCATCTTCTCGATGGGTTTGTGTTGAAGGTTTAGGGGAGGAGTTTGGCAGCACTTGGAAGGTGTGGAAAGATACAACAAGGTATGGGTTTTCTCTCTTGAAATCATTTCTCCAAGAGGAATTTCTTTCTACAAAAGTCGACATATGAAACTAGGGTTGTCCCCTTGAATGTTGAACTCCTTGTCCCTAGTCTCCTTCCGATTTCAATCTAAATTAGTTTAGAAATCATGTTGCTGGTATGGTTGCTGGTAGCTAAGTGTGAAATATAATGTTCCTTGATTTTATGTTTGGAAATAGCAAGCATGTTCAATGATGTCAACCGAAAATGATGTGGTGCAATGTGTAAAATGTTTGTTGTTGTTCTCCGTTTTGAAGTCTTAAAATGGCTTGTTTGATGATTGGAATTATTGTACATAAAGTGTGTAAATTGTGATGTTAAATGAAGTGTAAGGTGGCTGATCATAAGTGGAAAAATCGAAGCTAAAACAACAATGAATCTACACCTAAGAATGTATTAAACGAATCGTGAAAGTACCTCAAAACGAACGTATGAATGTTGTTAAATAAAGGCTAGAAAATTTAATAAAATTTCCAGCACTTGGTGATGGAATTTTCGGCCAGAATACTTAAGGTTGAGAGGTTTAAAAATATATTAAAAATATGTGAGGTCAGTGGGGATTGAACCCAAGACCTCACTACATGAAAGCTGGAAAAAAAATGAGAGGTATGCGATTCGAACCCAACACCTCTCGGCCAAACAATAGAGTAAGAGGAGAATTTTAAATTAATAAAAATAATGGGAGGAGTAGGATTCGAACCCACCACCTCTTGGCTGAAGGAGGAGACAAAGAGAGAAATTAAAAAGAAAATAAAGTGAGGCTGTGGGGCTCGATGCCACAACCTTACTGCCAACACTTAAGTAGTTAACTTTTAAATGAAAATGAAAATAAAGAGGTTGTGGGGGTTCGAACCCACAACCTCTAAGTCCCAAGCAAAATAAAGAAAAAAATAAATAAAGAGAGGTTGTGGGGGTTTGATCCCACAACCTCCTGGTTAAGCCGAAATGGACAAGGAAAATAAATGGGAAAATAAGAGGGGGCTGTGGGGGTTCGAACCCACAACCCCTCGGCAAAAGGAGAGAAGTTCTAGAGAAAAGGAACTAAAAAGAAATGTTGATGTTGGGGTTCGATCTAGGGTCCCAATATCATGAAGACTTAAAATAAAGTCAAGGAAAAATATAAGTATTGTCCAAGGGATTCGAACTTGGGTTCCCTTGCCCAAATTTCCGTATTGATACATAAGTCATACGTGAATTAAATGTTCAAGAATAATGCCACCTACTTAGATCAAAATCGAGATCTTGGCATATATACAAGATACATAAGTCTTGTACTACATAATCTTAGGAAGATATGAGTCACTTAACGAACTATGAATGAAGCCTCATGGCTTGTATGTATAGACCCATAAGTCTACCATACGCTTACAAATAAGTGAACCTGAGATGTATGTAAAGAAACGAATAAACCCTAAAAGGGTTAAGTAAGAGTGTGAAATACGCAAATAGCCAAGTACATGGCATATAATGAAATGACCTTTCACGTAAAATGGGGTGAGTAATTATGAAGAGCAATTGTGCTAATGTTAATGAATGTGGTGACTACATGATATGAGGCTAATGTAAAAGATGAGAACAATCTCAAATGAGCCTAAGTAATTGTTACCAAAACGTACTCACCTATGAGAGTGTAAAGTTAATGAAGAGACCAGTCTCTATGAACACTCTAATGAAAGTATTGAGATTAACACACTTAATACTAATGATGAGATGAGAAATCATCTATTGAGCTATGATGTCCTCATACTAGAAGCCAGCTTCCATGACGTATGAGTTGAATGTAATGGAACTTTATACTAAGCACCGATAGACTAGATATGAGCGGTGATGCCTTCTCTCGGGAAAGGCGGAGGTTCACGTAACTCTCATGAGATGAGACTGTCCGGATTGCCGGGTATGGGTCTCCTTATATCTCCTGGTCTTCGAACCTATACTGCCAATATAGGGATCTGGCGGGGTTAAATTCCCATGTACGCTAGCATGTTTTGGGTCACCTTGGCCGGTGATTCCACCTCTTTTCGGTGTGGGGAGACACTGGATTTCATGATGCTCACATGATCTATGTCGATTAAAGTTAAAGTTCCCAATGAATGAATGAGGCTAGCCTCAAATGAAGCACATAATGAAATGAATGATACCAAAGGTGTTAGAATAGGATAATCAAAAGGTGAGTTAGATTCAAGTAATGACATTAGGTCATTCTTGGTCATTGCACAACGAACCTAATGAAAGTCTTAAACTACATCCTAGGTATAGCTGGTGTTTACACTGGCCTATGAACGAAATGAAATGGAGTACGTATGAATGAACGAAGCAAACTCTGTGTTTGCTAATGAAGACTCTCTAGTTGAGGACGCATCTGTTGAGACCTCATTTCTGGGATGTCTTAATGTTAAGTCCATGATTCCGAGGTCTCATGGCATATGAATGAATGATATTAAAGGAGTTATGTGCTACATACAAAGTGTGTTGTAAGCTATATGATATGTGCTACGTGTAAATGTTATGTGCTGTTTGCAAATGTGAAAAGTATGATGATTTATGTTATTCTCATGGCATAAGCTTCCTATTCTAAATCTGGAAAGCTCACTGACTTTCCTAATCCAAATTTGGAAAGCTCATTGACTTTCCTAATCCAAATTTGGGAACCTCCTAATCTCAATTTGGCAAGTCCACTGACTTGACTTTCAAAAATCATGTCGTTAGGAAAGAACTATTCTTTCTCATGCATGTCCTTGGTGTTTGATTGCATATACCCATACTTAGTACAAGTGTGTACTAACCCTATACATCTATACTATTTTAGGTGCAGGCACAGGTGGGCGATAGAGCTACAGGATCATTGTTGCAGCCATCCGGACGTCAGCATTCATCCGGAGTTTGGTAGGTCCTCATGCTTTCGAGGATGCTGCTGTTTTACATTCCAGCTTAGTTTTAGAGTTGAGCTAGTGGAGCATATTCCACTAGCGTTTCTTTCCTGTTTTGATTCAGACTTTGTATTGGACCATTTTGGCAATTATACAATTAAGATTTATTGAACTATTCCTTTCATTTGATTATCTCTTAATGTTAGATGATTGATGGTGAACAAATTACGAATGTATTAGAAATGTTTAGTAAGAAATATTTAGAAACAAAAAGTTTTAAATTTTCCGCTAAAATTAACCTATGTAAAGTAAGAATGACGTAAGTAGGCTTGTCTGCGACCTCTGAGAGGTCAACGACGCCGATCTTGTCTGGGGTCTAGATTCCAGTCATGATAAAGTTGGTATCAGAGTACTAGGTTAAATTCCGAGAATAATGAGTTCACATCAACCACATTGAGTAGTTTCTAAGTCATGGTAGTGAAGTGCACCACTATCCTGAATTAGAGACTGCATCATGCGTAGGAAAATTTCCCTTCTTCTAATCTTATCGTGCTTTTCCTAATGTCTAAGTTCTTGGTGTTATGAACGTGTCTAACATCAACCCCTGTTGTTTTTCAGAGAATGAACCCTAGGAGGGCTATTTGCCAGAAGAGGAGGGGGGCAGCTGCTGGGTGCAATCGAGTTCCACCCCAGGCCCCAGCTGAAGGAGTGGCCATAACGGTTAATCCAGCTGGGTTGACTGATGCTGAGGTGAGGACATCTTTGGCCCAGATGGCACAGGCCATCACGATGCAGGCTCAAGCTATGACTGCCCAAGTCAACCGGCAGGATGTTCAGAGGGAGAACCCACCGGTTCGCAGCATGGCTGATGGACTGCGAGATTTCACGTGGATGAACCCTCCCATATTCACAGGGGCTAAGACATCGGAGGATCCTCAATAGTTTGTAGATGAGATGCATAAGATCCTGGTGGCTATTGGGGCCACTGATATTGAGAAGACTGAGCTGGCTTTCTATCAGCTCAAGGATGTTGCACAGACTTGGTGCAAGATGTGGCAAGATAGTCGTGTCTTATGTAGAGTGCCAGTCACTTGGGAGCTGTACAAGACAATATTTCTGGAGAGGTTCTTTCCCAGAGAGATGAGGGAAGCCAAGGTTGAAGAGTTTATCAACCTTAAACAAGGATCCATGATAGTCAGGGAGTATTCCCCGAAGTTTGTTAAGCTATCCAGGTATATTACTTTCCTTAATATTTAATAGCAAGATTGAGAAGAGTACTGAGGCTTGTTGAATTATCCAGGTATGCTACTTCTCTGGTTTCGAACAGCAGGGATGAAATGAGTAGGTTCCTCACATGAATCAATGGAGACCTGGAGGAGAAATGTCGGTCTGCGATGCTCCATGATAATATGGACCTTTCCAGGTTGATGGTGCATGTACAGCAGGTGGAGGACAGCCGTAGAAAGAGGGGTATTCGTGATGTTAGGAGTCCTAGGCCTCAAGATCAGGAAGGTCCCAACCACAGAGGCCACAGAATCAACTTTGGCATCCGTGAGCATCCAAGGTTTAAGAAGGGACTCTCCCACCAAAGGGAGTCAAGTTCATCCAGTGGTCTCTATGATAGGGATTCCGAATCCAGAGATAAGAGAAACAAGGAAGTATATACACCTAAGGAAAGGCAACCTTGCAGGAAGTGTGGCAGACAGCATGGAGGAGAGTGTATGATGGGCTCTAACGCTTGTTACAGTTATGGAAAACCGGGATACATGGTGAAGGATTGTCCGAATAGAAGAAGTCAAGAACAAGGGAAGGAGAGAGTTCAGACTAATGGCCCAAATGAAAAGGCTCCAAGGAGTCAACGATTCTTCGCACTCAAGTCTAGGGGTGCAGGGAAAGGCATTTCTGATGAAGCCTCGGGTGCGTAGCCTTAATTAGCCTTTCATATATTTGACTGTGTATGGTGTTTATGCCCTAGTATGAGGTTAATATGTTTGAAGTCATCATGTTGGTTGCTGATTTATAAGACTTTTATGTTGACTTATGTTGTATGCTTTGATGAGACTAGTTTAGGGAACAATTCCTTAGTCTATTAATGTGAAGCTACTAGTAGGTTTCAAGGATGTTTACCATCATGTTAAGATGTGAAGCAGATATTCACCCATGGAAGTATTGATGTACCTACGTATGTGTATGTTCTATAGATGACATACTTATTGTTAGTAAAGAGTAGTGTCATTCGGGGACGAATGTTCCTAAGGGGGGGATAATTTAACAACCCTAAAAAAATGAATAAGCTAAATGTTTAAGGTGTCAAGAATGCTTGCGATTAGACCAAGGTTCACACGGATTGATACGCGTAAAAGCAGACCTCAGAACCCTTACTACGACCAAGCCAACTAATTTGGGGAGTTATTTGAGCTTGGAAAGGTTGGAACCAACCAAGTAAGGCTCTCGAAAATGAAGATTTAATCGGAGGAGTCTTTACCAGACTTAAAAAGAAGAAATTTTAAGTTTTGAGGGTCTAAGGGAAAAATGGTCTTTTACCAGGCTAGGGGTAATATCGTAATTATCCTAAATATATAATAAATTATTTATTTAATAAAGTAGAGGGGCAATTTGGGGTGAGAGAGGCGAAATTGGTCTCTTGAAATGAAGTCTTGCTCCACCCGGGTTCGAACCTAGGTGAGAGCAAGGATTTAATATGATTTTTTTATTATTGGTGAATTAATTTAATAAATTTATAATTAATGGCTGATGTAAAAAGAAAAATCAGATTTTTTTATTATTTATTATTTATTTACTTATTAATTAATGTTTTTTTTAAATTGACTAAGTCTTGCAAACTATCCTAGTTTTAAGATGCACTATCTCACACTATCTCTCCCTCAAGCCTAAATCTCTCTCTCTCATCCAAATTATTTTTCTTGGCTGCAAAAATAGAAGATAAAAACATTAGAAAGCAATCAAAAGTTCTCTAAACTCAAAGAACTTACAAAAAAAATATACAAGCAAGCAAGCTAACTTAAGAAACGAAAACTTTGCATCATCTTCTCGACGGGTTTGTGTTGAAGGTTTAGGGGAGGAGTTTGGCAGCACTTGGAAGGTGTGGAAAGCTACTACAAGGTATGGGTTTTCTCTCTTGGAATCCTTTCTCCAAGAGGAATTTCTTTCTACAAAAGTCGACATATGAAACTAGGGTTGTCCCCTTGAATGTTGAACTCCTTGTCCCTAGTCTCCTTCCGATTTCAATCTAAATTAGCTTAGAAATCATGTTGTTGGTATGGTTGTTGGTAGCTAAGTGTGAAATATGATGTTCCTTGTGATTTTATGTTTAGAAATATCAAGCATGTTCAATGATGTCAACCGAAAATGATGCGGTGCAATGTGTAAAATGTTTGTTGTTGTTCTCCGTTTTGAAGTCTTAAAATGGCTTGTTTGATGATTGGAATTATTGTGCATAAGGTGTGTAAATTGTGATGTTAAATGAAGTTTAAGGTGGCTGATCATAAGTGGAAAAATCTAAGCTAAAACAACAATGAATCTACACCTAAGAATGTGTTAAACGAATCGTGAAAGTACCTCAAAACGAACGTATGAATGTTGCTAAATAAAGGCTAGAAATTTTTATAAAATTTCCAGCACTTGGTAAAGAATTTTTGTCCAGAATACTTAAGGTTGAGAGGTTTAAAAATATATTTAAAATATGTGAGGTCTGTGGGGATTGAACCCAAGACCTCACTACATGAAAGCTGGAAAAAAAATAAGAGGTGTGGGATTCGAACCCACAACCTCTCGGCCAAACAAGAGAGTAAGAGGAGAATTCTTGTAACAACCCTAAAAAAAATGAATAAGCTAAATGTTTAAGGTGTCAAGAATGCTTGCGATTAGCCCAAGGTTCACAAGGATTGATATGCGTAGGACCAGACCTCAGAACCCTTACTACGACCAAGCCAACTAACTTGGGGAGTTAGTTGAGCTTGGAAAGGTTTGAATCAACAAAGTAAGGCTCTCGAAAATGAAGATTTATTCGAAGGAGTCTTTACCGGACTTAAAAAGAAGAAATTTTAAGTTTTGAGGGTCTAAGGGTAAAATGGTCTTTTACCAGGCTAGGGGTGATATCATAATTACCCTAACTATATAATTAATTATTTATTTAATAAAGTGGAGGGGCGATGTGGGGAGAGAGAGCCGAAATTGGTCTCTTGAGATGAAGTCTTGCTCCACCCGGGTTCGAACCTTGGTGGAAGCAAGGATTTAATATGATTTGTTTTATTATTGGTGAATTAATTTAATAAATTTATAATTAATGGCTGATGTAAAAAGAAAAAATCAGATTTTATTATTATTTATTATTTATTTACTTATTAATTAATTTTTTTTTAAATTGACTAAGTCTTGCCAACTATCCTAGTTTTAAGATGCACTATCTCACACTATCTCTCCCTCAAGCCTAAATCTCTCTCTATCTCATTCAAATTATTTTTCTTGGCTGTAAAAATAGAAGATAAAAACATTAGAAAGCAATCAAAAGTTCTCTAAACTCAAAGAACTTACAAAAAAAAATATACAAGCAAGCAAGCTAACTTAAGAAACGAAAACTTTGCATCATCTTCTCGACGGGTTTGTGTTGAAGGTTTAGGGGAGGAGTTTGGCAGCACTTGGAAGGTTTGGAAAGCTACTACAAGGTATGGGTTTTCTCTCTTGGAATCCTTTCTCGAAGAGGAATTTCTTTCTACAAAAGTCGGCATATGAAACTAGGGCTGTCCCCTTGAATGTTGAACTCCTTGTCCCTAGTCTCCTTCCGATTTCAATCTAAATTAGTTTAGAAATCATGTTGCTGGTATGGTTGTTGGTAGCTAAGTGTGAAATATAATGTTCCTTGTGATTTTATGTTTGGAAATATCAAGCATGTTCAATGATGTCAACCGAAAATGATGCGGTGCAATGTGTAAAATGTTTGTTGTTGTTCTCCGTTTTGAAGTCTTAAAATGGCTTGTTTGATGATTGGAATTATTGTGCATAAGGTGTGTAAATTGTGATGTTAAATGAAGTGTAAGGTGGCTGATCATAAGTGGAAAAATCTAAGCTAAAACAACAATGAATCTACACCTAAGAATGTATTAAACGAATCGTGAAAGTACCTCAAAACGAACGTATGAATGTTCTTAAATAAAGGCTATAAAATTTAGTAAAATTTCCAGCACTTGGTGATGGAATTTTTGTCCAAAATACTTAAGGTTGAGAGGTTTAAAAATATATTTAAAATATGTGAGGTCAGTGGGGATTGAACCCAAGACCTCACTACATGAAAGCTGGAAAAAAACATAAGAGGTGTGGGATTCGAACCCACAATCTCTCGGCCAAACAAGAGAGTAAGAGGAGAATTCTTGTAACAACCCTAAAAAAAATGAATAAGCTAAATGTTTAAGGTGTCAAGAATGCTTGCGATTAGGCCAAGGTTCACAAGGATTGATATGCGTAGGACCAGACCTCAGAACCCTTACTACGACCAAGCCAACTAACTTGGGGAGTTAGTTGAGCTTGGAAAGGTTGGAACCAACAAAGTAAGGCTCTCGAAAATGAAGATTTAATCGAAGGAGTCTTTACCGGACTTAAAAAGAAGAAATTTTAAGTTTTGAGGGTCTAAGGGTAAAATGGTCTTTTACCAGGCTAGGGGTGATATCATAATTACCCTAAATATATAATTAATTATTTATTTAATAAAGTGGAGGGGCAATGTGGGGAGAGAGAGCCGAAATTGGTCTCTTGAGATGAAGTCTTGCTCCACCCGGGTTCGAACCTTGGTGGGAGCAAGGATTTAATATGATTTTTTTTATTATTGGTGAATTAATTTAATAAATTTATAATTAATGGCTGATGTAAAAAGAAAAAAATCAGATTTTATTATTATTTATTATTTATTATTTATTTACTTATTAATTAATGTTTTTTTTAAATTGACTAAGTCTTGCCAACTATCCTAGTTTTAAGATGCACTAACTCACACTATCTCTCCCTCAAGCCTAAATCTCTCTCTCTCTAATCCAAATTACTTTTCTTGGCTGCAAAAATAGAAGATAAAAACATTAGAAAGCAATCAAAAGTTCTCTAAACTCAAAGAACTTACAAAAAAAATATACAAGCAAGCAAGCTAACTTAAGAAACGAAAACTTTGCATCATCTTCTCGACGGGTTTGTGTTGAAGGTTTAGGTGAGGAGTTTGGCAGCACTTGGAAGGTGTGGAAAGCTACTACAAGGTATGGGTTTTCTCTCTTGGAATCCTTTCTCCAAGAGGAATTTCTTTCTACAAAAGTCGACATATGAAACTAGGGCTGTCCCCTTGAATGTTGAACTCCTTGTCCTTAGTCTCCTTCCGATTTCAATCTAAATTAGTTTAGAAATCATGTTGCTGGTATGGTTGTTGGTAGCTAAGTGTGAAATATAATGTTCCTTGTGATTTTATGTTTGGAAATATCAAGCATGTTCAATGATGTCAACCGAAAATGATGTGGTGCAATGTGTAAAATGTTTGTTGTTGTTCTCCGTTTTAAAGTCTTAAAATGGCTTGTTTGATGATTGGAATTATTGCGCGTAAGGTGTGTAAATTGTGATTTTAAATGAAGTGTAAGGTGGCTGATCATAAGTGGAAAAATCTAAGCTAAAACAACAATGAATCTACACCTAAGAATGTATTAAATGAATCGTGCCTCTAAACGAACGTATGAATGTTCTTAAATAAAGTCTAGAAAATTTAATAAAATTTCCAGCACTTGGTGATGGAATTTTTGTCCAGAATACTTAAGGTTGAGAGGTTTAAAAATATATTTAAAATATGTGAGGTCAGTGGGGATTGAACCCAAGACCTCACTACATGAAAGCTGGAAAACAAATAAGAGGTGTGGGATTCGAACCCACAACCTCTCGGCCAAACAAGAGAGTAAGAGGAGAATTCTTGTAACAACCCTAAAAAAAATGAAGCTAAATGTTTAAGGTGTCAAGAATGCTTGCGATTAGGCCAAGGTTCACAAGGATTGATATGCGTAGGACCAGACCTCAGAACCCTTACTACGACCAAGCCAACTAACTTGGGGAGTTAGTTGAGCTTGGAAAGGTTGGAACCAACAAAGTACGGCTCTCGAAAATGAAGATTTATTCGAAGGAGTCTTTACCGGACTTAAAAAGAAGAAATTTTAAGTTTTGAGGGTCTAAGGGTAAAATGGTCTTTTACCAGGCTAGGGGTGATATCATAATTACCCTAACTATATAATTAATTATTTATTTAATAAAGTGGAGGGGCGATGTGGGGAGAGAGAGCCGAAATTGGTCTCTTGAGATGAAGTCTTGCTCCACCCGGGTTCGAACCTTGGTGGGAGCAAGGATTTAATATGATTTTTTTTATTATTGGTGAATTAATTTAATAAATTTATAATTAATGGCTGATGTAAAAAGAAAAAAATCAGATTTTATTATTATTTATTATTTATTTACTTATTAATTAATGCTTTTTTTAAATTGACTAAGTCTTGCCAACTATCCTAGTTTTAAGATGCACTAACTCACACTATCTCTCCCTCAATCCTAAATCTCTCTCTCTCTCATCCAAATTATTTTTCTTGGCTGCAAAAATAGAAGATAAAAACATTAGAATGCAATCAAAAGTTCTCTAAACTCAAAGAACTTACAAAAAAAAAATATACAAGCAAGCAAGCTAACTTAAGAAACGAAAACTTTGCATCATCTTCTCGACGGGTTTGTGTTGAAGGTTTAGGGGAGGAGTTTGGCAGCACTTGGAAGGTGTGGAAAGCTACTACAAGGTATGGGTTTTCTCTCTTGGAATCCTTTCTCCAAGAGTAATTTCTTTCTACAAAAGTCGACATATGAAACTAGGGCTGTCCCCTTGAATGTTGAACTCCTTGTCCCTAGTCTCCTTCCGATTTCAATCTAAATTAGCTTAGAAATCATGTTGTTGGTATGGTTGCTGATAGCTAAGTGTGAAATATGATGTTCCTTGTGATTTTATGTTTGGAAATAGAAAGCATGTTCAATGATGTCAACCGAAAATGATGCGGTGCAATGTGTAAAATGTTTGTTGTTGTTCTCCGTTTTGAAGTCTTAAAATGGCTTGTTTGATGATTCGAATTATTGTGCATAAGGTGTGTAAATTGTGATGTTAAATGAAGTGTAAGGTGGCTGATCATAAGTGGAAAAATCTAAGCTAAAACAACAATGAATCTACACCTAAGAATATGTTAAACGAATCGTGAAAGTACCTCAAAACAAACATATGAATGTTGTTAAATAAAGGCTAGAAATTATTATAAAATTTCCAGCACTTGGTGATGGAATTTTCGGCCAGAATACTTGAGGTTGAGAGGTTTAAAAATATATTTAAAATATGTGAGGTCAGTGGGGATTGAACCCAAGACCTCACTACATGAAAGTTGGAAACAAAAAGAGAGGTGTGGGATTCGAACCCACAACCTCTCGGCCAAACAAGAGAGTAAAGGGGGAATTTTAAATTAATAAAAATAATGGGAAGAGTGGGACTCGAACCCACCACCTCTTGGCTGAAGAAAGAGACAAAGAGAGAAATTAAAAAGAAAATAAAGTGAGGCTGTAGGGGATCGATCCCACAACCTCACTACCAACGCTTAAGTAGTTAACTTTTAAATGAAAATGAAAATAAGGAGGTTGTGGGGGTTCGAACCCACAACCTCTAGGCCCCAAGCGAAATAAAGAAAAAGAGAATAAAGAGAGGCTGTGGGGATTTGATCCCACAACCTCCTGGTTAAGCCGAAATGGACAAGGAAAATAAATGGGAAAATAAGAGGGGGCTGTGGGGGTTCGAACCCACAACCCCTCGGCCAAAGGAGAGAAGTTCTAGAGAAAAGGAACTAAAAAGAAATGTTGATGTTGGGGTTCGATCTAGGGTCCCAATATCATGAAGACTAAAAATAAAGTCAAGGAAAAATGTAAGTATTGTCCAAGGGATTCAAACTTGGGTTCCCTTGACCAAATTTCCATATTGATACATAAATCATACGTGAATTAAATGTTCAAGAATAATGCCACCTACTTAGATCGAAATCGAGATCTTGGCATATATACAAGATACATAAGTCTTGTACTACATAATCTTAGGAAAGTAAGAATCACTTAACGAACTATGAATGGAGCCCCATGGCTTGTATGTATAGACACATATATCTAACATACGTTCAAAAATAAGTGAACCTAAGATGTATGTAATGAAATGATGAACCCTAGAAGGGTTAAGTATGAGTGTAAGATACACTAAATGGCCAAGTGCATTAACATATGATGAGATGAACAATGAAATGATGAAATGACTAATGAAATGATGAAACCCTAGAAGGGTTAAGTAAGGGTGTGAAACACACTAAAAGGCCAAGTGCATTGGCATATGATGAAATGAACATTCACGTAATAAGAGGTGAGTAATTATGAAAAGCAAAGGTGCTAATGATGAAGAATGTGGTGACAACATGATATGAGGCTAATGTAAATGATGAGAGCAATCTCAAATGAGCCTAAGTAAATGTTACCAATACGTACTCACCTATGAGAGTGTAAGATAATGAAGAGACCATTCTCTATGAACACTCTAATGAGAGTATTGAGATTAACACACTCAATACGAATAATGAGATGAGAAATCATCTAAAGGAGCTATGATGTCCTCATACTAGAAGCCAGCTTCCATGACGTATGAGATGAATTTAATGGAACTTTATACTGAGCACCGATAGACTAGATATGAGCGGTGATGCCTTCTTTCGGGAAGGGCGGAGGTTTACGTAACTCTCATGAGATGAGACTGTCCGACTTGTCGGGTATGAGTCTCCTTATATCTCCTAGTCTTTGAACCTATACTGCCAATATAGGGATCTGGCAGGGTTCGATTCCCATGTACGCTAGCATGTTTTGGGTCACTTTGGCCGGTGATTCCACCTCTTTTCGGTGTGGGGGAGACACTGGATTTCATGATGCTCAATTGATCTATGTCGGTTAAAGTTAAAGTTCCCTATGAATGAAGGAGGCCAGCCTCAAATGAAGCACATAAAGAAATAAATGATACCGAAGGTGTTAGGATAGGATAATCAAGAGGTGAGCTAGACTCAGGTAATGACATTAGGTTATTCTTGATCATTGTACAGCAAACTTGATGAAAGTTTTAAACTACACCCTAGGTATAGCTGGTGTTCACACTGGCCTATGAATGAAATGCAATGAAGTACGTATGAATGAACGAAGAACACTCTGTGTTTGCTAATGAAGACTCTCTAGTTGAGGTCCCATCTGTTGAGCCCTCATTTCTGGGATGTCTTAATGTTAAGTCCATGATTCCGAGGTCTCATGGCATATGAATGAATGATATTAAAGGAGTTATGTGCTACATACAAAGTGTGTTGTAAGCTATATGATATGTACTACATGTAAATGTTATGTGCTGTTTGCAGATGTGAAAAGTATGATGATGTATGTTATTCTCATGGCATAAGCTTCCTATTCCAAATCTGGAAAGCTCACTGACTTCCCTAATCCAAATTTGGAAAGCTCATTGACTTTCCTAATCCAAATTTGGGAACCTTCTAATCTCAATTTGGCAAGTCCACTGACTTAACTTTCAAAAATCATGTCGTTAGGAAAGAGCTATTCTTTCTCATGCATGTCCTTGGTGTGTGCTTGCATATACCCATACTTAGTACAAGTGTGTACTAACCCTATACATCTATACTATTTTAGGTGCTGGCACAGGTGGGCGATAGAGCTACAGGATCATTGTTGCAGCTATCCGGACGTCAGCATTCATCCGGAGTTTGGTAGGTCCTCATGCTTTCGAGGATGCTACTGTTTTACATTCCAGCTTAGTTTTAGAGTTGAGCTAGGGCATGTTCCACTAGAGTTTCTTTCCTGTTTTGATTCAGACTTTGTATTGGACCATTTTGGCAATTATACAATTAAGATTTATTGAACTATTCCTTTCATTTGATTATCTCTTAATGTTAGATGGTTGATGGTGAACAAATTACGAATGTATTAGAAATGTTTAGTAAGAAATGTTTAGAAACAAAAAGTTTCAAATTTTCCGCTAAAATTAACCTATGTAAAGTAAGAATGACGTAAGTAGGCTTCTCTGCGACCTCTGAGAGGTCAACGACGCCGGTCTCGTCTGGGGTGTAGATTCCAGTCGTGACAATTTTAGATTAATAAAAATAATGGGAGGAGTGGGATTAGAACCCACCACCTCTTGGCTGAAGGAGGAGACAAAGAGAGAAATTAAAAAGAAAATAAAGTGAGGTTGTAGGGGCTCGATCCCACAACCTTACTGTCAACACTTAAGTAGTTAACTTTTAAATGAAAATGAAAATAAGGAGGTTGTGGGGGTTCGAACCCACAACCTCTAAGTCCCAAGCAAAATAAAGAAAAAAATAAATAAAGAGAGGTTGTGGGGGTTTGATCCCACAACCTCCTGGTTAAGCCGAAATGGACAAGGAAAATAAATGGGAAAATAAGAGGGGGCTGTGGGGCTTCGAACCCACAACCCCTCGGCCAAAGGAGACAAGTTCTAGAGAAAAGGAACTGAAAAGAAATGTTGATCTTAGGGTTCGACCTAGGGTCCCAATATCATGAAGACTAAAAATAAAGTCAAGGAAAAATGTAAGTATTGTCCAAGGGATTCGAACTTGGGTTCCCTTGCCCAAATTTCCGTATTGATACATAAGTCATACGTGAATTAAATGTTAAAGAATAATGCCACCTACTTAGATCGAAATCGAGATCTTGACATATATACAAGATACATAAGTCTTGTACTACATAATCTTAGGAAGATATGAGTCACTTAACGAACTATGAATGAAGCCTCATGGCTTGTATGTATAGACCCATAAGTCTAGCATACGCTTACAAATAAGTGAACTTGAGATGTATGTAAAGAAACGAAGAAACCCTAGAAGGGTTAAGTAAGAGTGTGAAATACACAAATGGCCAAGTACATGGCATATGATGAAATGAACTTTCACATAAAATGGGGTGAGTAATTATGAAGAGCAATTGTGCTAATGTTAATGAATGTGGTGACAACATGATATGGGGCTAATGTAAAAGATGAGAATAATCTCAAATGAGCCTATGTAATTGTTACCAAAACGTACTCACCTATGAAAGTGTAAAGTTAATGAAGAGACCAGTCACTATGAACACTCTAATGAAAGTATTGAGATTAACACACTTAATACTAATGATGAGATGAGAAATCATCTATTGAGCTATGATGTCCTCATACTAGAAGCCAGCTTCCATGACGTATGAGTTGAATGTAATGGAACTTTATACTGAGCACTGATAGACTAGATATGAGCGGTGATGCCTTCTCTCGAAAAGGGCGGAAGTTCACGTAACTCTAATGAGATGAGACTTTCCGGCTTGCCGGGTATGGGACTCCTTATATCTCCTGGTCTTCGAACCTATACTGCCATTATAGGGACTCCCATGTACGCTAGCATGTTTTGGGTCACTTTGGCCAGTGACTCCACCTCTTTTCGGTGTGGGGAGACACTGGATTTCATGATGCTCACATGATCTATGTCGGTTAAAGTTAAAGTTCCCAATGAATGAATGAGGTCAGCCTCAAATGAAGCACATAATGAAATAAATGATACCAAAGGTGTTAGAATAGGATAATCAAAAGGTGAGTTAGATTCAAGTAATGACATTAGGTCATTCTTGGTCATTGCACAACGAACCTAATAAAAGTCTTAAACTACATCCTAGGTATAGCTGGTGTTTACACTGGCCTATGAACGAAATGAAATGGAGTAAGTATGAATGAACGAAGCAAACTCTGTGTTTGCTAATGAAGACTCTCTAGTTGAGGTCCCATCTGTTGAGCCCTCATTTCTGGGATGTCTTAATGTTAAGTCCATGATTCCGAGGTCTCATGGTATATGAATGAATGATATTAAAGGAGTTATGTGCTACATACAAAGTGTGTTGTAAGCTATATGATATGTGCTACGTGTAAATATTATCTGCTGTTTGCAAATGTGAAAAGCGTGATGATGTATGTTATTCTCATGGCATAATCTTCCTATTCCAAATCTAGAAAGCTCACTGACTTTCCTAATTCAAATTTGGAAAGCTCATTGACTTTCCTAATCCAAATTTGGGAACCTCCTAATCTCAATTTGGCAAGTCCACTAACTTGACTTTCAAAAATCATGTCGTTAGGAAAGTGCTATTCTTTCTCATGCATGTCCTTGGTGTGTGATTGCATATACCCATACTTAGTACAAGTGTGTACTAAACCTATACATCTATACTATTTTAGGTGCAGGCACAGGTGGGCGATAGAGCTACAGGATCATTGTTGCAGCCATCCGAACGTCAGCATTCATCCGGAGTTTGGTAGGTCCTCATGATTTCGAGGATGCTACTGTTTTACATTCCCGCTTAGTTTTAGAGTTGAGCTAGTGGAGCATGTTCCACTAGCGTTTCTTTCCTGTTTTGATTCAGACTTTGTATTGGACCATTTTGGCAATTATACAATTAACATTTAATAAACTATTCCTTTCATTTGATTATCTCTTAATGTTAGATGGTTGATGGTGAACAAATTACGAATGTATTAGAAATGTTTAGTAAGCAATGTATAGAAACAAAAAGTTTCAAATTTTCCGCTAAAATTAACCTATGTAAAGTAAGAATGACGTAAGTAGGCTTGTCTGCGACCTCTGAGAGGTCAACGACGCCGATCTTGTCTGGGTTGTAGATTCTAGTCGTGACAAAGTTGGTATCATAAACTACATCCTAGGTATAGCTGGTGTTTACACTAGCCTATGAAGAAATGAAATGAAGTACGTACGAATAAATGAAGCAGACTCTATGTTTTGCTAAAGAAGACTCCCTAGTTGAGGTCTCATGTGTTGAGCCTTCATTTTGGGAAGTCTTAATGTCAAGACATGATTCCAAGGTCTCATGGCATATGAACGAATGATATGAAATATGTTATGTGCTATATGCAATATTTTATGTGTTGTGTGCAATATGATACGTATTGTTGTGTGCAATATGATACGTATGATGATGCATGTTACTCTCATAACATGACTTTCCTAATTCAATTTTGGCAAGTCCACTAACTTGACTTTCCATAATTCATATCGTTAGGAGAGAGATCTTCTTAATGGTGCATGTCCTTGGTGTGTGCTTGCATATACCCATACTTAGTACAAGTGTGTACTAATCTCATATGACTCTCTACTTTTAGGTGCAGCTGGACGCTAGATCTTACGAGTCGACGTTGAAGTTATCCAGACGTGGAGCTTTCATCCGGATTTAGTGGGCCCTCATGCTTTCGAGGATGCTTGCTATTTTATTCTAGCATTAGATGTAGGTATTAGCTAGTGGAGTATGTTCCACTAGTGTTTCTTTCCCAGTTATTTCCAAATATTGTATTGGTGCCATTTTTGGTAACTCTATATTTTTATACAGACATGACTATGTCTTTCATTTTATTATCTTGAGTTAGATGATTGGTGTGAACGCTTATGAGTTTACGTAGATAGTACTATGCGAGATCAATATTTTCCAATATAAAGTTTAAGTAAACAAAAGTTCAAATTTTCCGCTAAAATTAACCTAGGTGAAGTAATAATGACGTATGTGGTTTTTTTACGACCTTTGAGAGGTCAAGGACGTCTCGTCTGGGGTCTAGATTCTGGTCGTCATAAAGTTTGTATCAGAGCACTAGATTTAAAATCCAAGGATAATAAGTTCACATCAACCACATCGAGTAGTTTCTAACTTATGGTAGTGAAATGCACCACAATCATGAATTAGAGAATGCATGATGCAAAGGAAAATTTCCCTTCTTCTGATCTTATCTTGATTTCCTTAATGTCTGATTTCTTGATTTTATGAGCGTATCTAACATCAATTCTTATCTTTCATAAAATGAACGCAAGGAAGAACGCTGGTCGAGGAAGAGTAATAGCAGATGCTGGGGGCAACAAAGTTCCACCCCAGGCTCCAGCTACAAGAGTGTCCATGCCAGTTAACCCAGTCGGGTTGACTGATGCTGAGGTGCGGACAGCTTTAGCACAGATGGCCCAAGCCATACTGTGCAGGCTCAGGCTATGACGGCCCAGGCTAACGAATAGGAGGTTCAGCGGGAGAACCCACCAGCCCACAACATGGCTAACAGGTTGCGAGAGTTTACGAGGATGAATCCTCTAATCTTTACATGATCTAGGACTGCAGAGGATCCTCAAGAGTTTGTGGAGGAGGTCCAGAAGATTCTGGTGGTTATGGGGGCCACGAAGATTGAGAAAGATGAGATGGCCTCGTACCAGTTGAAGGATGTTGCACAGGCTTGGTGCAAGATGTGGCAGGATAGCAGGGCATTGGGAGGAGGTCCGATCACATGGGAGTTGTTTAAGACAGCTTTTCTGGAGAGGTTCTTCCCCAGAAAGATGAGAAAGGCTAGGGTTGAGGAGTTTATCAACCTTAATCAGGGCTCGATGACAGTCAGGGAGTATTCCCTGAAATTCGTTAAATTGTCCAGGTATGCCACTTCTCTTGTGTCGAACAGCAGGGATGACATGAGCAGAATCTTTACAGGGATATCAAGGAATTAGAGGAGGAGTGTCGGGCTGCGATGCTTCATGATAGCATGGACTTGTCCAGGATGGTGGTGCATGTCCAACAGGTTGAGGACAGCACGAAGAAAAGGAGAGTCCGTGAGGTCAGGATACCTAACCCTTCTGACCAGACAGGTTCCAGCAGAGGTGGTGGCAGGAGCACTTTTGGAGTTTGTGATCAGCCCAGATTTAAGAAGGGGCATCAGAGTTCAGGGAAATCTAACTCTCAGAGGAGTGCAGCACCCAGAGGAGGCACCCGAGCCAAAGAAGGGCAATGGAGGTAATGTGCAGCATCCCAGAAAGGAATGTGGCAAGTGTGGCCGTATTCACGGTGGAGAGTGCAGAATGGGCACAAATGCCTGTTTTGGTTGCGAAAAGAGCGGACACATGGTCAGGGACTGTCCACAGAATAGGGGTTAGGCTGGATGTAATGCTCAGCCTAGGCCTAATCCCCAGAATGCTACCGCAGTCGAGCCTCCTAAGAGGAACAGATTCTACGCCTTGAAGGGCAGGGAGGAGCAGGATAAGTCTGTTGATGTGGTCACAGGTATGCTGCAAGTTTTCTCAACCTCTGTTTATGCTTTACTTCATCCAGGGTCTACGCTTTCTTTTGTGACTCCCTTGCTTGCTCTTACTTTTGAAACACTACCTGAGGTTTTGCAGGATTCTATAGTAGTTAGTACTCCCTTGGGAGAAAATGTGAGAGCTGATAGGGTTCACAAAAACTATCCAATAGTAGTATGTGGTAAGACTAGGTGCTGACCTTGTTGAGTTACCCATGAATGACTTCGATGTTATACTTGATATGGACTGGCTCCATTAATGTTATGCCTTCATGGATTTTTGTAGTAGGGTTGTGAGAATCCGTGTCCTTGATGAATTAGAGCTAATCTGGGAGGGGTACAATTCGAGTCGTCCAAGTCCCTTGATTTCGAACCTAAAAGCTAACAAAATGATGTCAAAGGGATTTATATGTCATCTTGTGAGTGTCAATGATCTAGATCATGATATTCCTTCCATAGACTTCGTGCCTGTAGTGAATGAGTTCCAAGATATTTTTCCCGATGATTTGCCTGGAGTCCCTCCCCCTCGAGATATTGATTTTGGTATCGACCTAGATCCCGATACCAAACCAATTTCAATTCCTACCTACAGAATGGCTCCAGCGGAACTCAAAGAGTTAAAGCTGCAGTTAAAACATCTCACAGATAAGGGCTTCATCCAGCCGAGCATATCCCCTTGGGGCGCTCCAGTACTGTTTGTGAAAACGAAGGATGGAACCCTTTGGATGTGTATCGATTATCGGCATCTCAACCAAGTCACTATAAAGAATAGGTATCCACTTTCCAGAATAGATGACTTATTCGACCAGCTCCAAGGGTCTAGTTTCTTCTCGAAGATTGATCTTCGTTTCGAGTATCATCAACTTAGATTTAGGGATGAAGATATACCAAAGATAACCTTTCATACCCGTTATGGTCATTATGAGTTTCTAGTTATGTCATTTGGTCTCACTAATGCACCTGCTTCATTTATGGATCTCATGAACAGGGTCTTTCGTGGATACCTTGATTCTTTCGTCATAGTATTCATAGATGACATCCTCATCTACTCTAAGACCAAGGAAGAGCATGAACAACATTTGAGACTAACCTTGCAGGTACTTAGACAACATCAGTTGTATGCCAAATTCAGCAAGTGTGAATTCTAGCTTAGATCAGTGACCTTCCTGGGTCATGTTGTGTCCGATCAGGGTGTGGAGGTGGACCCCAGGAAGACTGAGGCTTTTAGGAAATAACCAAAACCTCTTACTCCCACCGGTATCCGTAGCTTTCTGGGATTGGCTGGTTACTACCGCAGGTTCATAGAGGGTTTTTCTTCCATTGTTGCCCCACTGACAGCTTTGACTAAGAAGAAAGCCAAGTTAGAATGGACCGAGACTTGTGAGAAGAGTTTCCAGGAGCTCAAGGACAGACTCACTTCAGCCCCAGTGCTTACTTTGCCTAAGTGTGATGAGAATTACACTGTTTATTATGATGCATCTAGGGTGGGTTTGGGTTGTGTTCTTATGCAGAGTGGTAAGGTGATAGCCTATGCGTCCAGACAGCTCAAGGTTCATGAGAAGAATTATCCCACTCATGACCTGGAGTTGGCAGTTGTGGTCTTTGCATTGAAGCTGTGGAGGCATTACCTGTACGGAGTGCACGTGGATGTGTTCACAGACCACAAGAGTCTCTAGTATGTGTTCACACAGAGAGAGTTGAATTTACGTCAGCGGAGATGGTTGGAGCTGTTGAAGGACTATGATATGAGTGACCACTACCATCCAGGTAAAGCAAATCTTGTAGCTGATGCTTTGAGAAGGTTGAGCATGGGAGTACAGCCCACATTGATGATGAGAAGAAGGAGTTGGTGAAGGATGTACACAGACTGGCCAGACTGGGTGTGCGGTTGATGACTTCTACTAGCGGGGGTGTTTCAGTTCATCCTAGTTCTGAATCATCCTTGGTAGTTGAAGTCAAGAAGGGTCAGCATTTTGATCCTGCTTTGATGGAGTTAAAGGACTCAGTGCTAATAAAGATGAATGAGTCCTTTGCTTTAGGAGGTGACGGCATACTTAGGTACCAGGACAGGTTGTGTGTACCAGATATGGATGATTTACGGACCAAGGTTGTTGCAGAGGCCCATGGTTCCAGGTATTCGATATATCCAGGTTCCACCAAAATGTATTATGAACTCAAGCAGATCTATTGGTGGGATGGCATGAAGAAGGACATTGCTTAGTATGTGTCCAAGTGTCCTAATTGTCAGCAGGTTAAGGCGGAGCACCTTAAGCCTGGTGGTCTCACTCAGATGATTGAGGTTCCAACTTGGAAGTGGGAGGCCATTAACATAGACTTCGTGGTTGGTCTTCCGAGGACTAGGAGACATCATGACTCCATATGGGTTATTGTGGACAGGATGACTAAGTCAGCCCACTTTATCCCTGTGAAGTCTACTTACAGGGCCGAGGATTATGCGAGACTCTACATTGATGAGATTGTGACATGGCATGGAATTCCTTTGTCTATCATTTCAGATAGAGGAGCTCAGTTCACTTCGCATTTCTGGAGATCCTACCAGAAGTTCTTAGGCACGCAAGTAAAGCTCAGTACTGCCTTCTATCCTCAGACATATGGGTAGGCGGAGAGAACCATTCAGATATTGGAGGACATGTTGAGGGCGTGTGTGATCGACTTCAGAGGTAGTTGGGACGACCATCTGCCATTGATAGGTTCTCATATAATAAAAGCTATCACTCCAGTATTAGGATGGCACCGTTTGAGGCACTATATGGTAGGAGGTTTAGGTCTCCAGTTGGGTGGTTCGAGGTTGGAGATTCATCCATTTTGGGTCCAGAGATCAATCATGAGGCCTTAGTGAAGGTCAGGGTGATTAGGGACAGGTTGGCTACTGCTTACAGTCGGCAGAAGTCTTATGCAGATAACAGGAAGCGGATCTTAGAGTTTGATGTTGGTGGCCAAGTCTACTTGATGATATCACCCATGAAGGGGGTGATGAGGTTTGGCAGGAAGGTGAAGTTGAGTCCGAGGCACGTTGGGCCATACGAGATTCTACAGCGTGTGGGTGAGGTGGCCTATGAGTTGGCATTGCCTGCGGAGCTAGCTTTTGTTCATCCAGTATTTCATGTCTCTATGTTAAAGAAGTGCCTTGGTGATCCAGCATCGATTCTTCCTGTTGAAGGCTTGGGGGTTGATGAAGACTTGTCATATGAGAAGGTTCCTGTTGAGATTTTAGACCGGCAGGTAAAGAGGCTGAGAAACAAGGAGGTTGCCACAGTGAAAGTATTGTGGAGGAAACATCTTGTTGAGGGTGCTACATGGGAGGCCGAGGCCGATATGAGATCCCGCTAACTTCATCTTTTCAGCTCTTGAGGTTAGACTTTCTACTCTTAAGTCTAAGTTTCCTTATCTCCTCCATTTCTGGTTGTTATTGCTTGACTGTATATAGTAACTATGTTATGATATGACTGACGTTGTGCTATATTATTAGAAGTGTCATTCGGGGACGAATGTACCTAAGGGGGGATTAATGTAACAACCCTAAAATGGCTACACTAAGTAATGCTTACTGTATCTAGAATGACTACGGTTAGACCGGGTTCACACGGATTGATGCGCGTGGATACAGACCTTTGAACCCTTGAAACAGCCAAGCCAACCAACTGAGTGAGTTAGTTGAGCTAGGAAAGGCTAGGTCCAGCCATGTAGGGCACCTGAATATGAAGATCTACCCGGATAAGTCTTAACCAGACTTAAAAAGGGGTAATCTTAAGTTTGGAGGGTCTAGGGTAAAATGGTCTTTTTCCAGGCTAAGGGTAGTATTGTAATTACCCTAAATATTTAATTAATTAATTAATTAATATGGTCGAGGGGCAATTTGGGTAGAGAGGGACAAAATTGACCTTTGAACGAAATCTTGCTCCACCCGGGTTCGAGCCTAGGTGGGAGCAATGATTTAATTTGATTTATTTTATTTAGTAAATTAATTTAATTAATTAATATTTAATTTCTGATTTAAGAAAAATAAAAAAAAAATTAATTTATTAATTGAAGATAAGTCCTAATTTGACTAAGTCTCCACCTAATCTCCTAATCCGAAGCTAACACTACTCAAGTTTCTCTCTACTCCTCTCTCACTTTCACGCTCAACTTCTATAAAACAAGAGAACATAACGTAAAATACAAAGTTCATCAAGAACTTGAAAGCTAAAAACTCAAAAGCAAAACAAGCTTAAGAAACGAAAAGTAAAAATCAACTTCTTGGCGGATTTTGCTTGTGGTTTCGGTGGTGATAGGTTGGCTTATTGGGGAAATAGGCAATACGCTAAATCACGTTTGAGAAACTTCAGGTATGGGTTTTTTCCTCTTGGTCCCTTTTCCAAGAGACCCTTAAGGCTCAGATGAATCTACTCGAAAACTAGGGTTGTTCCCCGTTGCATGTCTCTGTCACTAGCTCCCTATGATCTTAGGTTGGGTATGCTTGCTGGTAGAATTAGGGATACTGTGTTTGTGGTGATGATCTTGTTTCGAGTATGTATTCATGATTACGTGTTTATGTTTTGTGTCTTTCGGAAATATGAATGTAGACACGTATGTATGTGTGCAAGATTGTGACCATGACTTTAAGTCTCGGTTTGAGCATGTTTATAGCATAGAGATCACTCGTGTTTTATGTGCAATTAGATGTTTCTAAATCGTGATGTTCATATGATTGAAATTCTATAAATTGTAGTTAAAACAAATGACAAAATTATACCTCAAACTTGTCTTAAGAACCCTAATGAACGACTAAGGAAGAGGTGCTCAAATGACCTGTAAATACTGCAGAAGAAACATGGAACAAAGTTCCAGAATCTGGAAACCTGCTGCAGATGGTTTCTGGAAATTTTGGTCGTCTAAACATTTAAAAAAAAAGGTGAGGTCTGCAGGGATCGAACCTAAGACCTCACTAAGGCATACCTTAATAAATTAATTAAAAGGGGTGTTCTAGGCGGGGCTCGAACTGGGGCTGGGGTCCGGTGAAATTTTGGAAGAAAAAGAGAAAATAAATTAGAGGAGTGGGATTCGAAGCCACGTCCTCTCAGTAGGTAACGAAGGAGAAGAGAAAATAAATTAGAGGAATGGGAATCGAACCCACGTCCTCTCAGTAGGTAGCGAAGGAGAAGAGAAAATAAATGAGAGGAATGGAATTCGAACCCACGTCCTCTTAGTAGGTAGCGAAGGAGAAGAGAAAATAATAAAGAAAAGGGGTTGTGGGGAATCTATCCCACTACCCCTCGGCCAGTAGCGAAAATGAGAGAATAAAAGAGGGAAAATTAATTAAGGGAAAAGTATGGGGTCGTGGGGAATCGATCCCACGCCCCTCAGAAATCGGCAAAAGAAAAACTAAATGTGGAGAAAAAGAAGAGGAAAAAAATTAACGTGAGCATTGGGGATCGAACCTGGATCCCCAAGCCGAGTGACACAAAAGTTAAAATTAAGGAAATGGATAAGTGTTTTTCAAGGGATCCGAAAATGGGTTCCCTTGTCCAAATTCCGTGTTGACACATAAGTCTTACGTGATTAAATAATTAAAGAATGCTGCCTATATGAATCAAATTAAGACCTTGGCATACTTACAAGATGCATAAATCTTGTACCACATAATCTTGGGTAATATGAGTCACTTAAATGAACTATGAATGAAGCCTCACGGCTTGTGTGTGGACTCATAAGTCCAGCATACGTTATAAAGAAAGTGAACCTAAGATGTTATGTGATGAATGATGAGACCCCAAAAGGGTTAAGTAAGAGTGTGAACCACACTAAAAGGCCAAGTGTATTGGCATATGATGAAATGAACATTCACGTAAAAATGGGTGATTTATGAAGGGCAAATGTGCTAAGACTAATGAATGCGGTGACAACATGATAAGAGGCTAATGTGAAACATGAGAGCAATCTCCAATGAGCCTAAGTAAATGTTACCAAAACGTACTCACCTATGAGAGTGTAAAGTTAATGAAGAGACCAGTCTCTATGAACACTCTAATGAAAGTATTAAAGTTAATGCATACTTAATACAAATGATGAGATGAGAAATCATCTAATGAGCAATGATGTCCTCATGCTAGAATCCAGCTTCTATGATGTATGAGATGAATGTAATGGAACTTTACACTGAGCACCGATAGGCTAGCTATGAGTGGCGATTCCTTCTTTTGGGAAGTCAGAGGTTCGTGTAATTCTCATGAGATGAGACTGTCCATCCATACGGGTATGGGTCTCCTTATATCTCCTAGTCTTTGAACCTATGCATCCAACATAGGGATCTAGCAGGGTTCAATCCCCTATATACGCTAGCATGTTTTTGGTTTCATCTTAGTCGGTGATTCCACCTCTTTTCGGTGTGGGGTAGACACAGGATTTCATGGAGCTCACATGATATATGTCGGTTAAAGTTAAATGTCACGACCCGGATTTTGGAATCCGGATCGTAACCGGCGTCGTTGACCTCTCACAGGTCGCAGACAAGCCTCATCTTGCATTCATCACATTCATCTAGTTAAATTTGCGGAAAATTTAAAACTTTTTATATGTATGAAGTATACATAGACTTCATATAATTAATAACTAGATACATCATATACTAAGCTCAACATAAGAGAACAACCATCTAACATAAAGAATCAATTCGAACTGAAGATGAATATTTCATAAATAGTTTGCCAAACACGGCCTTATTACAAAGCTTCCAAATGAAAGTACAAAAGAAACGCTAGGGACAACATCCACTAACTAATTCTAAGACTAAGGCTAGACTAAAATTGTAGCATCCTCGAAATCATGAGGACCTACTAAATGGTTTGGAGAAACGCTGAAGTCCAAACCGTTGAAAGAGTCATCAATCTGTCCTTTAACCTCCATCTATAAAATAGTCAAATGTAGGGGGTTAGTACACCACTTGTACTAAGTATGGGTGTATGCACACATACACATAAAGCTATGCATGATCAATGAAAGTTCTTCCTAAGCAACATGCCATTTCTGGAAAGTCTAGTTAGTAGACTTTCCTAATTCGTTAGTTGTGAATTGTGGTATGAATATGATGTATTTTAATGCATTCAAAGCACACAACTCGTTTTCTATATGATTACAAGATATTAGTATCATCAACATAATTTTAGAACAACTCGAGCGAAGATTTGAGATTTTTTATCCTCTAGGCCGAGAGCTCCTCTTTGTACACTTAGATCATTTTTCAGTCTTTTTCTTCTTGTTGTTGTGTAGTTCAATAACTCCTTTGGTCCTATGTTTTACTTACTAGTGCAATGATTCATTGTAGTCCCATACCCACAATGAATCAAGTAAGTAATTCAAGAGATTAAGGAAATGACCTAACTACAATTTAGGGCATGAATATATTTATGAGTCAATACTTGTTGACTATACTCATTCTTTAGTTTATTGCATAATGTGCATAGTTCTTGGGGCATATCACTAAAGCTTATGATCTTGCTTACTTTGGTCATGAATTCTTTATAAGCCAATCTTTATTGGCTAAATACATTAGTTAATCATTTGGATAAGCATATTTGAATTCATTATTGTCTTTGATATTTTCCTAATAAAGGAAGTCATTATAAGCCAATTTATTTGGCTTTGTTCATTTTCATGACATGAAGATTCATTATTAGTTATGCCCTTTACTTATTGTAAACTTCATTGGACATGCTTTGACTATTCTTATAGCAAGTCATTCATTATACTATATATTCATTACATTTCATAAGAAATTCTCTATTGATTATGCCATTGATTTCATTACTTTCATGTTTTATATATTATACATTTCATATACACGAGACCTTGGAATCGTTGATATAGCATTAAGACATCTCAAGCGAGTGCCCAACATATGGGACCTCAACCCGAGGGCCTTCTTTAGCAAACAGAGAGTCTGCTTCATTCGTTCATTCGTACTTCACATTATTCATTTCATTCATTCGTACGCTGATATAAACACCAGCTATACCTAGGATGAAGTTTAAGACTCTCATCGGGATCATAAAGTGCAATGACCAAGAATGACCTAATGTCATTACTTGAATCTGATTTTACCTCTTGATTGTCTTGCACAAACACCTTCGGTATCGTTCATTTCATTATCTTTCATACTTTGAGGAACTCCAACCTTAACCGACATAGATCATGTGAGCATCATGAAATCTGGTGTCTTCCCCACACCGAAAAGAGGTGGAGTCACTGGCCAAGGTGAAACCAAAACATGCTAGCGTATATAGGGAATTGAACCCTGCTAGATCCCTATATTGGCAGTATAGGTTCAAAGACTAGGAGATATAAAGAGACCCATACCTGGCATGCCGGACAGTCTCATCTCATGAGAGTTACGTGAACCTCCGCCCTTCCCGAAGGAAGGCATCACCGCTCATAGCTAGCCTATCGGTGCTCAGTATAAAGTTCCATTACATTCAACTCATACATCATGGAAGCTGGCTTCTAGCATGAGGACATCATAGCTCATTAGATGATTTCTCATCTCATCATTAGTATTAAGTGTGAATTGTCCTTACACTTACATATAGAGTATGATTGAGACTTATTTACTCTTTTGATGACTTGTCATCCTTACTTTACATTGATGAAATGTGAATTGTCCTTACATATCATCCTTACTTTACATTGATGAATGTGAATTGTCCTTACATATCATCCTTACTTTACATTGATGAATGTGAATTGTCCTTACATATCATCCTTACTTTACATTGATGAATGTGAATTGTCCTTACATATCATCCTTACTTTACATTGATGAATGTGAATTGTCCTTACATATCATCCTTAGGTGTTAATGAGACTAGTCTCACACATTCTAACACCTTCATTCGTGAGTATTCTTTTAACAAATTAGCTTTGGTGTAAGTAAGACTTGTCTCACTTCCTTTAACACCCCATTCTGGTCACTTAATTAATTTAGACCCCTTTAATTATGTTATAACTCACGTTACTTCCTTACTTTAGTGTAGTAGATTCATATCATCGTTTATGGACGATGAGCACTTCATTCAATGAGTTTCATGAGTTCATACGTCATTATTTTAGAGCATGTTGGGAGTTGTCCCAATGAGTGGCATGCTCTTGGTTATGGGTTCATTGAATTAGCTTAGAAGTGCTTATATTATCATTTGATACTCTAACTACATAAGATTGGCATATGATTAGTATTGGCCTCAACCTTTTAATATTAAACTACATAACCATTTTTGTTGGCATGTGCCAATTTTACGTGTGTTCATATTTAATTTAATATGTATGAACCATTAGCCAATCTTTTTATTATTTAACATAATATTATAGCAATTTACATGCATCACTTTTAGACAATGTATCCTTAGCCATTTTATTGGCATAAACAATTGGGCATAGATTTCATAACCATATTTGTTGTCATAAGCCAATTTTCATGTTCAACATGCTTAAGTTTTTATACATTATACATTATCCAATCTTTTAGCTATTTAATATAATATTATAGCCAATTCCCTAAAACTTGTTTGACAATGTAGTGTCAGCCAATTTATTGGCATAAGATTAGTATTGGCATAAGCAATTGGCTATAGGCTTCATAACTTCTTTGTTGGCATAAGCAAAGTTATATTCATTCATGCTTACATTATTATACCTTTATTCATTAGCCAATTCAATTATTAATCATAACATTATAGACATTTGCATGCATTCCTTTTGGAAAATGTATTAATAGCCATTTTATTGGCATAAGCCAACAATCACTCAAATTACGATTTCATGGAGATCTTTTTAGCCAACCTTATAACATAACTTTAGGCATAATGTTTTTAAACATCTTGGACAGCATCATATTATAATTTGATGAATATATCATCTTAATAACATCATATTAACAACAAGCATGCACAACAAACCGTAACATCTTCATACATAACATTTTCGGACATATCGTTAACATAGTATCATTCTTTTAATTCACGTAATAACACTTAGAATCAAACAAGTTCAATTAATAGGTTCATTCAATCATTATTTAATCAAAAACCATACACATTAAGATCAGCCAGCACCACATACCAACAACATGATTTCTAACCTATTCAACATTGAAATCGTAACAAGGATACTAGGGAAAGGAGTTCGACGAGAACAGGAACAACCCTAATTTCAAGATCTTTGAATCGTTCGAAGTAAAATACTCTTGGAGAAAGAATTCCAGGAGAGAAACCCATACCTTATGTAGAACTTAATCTATGAAGACCACCTTGAACTAAACCTTGAAGAAACCTTGAAATCGTCCTAGAGAAATCGATAAATTTTGTGTTTTTCTTTCGTTCGTTGTTCGCTGTTTTTGTGTCGCCTCTTCTATGAGTTTGAACGTGATTTTTTAAGAACTGATCTTGAATTGTAATACTTAGGTTTAATAAGTTAATTTAATAAACTAATTAACCAATTACCAAAACGCCCCTCCTAAGTTGACTAAATATAGGAGAACATAACACCTAGTCAAATCTGGAAATTGGTATTGACTATGGTTTTGGTCAACATTTTGACTTTATATTAATTAATTAAATCCTTAATTTAATTAATTTAGGTACCTAGGGTAAGTACTAAAGTACCCCTAAGTCATTGGAACCAAAATTAACCCTTTTGGACCATCCTAGGTTAAGTACTAGGATGTTTCTTGAGTTGTACTAGGTTAGTTTAAGAATTTCGTTTTGATCATTTAAACTAATTAATTAAATTGCTAATTTAATTAATTAGGTGACCTAAGGTAATTACTAAAGTACCCTTAAGTCGTTAGGACCATAACCAATCCTTTGAACCATCCTAGGTTAGGTACTAAGTTGTCTTTTTCTTGTTTTAACCGAAATCTGGAAATTACTTTGTGATTTCGGTTTTACCCCTTTAAATTAATTAATTAAGTTGATAAATTAATTAATTAAGTATCCTAGGGTAATTAATAAAGTACCCTTAAGTCGTTAGGATCTTAACTAACTCTTTGGACCATCCTAGGTTAGGTACTAGGTTGTCCCTTTCTTGTCTTAACCTAAATCTGAAAATTTCCTTTTTAGTTTCGGTTTTAGCCCTTTTAAATTAATTAATTAATTTTAATTAATTAGGTAACCTAGGGGAATTACTAAAGTACCCCTAAGTTTTTAGGACCATAACTAACCTTTTGGACCATCCTAGGTTAGGTACTAGGTTGTCTCTTTAACTAGTACTAGGTTAGTGTCAACCCGATTTTGGTCCTAGGTTGTCGGGTGCACTAATTAGTTTATTTAGTTTGGTCCTAGGTTAGTTAGATATTTATGGCAGTAGGTTAGAGTCTATAATTAGTTAGGAAGTTAGGACCCACATGGAAGGGTCCCTTGTGCACGTTTTCCCCCCTAACTACCCTAACCGAATTCGGTTAGGGTGGTACCCTCCTTTGGCCACTTCTTCACATGTCTTGCACATGTGCTTGCACATGGGTTGGTTGTACTTTCCTAACTAACTATTATTTATGGTTAATTTGGGAATGTTTACTTATTGTCCCAAGGACCCTCACCATGTCCTTGGGCACTGCTTAATTTACATGATCATTTTAAATGGTCATGTGCTATGGTGCTAGGCTTGACACTTGGATGCCTAGTACTTCATATGTTTTATTGAGATGTCATTCAATTTAGCTTAGGGTCTTCATTGCAGGTACATTTATTGAACATCAATCTTGGATTGGGGTATGACAACCCAAAAAGTATATTTCTTATTCGTATATAGAAAATTGGCTAATATCCCTTAGCCAATTTTTCTATACTATGCCCAATATTTCTCAATATTGGGCATTGGGGTGCCTATGTACCCCTAATAGGCTATCCTAAGGGCATACTGGGCTCTTCATTAGACATGATTTTCCAGAACGTTACATTAAAGTTCCTAAAGAAAGAAGAAGTCCAGCCTCCTGTAATGCACACAATGAAATGAACGATACAAAGGTGTTTGGGTAGGATAATCAAGAGGTGAACTAGACTTATGTAATGACACTAGGTCATTATTAGTCATTGTACAGTGAACCCGATGAGAGTCTTAAACTACATCCTAGGTATAGCTGGTGTTTACACTAGCCTATGAATGAAATGAAATGAAGTACGTATGAAACAATAAAGCGGACTCTGTATTTTGCTAAAGAAGGCTCCCTAGTTGAGGTCTCATATGTTGAGCCTTCATTTTGGGAAGTCCTAATGTCAAGACCATGATTCCAAGGTCTCATGGCATATGAACGAATGATATGAAATATGTTATGTGTTATATGCAATATGTTATGTGTTGTGTGCAATATGATATGTATGATGATGCATGTTACTCTCATAGCATGACTTTCCTAATCCGATTTTGGCAAGTCTACTAACTTGACTTTCCATAATTCATATCGGTAGAAGAGAGATCTTCTTAATCATGCATGTCCTTGGTGTGTGCTTGGATATACCCATACTTAGTACAAGTGTGTACTAATCCCATATGACTCTCTACTTTTTAGTGCAGCTAGACGCTAGAGCTTACGAGTCGACGTTGAAGTTATCCGAACGTGGAGCTTTCATCCGGATTTGGTGGGCCCTCATGATTTCGAGGATGCTTGCTATTTTATTCTAGCATTAGATGTAGGCATTAGCTAGTGGAGTATGTTCCACTAGTGTTTCTTTCCCAGCTATTTTCAGATATTGTATTGGTGCCATTTTTGGTAACTCTATATTTTTATACAGACATGACTATGTCTTTCATTTTATTATCTTGAGTTAGATGGTTGTTGTGAACGCTTATGAGTTTACGTAGATAGTACTATGAGAGATCAATATTTTCTAATATAATATTTAAGTAAACAAAAGTTCAAATTTTCCGCTAAAATTAACCTAGATGAAGTAACAATGATGTATGTGGGCTTGTCTGCGACCTCTGAGAGGTCAACGACGCCGGTCTTGTCTGGGATCTAGATTCTGATCGTGACAATATTAAAGCAACAAATAGTAATATTATTGATAGCTCTCAGACATAAAAACAAAAAAGTTTGTGATTTTGAATGAACTCTTGACGAAGAGGACACCATATAATAGATATTAGTATGTGATTACTAAACATAATTATTAATTATTCCATTAAAACTCAAACATGATGAATTTGAGTAAGTCAAATCATATATAGTCCAGGTTCATTTGACTAATAGTTCATTTACGATTAATATGACTATGTTTTAGGCTTTTAGCATTCTCTTTGAGTAAAAGTTAAGGCATTAAGTTCAAAAATTAAGTTTTTGTCTAAACGAAGAAGGGCCTAAAATATCCTTCAAGTGTAGGGAATGGAACAAAAATACCCTCCTTCCATCTTTGGGCTCCAAAATACCCTTTCATCTACCTATATGGACCTATATTGGGGGGGGGGGGGAATCTCCTAAAACGGACATTCGAGGCGAAAGTTATGACCGTTTGAAGTTTCACAATTTACAACTACTTTTTTTGAGTTTCAATTTTTAGTTTAGTCAAACTTAACATGACCGTGGCTCGAATTTCCGTTTGACGCGATTTTTATTATTATTTTGGGTATTTTTATGAGGTCTACATGGTTAACTCAATTCCTTTATTTGATTTGCTTTTGTTCTCTTATCATACTTTTACTTATATAGACTAATAGTCACACAAAGATAAATATAAAACTATAAACCCTATTGGTCACACGTTATAATTAGCGTCCATGTGCTTCATGTATGCACTGGGACATGAAGACATTGTAGTTCCTTCATTTAAGGAGTTGAACAAACAAGAAATATAGATCATTAATAGGGCAAGCTTCATCTCAGTGTGTGCGGTTGCAATTTTCTACTTATTTGTAATTTTTGGTTCTAACTAATTTTTTCCATTAATAAAATGAATGTTTAAATTAAAAAGTGATGCCCCGTACATAACCAAATGAAAAAAGATTATTAATAGCAACAAACTTCAATATCCAATTTTGCGAGTTCAAAAATGCAAGAGGAGGATGGATGACTAGTGTCACTGCCTCATTATTTATATGATTCATTGGTCCAATTAATTGATGTATAATGATGGATGCATTTTATTTAAGAATCAATTCTCTGCTTGGACAACGAAAATCGATATAGATTTGGTGAGTTTTTACTCGTTCAATAATATTTACATTTTTTTTGTTCGCTACCACCATAATTGCATGTTTTTTTTTTTTGGTGAGTTTTGGAAGTGACTCTACTTCCATGATTACATGTCTTTGTTCACGCCTTTTTTGAAGTTGTTAAACAGCTTGGGGTGTGGATGAATTAAGGTTTGATTGATGATTGCAAGTGGGGATCCCTTGTGTGGTGAGGGTGACACCGGGATTCCATGAGTAGCTCACGTGGTCTACGTCAGTTAGGCTTAACCCCCATAAAAGAATGAAATGAACTATGTCTTCGTAAGGATGTTCTACTTAGTATGGGTGGTGGAACAGGACTCCTTCTATGGATTGCACGAGTAGGCATTTAAGATAAGTCATGGTGTATTCCTTATGATGCTCATGAAACATATGTGCTCTTATGAAAAATAATAATGAGAATGTTCGCTTAATGTCTATTGATTGATGGTGATCTTAATGTAATGTAATCCAATGAAGAATGGTGAGTAGTACTTAATGAAAACACTTTGAATTGTATTTTTGTAACGACCCTGAAATGATATAGGAGGAACTAGAGCCTCATATGTGTGTTTGAAGTTGGTACATTGATTATATCATGAGAAATTTTTTTCAAGTCTAGTTTAAAGAGTTTTGAAGTTCAATGTCAAGAAACGACCATGGCGTCTGAAAACAAGACATTTGAATTAATGTGTTGTAGTGACTTGTAGTGGAGTTTCAGAGTGTTGTTTGAAGGTCAAAATCAAAATAAATGTTTATCGTACTTAGAACGGCATATTTAGGGATTAAATATCTAGGTACGACTCCCCAATGACCACCCAAGGGGTCCTTGAGGAGAACCCCAACTTTGCGCAAAAAACTGTCAAAACAGCCTCATCTACGCCCCTTAGACCAACTTCAAGGGGCGTTTGATTTCACCCTTAAGTCGATTCCAAAATAACTTTTCCAGCTTTTAAGTTCATGAAAACTAGGGTAGTTTTACTAAACTTCATGGGTTCTTTCTCTAAATAATTTTAAAAAAAGTTTCTAATAACATTGTACGGTTATATATGTAGCCATACATGTTTGTAATAACTATTCGGACGTCTTTTTTATAGACGTCCTTTAAGACGTTATCTATGGATTCAGTTGGCCCTGAAGTTCAAAACGGCTAATTTTGAAGGTAAACCCCTCATTTTACCAATTTTTGTGTGCTATAGTCCATGGATTTTTTGTAATTAGGAATTTCGATGTCTTTTTTGCTCAAAATTTTCGTTGACGTCCGTTAAGAAGTTAGATATGGAGCCAGTTGGCCTTGACGGCCAAAATGGTCCATTTTCAAGGTCAACCAATCCCTCGAGTAGGTATGCCCATTTTGCTGATTTTCGTGTGCTATAATACAAGGGACTTTTGGTAATTCAGAATTTCGACGTCATTTTTTACCGAAATTTTACATGGACATTCGTTAAGACCTTATATATGGAGCCGATTGGTCACCACACGGTCAATTTTCAAGGTCAAACGAGCCACAGAGCAAGTAAACACCCCATTTTTTCAATTTTTGTGTGCTATAGTTCACCATCTTTTTGGTGATCTAGAATTTCAAGATCATTTTTGCCAAAAATTTATATGGACGTTCATTAATCCCTTAACTATGGAGTCGGTTGGTCACTATGGCTAAAATGACCCATTTTCAAGGTCAAACGATCCCTAGAGTAGGTAAAGCCCCTATTTTGTTGATTTCCCTGTGCTATAGTCCATGAGAATTTCGGTGATTCAGAATTTCGATGTTATTTTTGCCAAAAATTTGCAAGGGCGTCTGTTAGACCTTATCTATGGAGCAGGTTGGTACCCGCGATCAAAAAAACTCATTTTCAAGGTCAAACAAGCCCCAGAGTAGGTAAAACCCATCATTTTTCCAATTTTTGTGGTGCTACAGTCCATGGAAATTTTGGTGATCCAGAATTTTGACGTCATTTTTGCTGAAAAATCATATGGATGTCCGTTAAGACCTTATATATGGAGTCGGTTGGTCACCACAGCCAAAATGGCTCATTTTCAAGGTCAAATGAGCCCTAGAATAAGTAAATCCCCTATTTTGTCGATTTTTGTGTGTTATAGTCCACCATCTTTTTGGGTGATCTAAATTTCGATATCATTTTTGCCAAAAATTTGTATGGACATCCGTTAAGATCTTATCTATGTAGCTGGTTGGTCACCACGGCTAAAATGGCCTATTTTAAAAGTCAAACGAGCTCAGAGCAAGTAAACCCAAATTTTGTCGATTTCGTGTGCTATATAGTCCACTACCCTTTTTGGCGATCCAGATTTTCTAGATCATTTTTGCCAAAACCTTGCATGGACATCCGTTAAGACCTTATATATGGATCCGTTTAGTCACTACGACCAAAACAACCCATTTTCAAGGTTAAACGAGCCCAGAGCAAGTAAAGCCCCCATTTTGTCAATTTTCGTGTGCAAAAGTCCACCATTTTTTTTGGTCATCTGGAATTCCGAGATTATTTTTTGCCAAAAGTTTACATGGACGTCCGTTATGACCTTAATTATGGAGCTGGTTGGTAACCACACCCAAAACGACCCATTTTAAAGGTCAAACGAGCCCGGAGCAGGGAAACCCCCCATTTTGCAGATTTTTGTGTGCGATAGTCTACCATTTTTTTGGTCATCTGGAATTTGGATATCATTTTTGCCAAAAATTTGCATGAACGACCGTTAAGACCTTATTTATGGAGTCAGTTGGTCACCACGGACAAAACGATCCATTTTCAAGGACAAACGAGCCTAGAGCAAGTAAATTCCCCATTTTACGGATTTTCGTGGGCTATAGTCCACCATCTTTTTTGGTGATCCAGAATTCAGAGATCATTTTTTGCCAAAAATTTACATGAAAGTCTGTTAAGACCTTATGTATGGAGCGGTTAATCACCACGGCCAAAACGGGTCATTTTCAAGGTCAAACAAGCCTCAGAGCAGGTAAACCCCCCATTTTGTCAATTTTCATGTGCTATAGTCCATGATATTTTTGGTGATCTAGAATTTTGATGTCATTTTTGCCAAAAATTTACATGGACGTCCGTTAAGACTTTATCTATGGAGCTGATTGGTCACCTTTGACAAAACAATCCATTTTCAAGGTTAAACAAGCCCCAGAGTAGGTAAACCCCTCATTTTACCAATTTTTGGGTGCTATAGTCCACCTTTTTTTTGTGATCCGAAATTCCGAGATAATTTTTGCCAAAAATTTGCATGAACGTCTGTTAAGACCTATTATATGGAGTCGGTTGGTCACCACGGTCAAAACGGCGCATTTTAAAGGTCAAACGAGCCCTAGAGCAAGTAAATCCCCCATCTTGTCGATCTTTATGTGCTATAGTCCATCATCTTTTTTGGTGATGGAGAATTTCGAGATCTTTTTTGCCAAAAATTTACTTGGTCGTTCGTGAAGACCTTATCTATGGAGTCAGTTGAACACGGCCAAAACGGACCATTTTCAAGGTCAAACATGCCTAGAGCAAGTAAACCTTCCATTTTTGCCGATTTTCATGTGATGTAAGTCCATGATTTCGACGTTATTTTTGTCAAAAATTTACACAGACGTCTATTAGGACCATATCTATAGAGTCGGTTGGTCACCACGGTCAATACGATCCATTTTCAAGGTCAAACGAGCCCTAGAGAAGGTAAACCCCCTATTTTGTCGATTTTCGTGTGCTTTAGTCAACCATATTTTTTGGTGATTCGAAATTTCGAGATCATTTTTGCCAAAAATCTGCATAGAAGTCTATTAAGACCTTATCTATGGACCCGATTGGTCACCACGACCAAAACAACTCATTTTTAAAGTTAAATGAGCACCAGAGCAGGTAAACCCCCTATTTTGTCGATTTTCTGTGCTATAGTCCACCTTCTTTTTTGGTGATCCAGAATTCTAGGAGGGTGAAAGGGTATTTTGGAGCCCAGAGATGGAAGAAGGGTATATTTGTTCGATTCTCTATATCTGAAAGGTATTTTAAGTCCTTCTCCGTTGTTTAAAAAAGAAAAAACAACTCATAACGATGTTTTTTTTTTCTACTACTCCTAAAATCTCATCCTAAATAAGTCTTTTTTTACTTCATGTTTCATTTGGTTAAATATTCACAATTACTTTGAGTCATTTTCTTTACCATCTTCAGTTTTAGGTATATATCATCCCTATCCCTATCTCCTCCCAACTCCCATCTCTTTCTCTCTCTTTTTTTTTTGCGTACTTTGTTACTATTCATATGTTTGAATTTAAACAAGGTTCTATGGATTCTGACCGCGTTTGACATCAAATTTGCAAGAATTTTTAATCTCAATTTATGAATTTGTTATTTCTTTTTTATTGTATTGCTTTGATTTTTATTTTATAGCACAAAAAAAGTCTAATAATATATGTTATTTAAAATTTACCATTTGTAAAATAAAATTTATTTTAAGTATTTTGAGATAAACATGCAATGAAAAAATTCACAGACTAGTCTAGTAGTATTAATTAAGAGAGGAGGTGGCTAGGCCCCTACCCCTCCCACATAAAAGGCTATTTACCCTCAGCTATATATTTTCTAGTCTTTTACTTTAATTTTCGACCTTCAAACCTTCTTATCTAGGTTCATGATCTCAGACAACTGAAGTTGTGTCATATCGTGCATGTCTAATCATCTCTATCAAGTATTATTTTTTTCGCCTACTTTTACCTATCCTAATTTCTGCTACAATAAACCTTTCACACCTTTTTACTGGTGCATCCACATACATATTCTACAGACTTGTCTTACCTTATAGCACCATTCCTAATCATGTCTATCATAATACGCCCACATATTCATCCGAGCATCCTCGTTTGTCAATAATTGTCTAGTTGGTTCCTGGTCAATGTGTACCAAAACATGATTTTTCATATTTAAGTGTTTTGGACCACCAAGAAGGGAAATAATTAAAACAAAGGAGATTCTTTATGAAGAGATGAATACTATATAATAGGAGAAACATGTACAATTATTAAGCACAATGGATACTAGATGCAAGTTGTCACGTGGTTTCAGGTCTGTTTTTATAATTATTCAAATTTATAGATAACTTATAATTATGAACTATATTTGGACAAGTACTTGATGAACGATGACATTAATGTTGGGACCATGAAGTGAGAAATCAACTCATAAAATCATGATCGATCCAACCTACAAATACAAACACAGTATATAGATCGAATCGTCGCAAAATATAATTATATCTAAATTAATATCGATGTACTTCGTCTTGTTTTAAATTAAGTTGATATTTATCTTACTTTGATCACATGAACTTTAAGCATAATAAATATTTCTTTACATCAAATATGCGAGCAAATTAATCAATATGATAGTTTTAAATAATCAAGTTGTTTATCGTTCGATATACACTATATCTCATGAAAAAAAGATATAAAAATATATCACTCACTCGTACATTGAGTGAGAAAATCAGATAAAAATTTGATCATCATTCTGAATTGGCATAACACATAAATATATTATTTATCTTAGCCTCGTTTCATATTCATGTCATCTAACTTTGGGTGTGCACAAACAGACATTTAAACTTGTATACAATACACACGTTCTACAGGACATCCTACATAGCAATTTGTGTCCTACATATATTATGCAAGACTCATATGTCAACTTGTTTAACTTTATATAAGTTTAAATGTCAACTTGTGTAAATTCGAAGTTGAATATCATAAATGTGAAATGAAGTCAAATTAAATGGCACATTTATGTTTTGAATTTTCAGATTTGGTTTTTGTTTCACATGGCTCAACTTTCAACACTTTATCTCCTTAATCCACTATCTGAATTTTTTTTACAAATAATGTATCCTTCGAAAGATTTTTATTCTGTTTCAAACGACTAATTTTTGACAGTCATATTTTCATCGTACGAAATTGAAATTTTACAAATAATATATCGTTGGAAGGATATTAGAAATATCTTTCTCGTGATATAAGGCTCACATAGTTTAATTTGAGAGGAGCAGAAAATTAGATGCATAGTCAGCATAATCTGACACGTAGTCAGGTCTTTGTACGAAAAGAGAATAAAGTAGCAAGTTACAAATGCATAGTGATCAGAATACTGAATACAACAACTACATACCTCAAACTTTTGAGGTGAAGAGATTGTTTCTAATAGACCCTCGGCTCAAAAGGAAAACATATTATAGTAAAGTTGTAAGAAAAGATACAACAAGTGGGACATAAGCACATTGATATAAAAAGTTTACAACAGTAAAATTACTAAGAAAACTATGAGTATTGCTACAAATGAACAAAATTGGACAGTCCTAAGAAGAAACTAACATCTAATAGCAGCAAGCTAATTAGCTACATTAAATATTGAACAAAATAAATGCCTTGAAGACACTCTTTTTGCTCTATGATCCTTCTTTCAGTCACCCTATTAACGCGCGATACATGAGAAAATCATCATACTTAAAAATCTGAAAGTTTCAAAAATCTACTTGTTTTGCGTAGGATTGGATCTGCTTCGAGGTATTCTTCTAAAACTTGATTTAACTTTCTTGAGAGGTTGTTTCTCACTGATTCTTCCATGTTCATGAACTTTGTACATTTGCGATGTTGAAGAAGGCAAAGTTTCTGATGATGAGAAAACGAATCGAGCTGCTTCTGTAGCAGCATTAGGCCTTGAATGTAGTTGAATCAAGAAGAGGGCTAGTATAAAAGTGACTAGTAATGTTGAATGGCACTTCATAGTAAGTAAGCTCAATACAAGTGTAATAGTTGATCAAGATTTGGTGATCATGAGATTTATATGTAATGTTTGATATCAATTAAAATAGAGCGGTAGATCCAATGTTTGTGGGATCATGTGATGTTTGCTCCTTTGAAGATACTAATTTAAGCATAACCTTTTTTAGATGAGTTTTAATGGTAACAGAGCAGACAGAGGTCTAGTTGGGATCGAGTTTTACCACCACTCATTATCAAAATGATTTTTCACATGTTTGACTCAGACTAAAGCACGCATGTGAGGAGGCGTGTTGAAGATATATTATTATATTAATAAGGTTAAGTTTTTAGATGAGATGGTTACATTTCGATATTTGGGACTCTAGATTTAAGATTAGTTATTATAGTTTGATCAGAGTGGTCATGTGAGCTAGCACGTGAAAAATATTTTATAAACTTTGAAGCCTGGTCAAGTGATCTACTATATTGTTTTTTTAACTCTATATATATCTTGACACATCATTAAAAAATTGTTTTTAATTTTGTTGAAATTCATTTAGAGATAATTAATAACTACTAAAATCCAGAGAAAGATTCTATGTTAAATTTGTCACTGTTGTAGTCATCCAGCTAAAACTATGTGCTTCCATTTTGTTTGTTTCCAAAGTCATGAATTTTCTGCCTTAGAAGAAGAGCAATGAATTATTTTATGGAAGACATATGATTCGGGGCGAAAAATTATATCATTTGTATATGGTTAAAATAATTTGATATAATTTTATATGGATATATAGTAGATGTCGAACCTCCTTCGACTATTTCATGTGTCTATTTATACAGATTTTTGAACTCTCTTATTGAAAATACTGGCTCCGCCTCCGCATATACTCTTTTCGTCTATTTTTATTTGTCATGTTGTGCATTTCGAAAATTAATTTGATTAATTTTCAAAGTTATATTAGATTACATTAATTCGATATTTTAAACAAAAAAATTAGATATTCAAAAAGTATATGAAAAGTACTATAAATTATTATTTTTTACATATCAATATAATAAAATAATATATCTTGAAATATTAGTCAAAGTTCTTATAATTTGACTATAAAACTAAAAATTAGCATAAATAATATTGAACGGAGAGTGTGTTTCCCTAAAAGATGCTCTTAATATTTAAATTCTCTTGTTGCAGTCTTGGAAATGTAACTCACTTGTTGTTTGGCTTTATGATGATTGGTTATTATTTTTTTTATTGTAGTAACATTATAATAGGAGTACTGAATTTAATAAAAATAGAGATGGAGGGTGTGACACCCCAGCTCCAACGTCGCAAAATATAAGAGAGATATTGAGTATATATAAGTAGATTGGATAAATAAAAATATATAATAGTTAATTAGTTAACATATTTATAGTTTATCTTAATTATAATTTGTAACCTACTTTTAGCTATAACTACGAGGCTCAACTTATTAGTTTTGCATAATTTGAAATTAGTAAAATTATTTTTATAATGTAATTTTGTATAATTGTTTAAAGTTCAGATGTTTGTAGTGGTAATAAATTCGATATTTCGAGTTTATACAAAAATAGTTGAATTATACAAACTCACTCGCGAATTATTCAAACGATGCAACTTAAACTGTAGCTACAGTATAAATATGCAAACTATAGTCATGGAGCATAATTAAGTTTATTATAGTTTTTATTTGCGAAAGTTTCCTATATAAGTAAGTAGATTTTATCTAGGAAAAATTACTGAAATACACGTCTTATGTTTCTCTTATTTTCAATATCCCCTTCTATTTCAAAAAACCTCTAAAATCCCTTATTTCTTTAATGTATCCTAGCTACATATTAATGTATTCGAGTCAGTCTTTAATGTATCTGAGCTACATATTATGTATTCAATTTATTTTATAATGTATCCAAGCTAGTTTTTAATGTATTCGATCTACATATTATGTATTCAAGCTAGTTTTTATTGTATTTGAGTTACATATTATGTCTCCGGTTTATGTTATAATGTATCCGAGCTACATATTATGTATTCGATTTGTGTTACTTTTAAAAGGATTGATGTAGTTACAAACTAAAGAGGGATAGATTGTAATTTCTTATAAAAATTATGTAATTCCTAAAATTTATCCTTTTATCTACTAATGATGTATTTTAAAACCGTGTAGGCCTAAACTTAAAGCGGATAATATTACTAATTGGGTGAGGAGTGGAGGCTTGAGAGTCCTGAAAATAGAGTGGCCTCAGAAGTGCAGATCCAGATTGATGGAGCATAACCTTGCATTTCTTAGTCCATTTTCAGTTTATACACATTGTCATATTGTAACAAATTAACCAGCATCGAGTGTTTATATTAAATCAATCTATATTGTCATGTCTACAGAGACACTGATTCGAAAATATTTGGGCCATAGAAGTATGTAATTCTCTTTAGTAATTATAGATATGTAAGTCAAGAATCAAGATACTTCCATGGAGAGACACAAGGCTACACTTGGAGTTGGTCCCTCTTGAGAAGCCTATTACAATGTGCTTTTACATGTACAATATATCCACTTCTTATGTTCTACAAAAAGAAAAGAAAAGACTGTATATATTAGCTAACTTTTTTCAAAAAAGGCAATAGGTGTAATGACATTTTGTTCCTTGTTCCTTTATACATGTTAAGAATTTCGAATCCTGGATTAGCCTCTGAGTTTATACTAACTCGGGCTTCTACTCCCTTGTTCTATATCTACATTTCGCGAACTAGAAGGATTGAATACCCTTCTATCCCCGCTCAAAAGCCTCATCAAACGTCTCAATCTTTCAGGCATTACATATTTCGATTCTTCTTCTTCATTAATCTCCCTTGGAATGTCGATTACCAACATTCCATGTGATCGATTACTCGTGGAAGCTGTTGAATCTAAACAAGGATTACACAAGGTGCTAACTTGAGTCTCATTTCCCCAAAACAACACATTGGTTGGGAAAATAGGCAACTCAGTTTCAACTGAAGCCAAAGCCAAAGCCGAAGCCGAACCCTCTTCCTCTATCTCCAATGATGATTCCTCAGTCGTTGAAATCGCGTTACGACAAAGAGGACAAGTGGAATGAGATTGAAACCATATATCAATACAATCAACATGAAATCCATGATTACATTTTGGTAAACATCTCATCTTTTCACATTCAGAAAACTCACAAAGACAAATAGTACATTCCAATGTCCCATCTTTGAATTCATTAACATCAAATCCAACTATAGGTATTGTTTCAAGAATTAAAGGGTCAAGTCCTTTAGCACTCACTTTTCTTCTTGTCCCACTGTCATCAGAATCGCTGGCGGTATCTACATACCGCCGGCGATTCAAGAACCATTTAGTATAAACATGAACTAAGAATATACAAAACACCACTAAAAACATAAATATAATTAACCCCACCATAAACTTCCCTAAAAGAGCTAATACACCTGACTCATCTAATTTATCCATTTCTCAAGCACAAAGTTGAAATCTTTACTTAAATAAAGGGGAAATTCAACAAATTTAAAACAAGAATGAGATGGGGTTTCTTAATAAACCTCAAAATTGTGAAAAACATAAAAAAAAGTTGAGATTTTTACTTAAATGAAGGGGAAATTCAACAAAATTTGAATCAAGAATGAGATGAGGTTTCTTAATAAACCTCAAAATTGAGAAAAAACATTAAAAAAAATAAGTTGAGATTTTTACTTAAATGAAGGGGAAATTCAACAAAATTTGAATCAAGAATGAGATGGGGTTTCTTAATAAACCTCAAAATTGTGAAAAAATATAAAAAAGTTGAGATTTTTACTTAAATGAAGGGGAAATTAAATAAATTTTGAATCAAGAATGAGATGGGGTTTCTTATAAAACCTCAAAATTGTGAAAAAAACATAGAAAGTTGAGATTTTTATTAACCAATATGGGAATGGAGGACAGAAAAAATCAAGATTTGAAGAGGGTATTTGAGAAAATGTGAAGAACAATGTTTGAATAAACTTTGGATTAAAGGGGTATTAGTATTTATGAGTGTTGGAATAAGAACTAAGACGACAAAGAAGAAGTCAAACAAGAAAATCTTCCACAGCCACCTAACTTCTAGGAGGCAGCTTTATACTTTGACTTGACTTTTTCTACTACTAAAACTTAGGAAAGTTGGAGAGATCATGGCAAAGATATCTACTTGACTTTCACTTATGCAAAGGCCAAAAGTTTGACATTACAAATGATTGACAAAATTCAACAAAATGGAAAAAAAAGGTCTTTTATGTTTGGAGTAGGTCTTAAAGACTCATTTCAATTTCTTCTTGAGGATATTTTGGTCCTATTTTGTTATCATCAAATATTCATTAAATATGTTAAATTTTAGTGTCAATGATGGGTGGGGTGGGTGGGGAGAGGTAACCTCAGTCCACTCATAGACTTGTTAAATTTAAATCTATTTAGTTATAAGATAATTTTCTCTATTTAGTTTTTTTTAATATAAGGTAACTTTGAATTCGCACCAAAAAAAAAATCATCAAGTAAGAACTTTACCTATTTAGTTATAATAACTAATGAGTAAAGATTGATTTTGGAGCAGAGTAAGTCAAATGAAACTACATATGGGAAAATTAACTTGTAGGTACAAGTTCTTCATAGGTTGACATTCTTTTATCCCAAATTGCTTAGTATATTGTAAGCCTAAAATGATTGGAACTATTGTATCTATCAACACAGGTCATAGTTCTAATGACTTGCATACCACAATCTTGGTCATCCAGTGGCCATTAGTTAAACTTTAGGCTGCATTAGGAGGAGTGGTGTGGTAGTAATGGTGATATTATATATTGAATATGATGTATTGGAAGGCTAAATGTGGCAATTACCTTTCTTTTTTTGCCAACTTTATGACACTCAAGAATGTGAGGAACATGATCTAGTGGTGAATAGGGATCTGGAATTTCATAAACATGAAGCTTTACTTGAGCCGAGGGTCTATTGCAAACCAACTTATCTACCTTTACAAGGCAGGAGTAAGACTACATACACATCACCTCCCTCAGACCCCACTTGTGGTATACACTGATCAAAGACATGGATTATCTGGACATGTACGTAGTATGTACTGAACTCATTCATGTCATCGCATGTGGAAGAGGAATAGGATCTCAGATACAGGAAAAATGAAAAATGAATATGCACTATGAACAGATTTTAGTACCTAGCAGTGTGTACAACACAATGCAACCAACAGGATCTTGCTCAACAGATCATCTGCACAATATATCCCATAAACAGCAAAGTACAAAGAGAGAAAGTTTAATAGAAAAGGCTACATTACATCGGAACTAAGGTTGGTTGTCTTGACTATCTGTTTCACCCCTTGAACTCCGATCAATACTATATGTCCTCTTGCTCATATTTGCTCGTTGAACTAGCCGAACTAAGGCTTCAACCACTTCTGACATAGGTGGACGGAACTCAGGCTCAGACTGCCACAATAGCATACATGACAATGAGATAGTGTTGACTGAATCAACAGAATCAGGTTCTTGATAAACACAGCAGATTTATGAATTTGGCACACTGTACACAAAATATTACCTGGACACAAAGAGCAATTACATCAGCAAAGCGCGAAATAGATTTAACAGGATAGAGTCCTTTGAGTGCTGGATCAACCATCTTAGCCAAGGCATCAATATCATGGAGTTGAGGTGTTGCCCATCTAACTAAAGACTGTTCAGATCTTGGTCTCTCACTGCATCAAGAGCATACATATTGATCAAGAAAGTTAAGACTTCCTGAATTTCTTCCTGTTTGTCTCTAAGTAATTTGACACAATATCATGATGCCTGAGTAACTTTACCTATCAAAAGGTGCTCGTCCGGTAAGAAGTTCCAACATAACAACTCCAAAGCTGTAGACATCACTTTTTATGGTGCATTGCCCATACATAGCTACCTCAGGTGCACCATACCCAGACCCTGTATTATGGTTTAGTGCCTGCAAAGATGATCACTTTGAAATATCTTGAGAAGATGCTAGTGAGGTGAAGCTATTAAGAAGAAGCAACAGCTACAATGTTACCAATTGAGCAAGTAGAGAAGAGCAGGAGATAAAGCACCAGGGACCATTGAAAAATGAGTTACATGGTAAAGTATTACTTTTATAGAATATACTTTGGATAATGCCTTGCCCTAGATTTGAATAAACTTCTTGTTTTTTTACATGACAACTTCTCATGGAATCCAATTTATAAACCCCAGAAACAGTTCTAAAAAATTTCATGTTTCAAAGGTTAGTGCACAAAACAAAGCTTCTCCTGAAACAAATAACATTTCAATCATGTGATCTGTTGACATTTCTTATCTCCTTGAAGAGGACATTCACACAGCCAATAGTATGTCAAAACATGACTATATATACATGTGTACTTATCTGCATGCTTATACATCAAAAATCCACCGTAACACTTGGCAACAATGCATAAAGTAGGGAGATCAAAGTCACCTGGTCTGCATCATTAATAAGGCTTGCTAATCCAGAGTCTGATAGATGAGGATTGAGTTCCAGATCAAGTAAAATATTTGCCGATTTAATGTTCTTATGAACCAATGATGGTGAATGAACTTCATGCACATACCTGCAAAGATGCTTATATTAGCTAGTGAAGAAATTTGCTTATGGATATCATGAAATGAAGAGATGTGGAAACCACAATAAATTGGAAATTTTTTACTCCCTTTGTTTCCTTTTATGTGGCAGTATTTCCTTTTAAGCCTTTTTCAAGTAGAATGACGCCTTTCTATATTTGGAAATGATTTTAACTTCAAATTTTCATTGTTACCCCTAATGACATGCTTTTATAGCCACACAAATGACATGGCAAGTTTAAGACCATAAGTTCCAGAAGTCTTTCTTTCTTTTTGAACTCAGCCCCCACTCAAACACCACCACATAAAATGAAACGATGGAAGAACTGATGTTTTGATTAGCTTTTTATTGGCAAGACCGGCATATATCTAGGATACTGAGCTCTAAGTAAAGAATAAATGAACTCTTCTTTATGTTAACTTACTGGTCATCAATGTTTAAAAAAGACTTAACTCTATAGTGGTTTGTTTAGTCCAACAAATATGATCTCTAAATGCAATATTACTATGGATCCTCTGGTAAAGTTCATCACGAGTCACAACTAAGTGCTTGGTGTTGACTTACACAGATATCCCTTTTCTTCTACCCACAAGATCTATTTTATGAATCTCCGGTATAAATAAACAGACGATTCATGTAAACTACTAGTAATTAGCCATCAACAAATAAGGAGAAAAACATAGCATTGCTGCATGCTCCATGAATTTTACTTCCCCCTTCCAATTTACGTGACATAGTTCCGATCGGCATTGAATTTAAGAAAGAGATGAAATTTTTTGAAACTTGTGATCTTAAACATGGCATAGCATTTGACTGACTGTAATACTTTTGAAACTTGTGGCCTTAAACTTACCATAACATACGTGTGGCTATAAAACTTCTCACAAATGGTAAAATGGGAAATATAAAGTGAGTTGTTTCCAAATACAGAAACGTGTAACTGTTTTGTTTTTTTTTTGAAATAGAGAAACGTGTAACTGTAACCAATTGAATAACGTAATTCTGAGATTGCAAAAACTCACTCTAGTGCTCGTGCTGCACCAAGTGCAATCTTGACTCGGCTATTCCATGCCAGTGGCTTGCTGTCTTCATCTGACAGATGCAGGAAATCATGCAGAGAACCATTTTTATGGAATTCATAAACTAGCAAGTACTGTCCATGCTCTGAACAATAACCAACAAGCTCAATTATATTTGGATGATGCAACTGTGATATCTCAGAAACTATATTGAGAAAATCTTCATGATTTTGGAGGGCAGACGAATTGATTTTCTTGACAGCAAGAACCTACAACATTTCAAATAACAGAAAGGAACACAATAAGTATGTAGTTTCTCTGATTATACATTTTTGCTGAAACATGTGTTAGCATCACTAAATCACTTTATATAGTCATAAGAAAGAAAACAAGTTTTTTTAATGGGTACTCATAGAGAGAAGTATTACTTTGCCATCATCAAACTGAGCGCAATAAACACGTCCAATTGATCCCTCACCAAGCAATTTGTAGGTCTGCAATTGAAAACTGTGTAGCCCTGATTTGAGCTGTATTAATTTTCTTGGGAGGAACAATGGGTTTCGGTGAAATGTCAACCTCGTCAAAGGACTTAAGGCGATCAATAGGTGGAGGTCTTAGAGTTAAAGCAGTGGGAGTTTCAAATGTGCCCATGCTTACTGTGGAGGAGGTTTGATAAGGTTTCAACTCTGCAACCAAAAGCAGACAATGAGTATTGAATTCCAGGAACAAACAAAACATAACAATGATGTTATCTTCTCAAAGAAACAGCAACACAACAACGAAAAAGTTAGACATAAGAAAATACAAGCTCCAACTTGGATTCCATGACATCGTTGAAGTCGATAATGAGGTGAGGCATGAAAGTTATAAGCATGAACTCCATAATTACTGATGAAGTTGCAAATGAGAAGGAACTCATACTGTAAGAGACAGTTTGTTTTCTAGGCTTTTGATGGATTAAAAAGGAGAAGGCAACTTCCCAACTATGAAGCTGAAGATGATTCCTTCACTGTGCTGACAGTTACAATCTGAAGCAAGAGTTCTTCAGGTCAACTATATTTTGTAGAGTTTTTGTTTCCCAGGAAGTTAAACCATCAAGAGTAGTTGATGTTTTTGATAAAGGTAAAGTTGTATTCTTCAGCATTAAGGGTATGCTGGCTACCTCAAAAAAGTTACAAGCTCTATCCACCATTACATAGATCCTAGGAAATCTACCAACTGTTCTACTTCTTCTATACCATCTTCTTTACACCAAAAATACATGTTAATGCAATTTTCTTTAACTTTCTGAATAGTGTTAGTAATATTTTCATGACAGCTGAGGTTTCTTTTCTCCAAATAGCCCACCAGATACAAGTAGGTACTATAGAACACCATCTTTTTTGGGTCTTGCTCCCCCCCCCCCCTCCTCATTGAACAGCTCAAAAGATCATCAGTATGTGCTGGCATCACCCAGGCCTCTTGAGAAATGCTGAGAAGTGAGAACCATGTGGCACACCTTAACAGTACTCCTATAGTGTAGGAACAAGTGGCTGTTAGTTTCTTCTCATTAAAAAAAAATAATCTGGAGACAATCTGGAAGCCTCTTTTCTTGAGTTTTTCCTGAGTGAGACATGCCCTTCTGGAGACCAACCAGGTGAAGCATTTCACCTTGGTTGGGTATTGCCCTTCCATATTTGTTTCCGTGGACCATCAAGGGTAGCTGATGTTAATTTGTCAAAAAACAATCATAAGCTTTAAAGCACCACGTAATTTAGGACCTCCTCCAAAAGATCAGTTTGAATTTCTAAAGATTATGCCTATGGAACTACCAATAAAGTATGAAACTTTTGTTTCTTCAGAACTTAGGATCTTTCACATCCATGAAGTTTTTCCACATTGAAGATAAATTTTTCCAGCTTTGCTGCTTCCCTCTGTATCAATGACAACCTCTTGCAAAATTTTGATACTACTTGCACGGTTTATGACCAATCATTAGCAAGGTAAGGATAGAGGCTTAGACATCATTTTCCATATTCAAGTGAGTAAATAGCAACACAGCAATTGTTATAATTATTCGTTAAGAAATATCCAAAGAGTTGAGAGAGCATTCAAGACATCTCTAACAATATCAAGAATAATGAAAGCCAAATACCTTCTACTTTCTCTGGAGTAAGAGGAGCAAGTGGCTGCTTATCAAGTTTTTCTATGTCTGAGGACGACCTTCTTGATCTTTTCTTGATAATAAAGAATGCTACTATAGCTCCAACAACTAGAATAGATATCACTATTCCTGCAACACCTCCACCCCCTATACCTGATTTCCTACTGCCTGAATTGCTGCTGTTTTCTCTGGATTTGTGATCTCCATTGGGATTGTTTGCAGGAGGTGTGCCAGGTGGAGGCGGGGGTGCAGGTCCTGAGATCCATGAATTACCATTTGATCTGTTATGAAAGATTCATAAATCCCTATAACGATTAGAAAGAACTCCCCAAAGATGAATGAAAATTATTGCAATCTAAGATACTCACTGCACTATCCCTTTCAGCTGATCTGGAATCCAGCCAGTAAATTGGTTGCTTTCAACATTCCTAAAGAATAGAGGAATCAACATGGTTTTCAACCAATGGATTTAACTGAAACTGAAGTGAGATGTAGACATAAGACATAATATCTACACAATTGGCACAGAATTCACAGATTTCCGAGGGGAAGATTGGCCAGGACGTCAATAGTTCCACTAAACTGGTTGTTCTGCAAATACCTGCATATTATAGCAACATAACATCTATATCTGATGGAAGTTTGCCAACAGAAAGATAAAGTATGAAAACTCTTATCTTACATTTTGTTCATACTAGTTAGTGACCGGAAGCTTTGAGGAAGATTACCCGTCATAGAATTGAAAGAGAAATCCCTAAAGCATTAAAAAGATCAATCAAAATTATGTGACAGAGAATGATAAATTTCAAACTATTATGTTTTAAACAAGAAGATATGATAAGGTACCAGCGCTATCAAAAGCAAAAAGACAAAAAAGTTCTAAGGTCCGTTGGGGCTTTAAGCGCAAATAAAGCGTGAGATTTAACGAAAAAAAGGTGCAACGTGAGAAAAAAATACAAGTATATATATGTTCAGTCCAAGACTAATAATTATAAGCATGCATGACAAATATATGAACAAAGCAATTGAATTTTTTTAATGATAAAGTGAGATATCACTTGTTTAGACAAGGGAAAATATGCCTTAGGACCTTGATGATGACACTAAAGCTCACATTAAGCAAGGCAAAGCGCTCAACACGTTTTAAGCATCGCTTTAGGGCTTAAATGCACCTTTGAGGTTTTTAATACTTGCTTAAGAATAAGTCCAATCTAAGTAGCAACTTAGCTAAACTGGCATAATTTAATACTTTGGCAGCAGACCAAAGACATGACTCACTTCTGCACAGTAATGTGGGAAATGGAGCAAGTATGTTATACCTCTTTCTCAAATCGAGAACTTAAATAATAGAATAAGTGTACTTTCATCATAATAGTTGAGAACAGCAAACTATTCTCATTCAGATCATAATTAGGCAATATGAGAACTCTGATGTAATGAAAGGAGAATAGGCCTTACAATGTGTTGAGTGCAGAGAGCGAGTCAAATGACACAATCACTGTTCCTTGAATTTGATTGTGACTGACATTTCTACAACCAGGCATAAACATTGCAAAGAATCATAAGGAGACCCGAAGAGAATGAAGAGGACCAAGTATTTAAGCAAATATCAAATTTAAGCATTTCACTTACAAGTACTGGAGGGAGGTCATCTGTGAAATGGAATACGGGAGGCCACCACTAAAACCACTAGAAGCGAGGTTTCTGCAGGGGAAGTTCTAAGAAAGATAAGAGGAAAAACATAGAACCTGCAAGGAGGAAGATATGCAAATAAACAAACATACAGTCTTTGCACATTTGGAGGAAGCTGGTAGGATAACTGGCTCCCCATATTGTTATTGCTTATGTCACTGCAACATGCACAAAGATGACCACATTCAGGAATTCAACATAAATCCAACTAAAAAGGAACAAACGAAGGCCAAATATCTTACAAATTTGTCACAGATTTTAGACTATCTAGCTGAGACCCCAATGAACCTGAGAGCCCAAGACCTGACAACTTGCTGAAGGAAAATGAAAAGAAACTAATCATCAGTTTACTTAGTCAATAATTCCAAAAAGTTGAAACAACATGGAGATGAAGACAAAAATGAAGACCAAACCCCACATTTCAGTAACATTATTGCCCGAGCAGGTAATGCCTGTCCAGGACTCTCCACAAGGATCACCGCCATTGGCACTCCATTTTGTCAGCTGCCCTGGTGAGTTTAGGGTGGAATACAGGACTCTCAGAACAGATGCTGAAAACCAAAGAGAAGTCAACTGGATTATTTGAAATCAAGACACTTGTGTGAGGAATTTTAATGATAAAGAAATAGTTATATATGGACAGTGAACGGCTCAAGAGACAGATTTTACATAGGACAATATGTTAAAAGAATGTGCAGCTATGGCAACTTGACCAGCATGGTACAAAGTAGCCAGCAACATAACCAAACGATTACTGTGAAACTCTTTGGATCATCAGCAGTCCAAAAGTAAATTATATAGCTTTATTAAGTCTTTGATCAACTTCAAACTCACTGGTTTTTGTCACCCCTTACCACATAAACTAGAAAACATCCTCCAATAATTGCTTATATAAGGCTGACAATAGTAACTAATACCAATCACATTCACAAACCACAAGTTTCTGTACGGATCTACCTTTTCCCAGACTTGTTCAATTTTTAATGAAAGAAAATTATTGTACAAAGGTTGACGTTTTCTATTAGCTATTAAGTGCATCTTCCCGAAAGAGTCTCCTCTCTACCTCCACGAGGTAGGGATAAGGTTTGCATACACTCTACCCTCCCAAACCCCAGCTACGGGATTTCATTGGATTATTGTTGTTGTAACTATTAAGTGCATCGGCAACAGTAAATACTAAATACAACAATTATGACTCAATCTAGTCGACAAGACTAAGGGGTTGTTCATCCACAAGTAATGAGTATTTCCCACACTCAAAAGTAAAGACTACCATTGATGCAGCCCAAGCAAGACTTACTATATCCATTATTTTCAAAGATTTCATTTTTATGATAACCACCGTGTCCGGGCAAACTTGTGTGCAACTAACTAATTTCAAGAATAACTGCCACCTCCCACCAACAACATGTACCAGATAACTCTATCTACTAAAACTACACCTACTGTTTTCAAATGCTATTTTCTTTTCAATTACATGGGGCTTCAAAGAAACAAGATTTTTCAGTTGGGTTTGTTCATTTCAAGAGTTGTCAAGACTCAAGCCCACTCTCAGCAAAAATTTTCCTTGAGAACAAGAAAACTGGAACTTGTACTTACTACTTCACATACTAAAAAACAAAGAAATAAAGAGAATGATAAATAAATTAAAAGGGGCTTACCATCAGATGGATCTGTATCACCATTAACAAAGCTTGAAAAATTCACCAAAATGGCCACCAACAGTACTACTGCCAGTAGCAACAACAACCTCATTTCTCCCCACACCAACAACACAAAATTACACAGAAAGAGTCTTTTTTTTAGTGAGAAAAAGACACTAAAAGAAGAAAAGGGTCAGATGCTTTTGCCATTCTAAAGAAAAACCACTATTCAGCTACAAGAATCCAAAGCCACACACTTTTTTACCATTTTTTGTTTTGTCAAATTGTAATACATCACTTTAATTTGAATTTTGTTGGTTTCTGATTGAAAAAAGTATAAGAGGGAACTATTAAAATTAATTAATTTGGAGATTCTGTGTTGGCATTTGATTAGTGGAAGGTGAAAGCAAAGCAGAGAATATTTATCAAATTAATCAATGATTGCCCACCACCCTTTAGTATTCTTGTCTCTATACATTTTGTTGTATTGGTTGCTACAAAATTACAATTATATGCCCAATAGTTACCCGGTTCGGGTTCGGGTTCGAGTTTTGAATAGGTTAAAATCTTTAAAATCTAATGTGATCAAATGCGGCGCAAATTTTGGATAGTCGAGTTAAAAAAAAAAAAACTAGTTAATATACTATCACACCGCCTCATTTGCAAACATTGACAAGTCGTTAAATGTGAGGCATAAGGTATAATAATTTCAGAAATAAATATATAACTATTTTACTTCCTTCCTCCGGCAAGAGTTGTCTACTAACTTTTTTTTAAGGATATCAAACAATATTTGTCACTCTGTGAAATCAATGAGTATTTTTACATTAAGTTCCTAATTAGTCATTTTCCTATTACATTTTCACGATATTGTATATACTATATTCAGAGTGTTCTCGTGGTCCAAGATAATCAAACCATCAATAACAGTAACATAAGCATGAGACTTTTTGATAGTAACCATAGCATTTCGCGATTCATTGGTAAATTGTTTTGATTCTCTATTAACCAATATAGGTGATATAGTAAAATTATCCTTTCATTTATAGTTTTTTTAAGAAGTGTGTAAAATCAATAGTGGACATGTACTGTTGGACAGAGGGATGTGTTTGGTTGGAGGTGCTAGAATTATTCATCCCACCATTGATTGTGAAAGATGTTCTACTAGAAATATTCTTGTTATTGCTTCGATTTATATTCCCCAAAAATGGATTCCACTCTAAGAGCTCTAAATAAATTAAATATATGTATTAAGATACGAGGTTTCTTATCCACAACAATGGAAGCACGTTTTCACTCTTTCATATACTAGGGATTTCACTTGAAAAAGAAAATGTTTCATACTAATAGATTCAGGTCTATGACCTTCGATTCCAATGCTCGAGATCTTATAGCGCTTACCAATAAGATTCTATCGATTAGTATTACACAGAAAAAATCAATACACTTATCATATAATAATTTATTCTGAGATAGTTATTTGTTCCTATTCAAATTACCCCTAAAGAAATTAGCAAAAACTCTTTGGATCATGAGCATGTTGCTCATTTATGTGTAGAAAAAATTATAATGAATATATAATATATATGACTTTATAATTTTAAAATTATAATGACTTCAATGCAACCTTTTAAGAAAGATTTCGAACAAAAATTCTACATTGACCTTTGTTAAAACCTTACACCTCTCATAATAGATTTTTTTCTGCCTGAATTAAGATAGTTAAATTAATGGATTTTAGATATCATGTAAAGAAATAAAAAAGAATTTAACTCCAATAATATGTTTTCTTACTTTTTAGGTACACTATATAATTCTATTAAACATCGATCCAATAAGAAAATAACAAATATTTCTTTTAGGTAGTAAAGAAAATCATATATAAAGTTATTTTGAATTATACAAATATTATATATATATATATATATATATATATCAATGTGATTATATTTTTTCTTACACACCAAATCGAATCAAGCCTAACTAATTTTCTTTTATCAATTTGATGTGATTCTTTTATTTGATTTATACATACTTACGTGTATCTCTTATTAAATATTGGTTTAATAGCTTCACTTAGGCAAATATTCTGATTTAATAATTACCATTAAATAAAATATATGTGTGAATAATAGAACAATTATGGTGCAGTGGTTATCGTTATTTTTTAAAGTTTAGACTTAAAATACGATAAAATTCTTAAGATTCTTGATAAAGAATGTTTCGCCTCCCCCCAACCCCCACCTGATCGCAACCCAATGGTACTCTACACTGAATAAATTCAAATTAATGAAGCTTTAACATAAATGTCAAATGTCGAATGAATAAAAAAAGGGATAAATTGTACATAATGACAAACCAATAAATTAAATTAAATGATATAACCCCACTTTAATTTAATTGTACCATGTAGCAAACTGTTTGCCAGTCACATCTCTCTCTCAAACTCTCGCTCACCATTCTCCCTCTCTTGCTCCATCTCTCGTTCGCTCCCTCTCACTTTTATACAAACACAAGTGTATAAAATGTGTTTCTGTTTGTATAAAGCGAGAAAAATTGTATATATACATATATTTTCATTTCCCTCTCCCAGATCTCGCTCGCCACTCTCCCAGATCTCGCTAGCCACCCTCGCCTCTATCGCTTATACAAACAGAAACGAAATGTATAGATTGTGTTTCTGTTTGTATAAAGTGAGAGATAATTGTATATATACTTGTAAATACATATATATTCGTCCTATACACTTATAATTATACAATACAAATATTTTTCTCCCCAATTTTCTTTTGTCTTTCTCTCTTTCTCGTTTTATACACACACAAATTATACAATTGATTTGTATACAAATGCTTTTTTTTGTATATGTATAGCGAATTATACAATTGATTTCTTTGAATATGTATAGCGAATTATACATATTTATGTTGCTATGGAGCGCAGTTATGCAAAATTTGATATAGCATACAAATATGAATTTTGTCTTTGTTATATATGAAAGTTGCTAAAAAAAAGGGGGGCAAAGGGTCAAGTATACCCTTGTACTATTGAAAATAGTTTAAATATACCATTTGTTATACTTTAGGTCCAAATATACCCCTTTAGTTATACTTTGGGTTCAAATATACCCTTCTAATTATACTTGACACAAATTTACCCTCAATTATAACGAAAAACACGTGACAAGCTCAACATAAAATAACGCATCTCGAATTTCAAATAGTTAATTCTTTTAGAAACTCATTTCCTCCACTTTGAATTCTTTTCTTTGCATTTTCTTCTTAAAAGAAGCTAATAATTTATCGTATTCAAAAATTAATATGATTTTTCTTTCTTTTGAATTGAGTTTTTTTTATTTAAATTTTTTTTATCATGCTTAACCTCTTCTAAAAGTGTCAATATTAATCAAAGAAAATACACTACTGAGATAACTTCTAAGAATTTTCAGCATCCAAAACTCGAGGATTCCCTACGTTAATTAATTTTCTTGTACTTTTATAATAGTAAGAAGATGTGGGTACAATGATTTGAAGTTTTTTAATTTGTGAGGAGAAATGTAGCACAATGATGTTGTGTGATATGCATATTTTATTATTTCTAGTACAAGAAATTTAAAAATAGATTTATGAATGAAAAAATGAAAATAAGAGCTCAAAACGGAGAAAATGAGTTGGGATGAGTTACAAAAATGAGTTTCTAAGCGAATTGAGAGTAAACAATTTGATTTTGAGTTTGTAACGTGTTTTTCCGTCAAAGTTAAGGATATATTTGCAACAAAATATAATGAGAGGGGTATATTTAAACTCAAAGTATAACATGAGGAATATATTTAGACCAAAAATATAACAAAAGGTATATTTAAACTATTTCCTTTAGTACAAGGGTATATTTGATTCTTTACCCCCCCAAAAAAAGTGCACTTTTCCATCATCTCTTCACCATTAAGTTTCATGTAGGGGCCTCTGCGTTGGGTCCAGAAATCGAAAGCCAAAAAAAAAATCGAAAATTTCATCATTTTAAATTAAAGATATATTATACTTACTAAAGTATTTTTAATCTTATGGTCTTAAATTAATAATATATCAAAGTATTTTTTTAATCCCATGATATTAAAATATATCATGTGAAAAATTAAAATTAAAAAATTACTAAAAAAAGAAATTTACATTTAAATTAACTAAAAACAAATCAAAACGAAGAAAATAATAACAATCTCATTATCTATCTATCTATATATTCATTGCGTCTCCAAAGGAGTATGGGCCAGTTGTTGAAGGTAAATTTTAGTGATTAAAGCTCAAATCTCAATAAATTAAGATAAAAAATAAGAATTAATTACATTAAATATCTCTTATGACTATGTTTTTAATACACTTTTCTGTAATTTAAATCAAACATATATACCCCGTGCATATAATGTATTTCACACATTGATTTTCATATTGAAGAAGAATTTATTTTCCGGTGAGTACAAAATTATATCTCTCTAATTTTGGATGTGTATAAATAAACACTTAAACTTATATAATGTTGAACAAGTAAATACATGTATCAAATGTGGCATCTTATGTGTCAATTTGCATCCCTATGTGGCGTCCTACGTGTATTATTTCACATATAGAACGTGTGTTTACTTATTTAACTTTATACAAGTTTAAGTGTCTACTTGTGTACATCCAAAATTGAAAGGTATAAGTGTGAGTTGAAGCCAAGTAAAAAACATATTTATGAATTATGCCTATTTTGAAGTACAAAATTCGATTATCACTAGGAAAGAAATAACTTCACTAGAATGTTCTATTTATATAAAAGTTTTCTGTCCCTCCCTTCAAAATTACTTATTACTTATTTTTATTTTTGGCTTTTATTTTTACTTGTCAGTTGACATATTAAGAAAATACAACATAAAATTTCTTATTTTACCCTTAATTTATTTACTCAGACTTTTTGATATTGCAAATGGTCAATTTTAACAAGTATTAATTAATATGGGTAATATGGTAAAGTACTATGCTAATCAATGTTTTATTAATGAGTCTGTCAAGTTAAAAAGTGATAAGTAATTTTGAACGGAGGGAGTAATATTTTCACATGTTATTCAATACTCTCTCTCTCTCATTATTTGTTATTTTGAATTGACACACCTATTAAGAAAATAATTATTGATATAGTGAGTTTACCACTAAATTGTCTTAGATATATTTATACTTTTAAAAATTATTAATTTATAATATTAATAGGACCATATATTTATATATCTTAAACAAATTATTAATTAACCAAGTATTAATTTAGTAAGATTTTATTGTACTTGACAAACGATTACTTTGCGTTTTTTATTTCTCTTTTTATTTTTTTTCCTTTTTAAAAACATAACTCAAGTCACCTAAACTATATCGTTAACAAAATATTACATTACCCCAAATTTCAATATTTTAAATTAACTTTGAAACCAAAAACTGATGGATTTAATAGTTGCTTATTGGAACCTACAAAATTAGAATCTTGAATTCGCCTCTAATCATAAAATTATCTCTTAATTTCTTGGTCTGAATTTGAATCCTACTTATGTGCTTATATCAAATAAAACACTCTGAAATATCTAATTTGATTAATTCCGTTAATTAAAATAGGACGAAATAACATTAATATTGGCAAACACATTTTGAAACCACTTATAAAAATAAAAGGTTGTAGAAAGGTTAATTTTGGAGAGATCAAACTTTATGCGTAAACATATACTTCTAGGAAGGAACGATCAGCAGTCAACAATTCATATGCGCCTTTGTATGTCCTAAACTCACGATTTATATCAATGTCTTGATAGTAGTGTAGCCCTTTACCATCCGCAAATATATATTTTGATATAACGAAAAGATGAGTCTCTCGTATGCTACACAATTCAATCCAAAATAACACCATAGGTTTTTATTATCCATAACTTAAAAGTGTCCGACTCCATATCTTGACGACTACAGTAAGCACTTGAAATGAAACATGTTATGTGAATTTCACCGGAAATATTGCATATGAAATGCACCACGAACAAATTTCAAGTACAATATTATGCACCGGAAATTAGAATAAGATATATTTGTCTAGTAAATTCAGTAATTAGCCAAGTGATTAAATTAATTAGGGATGGAGGGGAATAATCAAATTGCCTTCTTGTTTTGGTATATGACCTAATATTATGACTTTGAATTCTTATAGCTTAAAATTGGTCAAGACAAAAAACAAATAGTTTTAATTACTAGGATAGGCAGTTGAACAGGTCAAAATGGTTCAACAATCAATCCGATCCAAATTTGCTTGGACCAAAATAGATTGGATCAAAACGAGTTAGATAACGGATTAGTAACATGTCATAATCTAATCCCGTTCAAAACGAGTTAGGTAACAGATTAAAATGAGTTAGGTAACAGATCAAAACGATGGCTTGGCTCTTCTTTGGTGTCCATGTGGTGACCATTTACTGTGGAACCCATCCACCAATGAATCAGTACAACTTCCTAATCATGAAACTACATCCCTATTCAGTAACACACTAATGGATTGAGATATGACTCGATTAGTGATATACTATAAAATTTTTAGGGTTGAGCACATGGGTGAATATGGTCCAGAACGACCCAAAATATTTTTTGCAAAGAGTGGTTCTTGGAGAAAAATTGGTAACCAACTGGTGGCTTTCGCAATAATATTGAACCATGTAAAAACTCTTTACCATTTGTTCGTGGGGTGCATTTTATTGGCTCAGTAAGGATAATTTATTTAAGTATATTATGATTTCATTTAATATATTAAATGAGGTGTATGGAGAGATATCGTTGCCGAAGGAAATTTGCAATATTTCCAATATGAATTATGTAAGATGTTTTGTATTCGAAGAAATGCTTTGTGCTTATTGTAATGCCCGAGAGGGGAGAATGGACACCTTTAAGTTATGGATAATGAAAGACTATCGTGTCAAAGAATCTTAGACTACTTAAATTATATACTACACGAAAGATCCATATATTTTGCGACATACCAATATATATGTTTGCGGATGGTGAAGTGCTATTCTACTACGAAGAGGATGATTTTTATCGTGACTTTAGGACATCCAAAGGACCATATGAACCGTTGCCTTCAAATAGTACCTTACTACAAGGATTTGTTTATACGAAAAGTTTGATCTCTCCAAAATTACTTCTATTAAGGGCCCGTTTGGATTGGTAAAATAGTTTTTCAGTTAAATAAAAAGTCAAACTGAAATGACTTTTAAGTCAAAAAATAAAAAGTAGGGGGAGACCTACTTTTGGTTTTTGACTTATTTTAAGTCATTTTAAATTTATTTTAAGTCATTCTTGATCTTACCAAACACTTCTCAACTTATTTTAAGTTATTTTTTTACTTATTTTAAATTATTTTTTATATTTAACAAATACTTTCAAAAGTCAAAAACTAATTTAAAAGTAGGTTTGACCAACTTTTAAGCTAATCCAAACACCAGCTAAGTAAGTATTAGCTTATGTTTGATCAAGTAAATTTTTTTTTCTTTTTTGCATGTCATGCTACAACCTTTATTCTTATTATTAAGTTTATTAACAATCCAGTTGTGGTTTCAAAACGTGTTTGTCAATGTCGTTGGTTTTACTTATTTCAAAATGTGTTTGTCAATATTAATCTTATTTCGTCCTATTTTACTTAACGTAAATATTAATTCAAACTGGATATTTTAATTAGATATTACAATGTTTTTGTTAAGCATTCAACATAAACTACCCGTAAAATCAGTTTAATTAGGGAGATGAAATTACTTGAATTTAAACTTTATATAGATATCGAACATCATGTGAGAATCAAATAAAATGATTAAAAAAGAAGGAAGGAATCGACTGAAGTTTGATTATTCCATGTAGTTTTTGTTGTACTTATACTCCCAAGATCTAAATTTATGTGGTATTTTGAGATTTAAACAAATCTATTTTTTATTATAATTTTATGTTTTCTCCGCTCCTATTTATATGTTATTGTTTTAGATTTTATGTGTATTAAAAAATTAAATAAGTTTACTATTCTACTCTTATTTAATGTTTTTTTGAAGTCAAGTTTTCGATCAATGAATATTGATTAATTTATTTAGTTTTCAAGGCTATAATTACTCACAAGGGTAAAATAGAAAGAATAATGTCATTTATGCATTGATTTTGTATAATGACAAATATTAAAAACAATTTATCAAAAACTTTTTTCTGGTAGAATTATCAAATCAAATATTATTCATTAGATTATTTCATCACATCATTAATATTCATAGATTAGCTAATACCTTAAACCAAATATAAAGAACAAAATCATTTTTCCGACTTATGATTAAAAACATCCTTTAAAAGGATAATAATAATAATAATAATAATAATAATAATAATAATAATAATAATAATAATAATAATAATAATAATAAGCTACCAAATACGCACATATATAATTTAGTCCACTAAGAAGTAACATTAGAAATGGATCATTAAATTAAACAAAAAGAGATTGACATTCAAAAAAGAATTTTAAATTCAATAAAACCCCAACAATTTTTTTTCCCTTTTGAGTTAAATAATTTAAAACCTAAAAAAAAAAGCCTCAAATATATGGAAAATCCATCAATTTCTCATAAAGAGAATTAAGTTTTGCTTATGTATGAAGTGGCCACACCAAAAGATACAAAGTCACTAGTCTTGTGAAAAAAAAGGTTTAGTTAATGTATGTTTTCACTCTAATTAATTTTTTAATTACCAAGCTACATTAATGTGATAATATTTACTTACCAGCCTACTCATTAAGAGATAAGTGTCACGTCCCGTCACTATAGTTTAAATTTGACACTAAAATAAGCAGAAAGAATCTAGAATTGTGGGGAGGTTAATAGAACGCTCTAAATTTTTCAAGAAAACTCTAGAATATCTTAGAAACTTTAGAATTTCCTAGAATTAGTAGAGAATTCTAGAAATAAACCATAGTGTAATTATTAGAGGGACTTGTAAAGTAATTTTTATTTGCACTTTAGCCCCCTAGAAAGTAGTATAAATAGAGAGATTCTCATTTATAAATGATCACCCAAGTTGTAACCAATCTTGCAAACAATATAAAACCTTTTTCCAAAACTTTTTCTTTGCATTCTCTTAGCGATCTAGCATGACTAAACAAGGAATATGAATAGGATGCAAGTCCGTGATATAAAGATGACTAAAGGAATATGAATACTAGATATGGGCCGGGAGTGAAAAACATACTCCATTGTGGAGGTGCACCCTATAAAAAAGAACCTCCTCATACTCCTTGTTTCCAAAAACCCTCAAAGCCTCATCCAAAATGTCAAGTGTGACATTTGTCGTGTTTATAATCCAAATTCAGAATGTCTAGGCGATAGTTGCTTCTTTGTCAACTATGAGATTGCTCTTAAGGTGAAAAACGATGTTGTTTTCAGGAAAAAGTTTGAGAAACTTAATGACATCCTTTCCGTTTAATCAATGGACATCATGCGATTTTCTCCTCTTTTTTTTTTAACTTTAGGTCAAATGCTAGTTTTATGTAGTTAAAAAAATCATCATTTCTCTCTATTTACAGGTAGAGAGTCGCTCTTGCTATTGTTTTTGTCGCTGCTTGTTGTTGGGGTTCCGCTGCTGTTGTTGCTTCTGGTTTGGGTTCTGCTGCCGTTGTTTCTGGTTCGGGTTCCATTGTTGTTGATTCGGATTGGAGGACCAACATTGCCTCTGGTTCGAAGCCCAACATATATACGACTGGTCTCAATAAGGTGCAAAGAACACCAAAAGAAAATTCAAAAAATAGGGTGACTAGCTTAGTAACAGAATTGGTGAATGTTTGTTGGATTAGCACAACTGTACTGGTTTAATTCCTGATGGTGTGAGTCTAATCTTTCAGTTGTGTAGTAATTAGTACTCCCTCCGTCCCATTTTATATGTCACCTTTCGGATATCTTTGATCGTAAATTTTCATAGATCTTTTAAACATTTTGAATTTATCAATTATTGTGACTCATAGTACTTTTTACGCAGTTTACAAATATATAAATTATTTCATTTTTAAAAAATGAAGATTTCATACATAAATTTCTGGTTAAACTTAAATTGTTTGCCTCTCAAAACATAAAATGTGTCATATAAATTGAGACATATAGAGTAAATAGTAATTAGAGAAAGAGAATCGGTGGATATTTGTTGTGTTTGTTAGATTAACACGGTTTAAGTATTTCATTAATATCTCTTGACTAAGGTTGTGTATCAATCAGTTTGGTTCAGTTTTAAAGTTTATCGGTATGACTTATTAGTTATTGATTTGTAGAGATACTAAACCATTATAGAACCATTAAGATATTGGCTTATCGATTATTGGTTTATCGGTTCAGTTATCGGTTTAACCGTTAAGATTTGACAAACATTGAAAATCACTTAAAACTTGTGATTGTGGAAAGGCACGATCAGCAATCAACAAATCATATGCTCCTTTGTATGTCCTAAACTCACGATTTACATCAATGTCATGATAGTAGTGTAGCACTTTACCATCCGCAAACATACATTTCGATATGACGAAAAATAGATAAGTTACTCATATACTAAATAATTCAATCCAACATCCCTTAACATTATAATTTTTTTATTATCCATAACTTAAAAGTGTCCGACTCCGTATCTCGACGGCTACAATAAGCACTTGAAATGACACGTGTTATGTGAATCCCACCGGAAAAATTGCATATGAAAAGCACCACGAACAAATGTCAAGTACAATACTATGCACCGAAAATTAGAATAAGATATATTTGTCTAGTAAAATCAGTAATTAGCCAAGTGATTAGATTAATTAGAGACGGATGGGAATAATTAAATTGCCTTCTTGTTTTGGGATATGAACTAATATTATGACTTTGAAAAAATTTCTTATAACTTCAAATGGATCGAGACAAAAAGAAATAGTTTTAATTAGGGCAACTTTCACATATAACAAACAAAAAAATCATATTTGTATGCTATAGCAAAGTTTGCATAATTGCGCTTCATAGCAAACGTATAAATGTATAATTCGCTATACATATACAATTGTCTGATTCGCTGGCCTATTTCGCTACAATTGTCTGATTCGCTGGCCTATTTCGCTGCAATTGTCTGATTCACTGGCCTATTTCGCTGCAATTGTATAATTAGCTGGCCTATTTCGCTGCAATTGTATAATTCGCTGGCCTATTTCGCTACAATTGTATAATTCGCTGATCTATTTCGCTGTAATTGTATAATTCACTGGCCTATTTTGTTGCAATTGTATAACTCGCTGGCCTGTTTCGCTGCAATATATGTATAAAATTTGTATTTGTATACAATTGAATCGAAGTAAAATATTTGTATATTGTATAATTATAAGTGTATAGGAAGAATATATATGTTTTTGCATGTGTATATACAATTTTCTCTCACTTTATACAAAACAGAAACACAATTTATACACTTCTGTTGTATAAAGCGAGAGAAAATTATATTTCGCTGCAATTGTATAATTGGCAATTGTATAATTCGCTGGCATATTTCGCTATAATATCTATATAAAATTTGCATTTGTATACAATAAAAGCGAAGTAAAATGTCTGTATATTGTATAATTAAGTGTATAGCACGAAGATATATATGTTTTTGCATGTGTATATACAATTTTCTCTCGCTTTGTACAAAATAGAAACGCAATTTATACACTTCTGTTCTATAAAGCGAGAAAGGCGAGCAGACGTAGAGTGGCGAGTGAGAGTTTTAGGGAGAGAGGCGACTGACAAACGTTAGCTATGGATCACAATTAAATCAAACAGTAGCTACTTCATTTATTTTAGATTATTAGTTTGTTATTCTGTACAATTATCCTTTTTAATTATTAGGGGTGGTAGTTGGACGGTACAAAAACGGGTCAAGACTCAATCCAACCTAAATTTATTCGGACTAAAATGAATTGGGTCAAAACAGGTTAGTAACATGTCATAACCTAACCCCGCTCAAATTTTTACTAAGTTTTAATTGTTTTATTTGTCATATATAATATATATATATATTTGAAAAATAAAGCAATTAAAACTTAAACGTATTATTAGGATTTTATGGAGAGTTATCAAGTTATTTAATAACAAAACATATTCATTATAAAACGATAATATAAATTTATAGGTATTTTAAATAATTTTTAGAACTTATGGGTCTAAATCTTATTTTTGAAATAGTCAAATATTTTTGAAAATATTGAGACCAAGCACACGAGATAACTTTGCCAAAAACTTACCCCAATATAATTTGTCAAGAATATTTGACAATTTAGAATCAAACACTAGATAAGAATACTCCTCCTGCTGAAAAAAAGTAGTAGAAGTCTGTTTCATAGGAATGTTTTAGCAATTTATTTCTCAGGGCCGTCATAACCCCTAGGCCACTAAAGACATCGCTTGGGGTTTCATATTTTTGGGGGGCCCCATTTTTAAAAAACAATTACTTATATATGTTTTTTTTTTAAAAAAAAAAAAGTTATGTGTACTATGAGTGCTATGATTTCTACTAAGGAAAATGCACATGTGATGAATATAAATATGATTTTCGTAAGAAACAATTTGATGAAAATTATGGATAAGAAAATCACTAAGTCCATTGATGAATCTTTAGAGTTAATTACTTTATATATGTTGAGTAGATTAAAGTATTTCTTCACTTCAAAATAGATTTTAACCAATTGAAGCATATAAGAATATTTTTTATTTTTATTTAATGGTAAAATATTGAGATTACAATATCATGAAAAAATTTTAAAAAATATTGTCTCAACCTTACTTTCTTTAACCGATAATAGTTATTCAAATATATATAGTTTAGATTTATTTTTTGAATTAAAAGTGTTAAAGAGAAATAATAAAAGTAGAAGCTAATGATCTAATGAAAATACTCAATTAAATTAAAAAAAAACTTTCTTTTCCAAATACACATATGCTTATAGGATAAAGTTAACAATTCCTGTAACCGTTGCCTCAATCGATTTTTTTCAAAACTAAAATTGATTAAATCTTCTTTAAGATCAACAATGTCTCAAGAGAGATTGAATGAATTAGCTATGTTATCATTTGAAAAAAGATTACTAAAACAGATTGATTATAAACCATTACTTAATGACTTTGCATCTAAAATAGCTAGAAAAGTATATTTTAAATAAAAGTATACATGATGAAAAAATAATATAAGGGCCACTCTCTTAAGTTTCACTTTAGACCCCAATGTTGTTGAGTCGGCCCTGTCATTTCTATTTTTATTTATAGAAAATTTATTCCCAAAAATTGAATATTTCTCATGCCAAAATAACTTTAAATTGTTCTATTTACATTCTTTTGAAACCATACTTTTATTCCAGGGAAATACGGAGAATGAGCTTATATATATGTTTCATCAATTTTTCTCTTGGTTCTTCATCTGATGTTTGGTATTCACATTAAAGTTCGATTAAATTTAAATTTGCGTCGAAAAATCCAACATTAAAGATAATGCACTCCTTAACAAAGGCGATTTCATACTCACATTTAACGAAATAAACATGTACGATAAAAGATGTGTTTACATACTAAACCAACAAAGTTACTGCAAAAACTAGTCGAAAAAATCGCAAGTTATTATCTACTAATAAATTTATTTGAGAACATATCGTCTCACATGTTCACATTCATAAATTCATTCTCAATATATATCAATAGTAACCGATGGACTCTCAAATCAAATTCTTGACTTCCTCTAGCTATTCAGTTTTTAGTAAAGAAAAAACTTTGGAATATTATAAAAATATATACATTAACATTTATATAAACATTCTTTATACAATATATATACACAATATACATTAAATTTTATACAACAATAATATACATTCTCTATACATATACACTCTTGTCAAATATAATTGTATATAACAATGATACAGATTTTCTAAACATTATGTACAATAATTGTACAGTTTCTATACCTATCATATACAAATACATATTACATACACATCCTATACAAATACATATTCTATACAACAATAACACCGTTTCTGATTACGAAAAGAAGTTAGTTCCTCCACTTTCACCTTAGTAATACCACTCATCGTGATACCAATGTCATTCATCAAGATGAACTCCCACGAGTCCCACCAACACAAATTCCTTCTCATATAGTAGATGACCGCTCCGATCGAATTCTTGATATTGATAGGACATAGAAATTCTATACCTCCGTCATGACAGCAAAATGGATAATTTGAGATTATTTGAATAGAAATTTGTACAACCTTAAAATTATTATATATACATCTTATACAAATACATATTTTATATGTATCTTATACACATCCTATATTCCTATACAAATACATAATCTATACACATCTTATATTCCTATACAAATACATATTCTATACAACTATTACACAATTTCTATACACTACCTATACAAATACATACATATTATATACAATAATTATGTACTTTCTATGTACATCCTATACAAATAAATATTATATACACATTCTATACAGATTTATATTCTATACACATCTAATACAAATACATACTCTATACAACAATGATACAATTTGTACACACTACTATACAAATACCTATATATTATATATATCAATTGTACGATTTCTATACAATTGTATTTATTTGATTATGCCTTTTACCGATGTAAAGAACCTCTCTATTTATAATTGTTTTGTTTTCCAAAATTCATTCGAATTGGGAATATATACAAATTATTTTATCTCTTTTTATTTGGTTTTGTTTCCCAATTAGGTTTGGTTTAGAAAAAAGAATTATTTATGTAAATAAAACACTAGTACACGGTTTTCCAAGTTGTTCAAATTAGGAAATAAACTCTTAGTTCTATCCTTATTTGCTCTGAAATTTGTACTTTTAATCCCTCAAATTTTAACAAATTCTGATTATATATATACCTTATTTTGATATTGTATATAAAATTTGATGACGTAGGTAACAAGTTTGGTCCAGTTAAATTTTGGATTTTTAAATTTGATTGTGAATTGTTTTTTTAGAAAAATAAATTGATATTAAAGTGTTCTGAAGTTAGAAGTTAGTAATTGAAGTATTTTGAGTTGATATTTAAGTTTTTTAAAAAATATAAGATCGATGTTTGAAAAGTGAAACTATTGCATATACTTGAATGTCATGAATATATTGAGTTTTTTTTTTATAATTAGATGGTGAATTGTGTATTATTGAGTTGTATTTGATGATGTGATTTTGAAGTTAGAGAAGTTAGATATGAACTTCAATTACAACTTAAAACTTATAATTAATTATAATTTAAATTTATAATAACTTGAACCTAATTAAGAATATGAATTTGAAATCTTGTTGACCTAAATTAATTAGAACTTAATTTGAACTTCAAAAATACTTAGAATTTTATTAACCTTAATATATTTGAACTTAATTATAGCTTTGAATGGCTATTGGTCTCATATTCATGCATAGTTCTATTCTATGGAAATACAAACAATGTATACAGTACATGTACAATTTGGTTCATTAACAATACATTCTTTATACATCTACACAGTACACTTGGTAAATATAATTCTATACAACAATGATACAAATTTTATACACCTTGCACAGTTTCTATACATATCGTATACAAATACATATTATATACACATTCTATACAAATACATATTTTATACACCAATAACACAGTTTTTGATTACGGAAGAAGTTAGTTCCTCCACTTTCATGGCCTTAGTAATATCACTTATCGTGATACCAATGTCATTCATCAAGAAGACCTCTACAATATTTTGTTGTATGAAATGGATAACTTTGCTTACACCAACATAAATTCATGTTCATGTAGTAGATGACCTCTTCGATCGAATTCTTGATATCTAGGACATTCTAGACCTCCGTGATGACATCAAATTGGATAATTGGAGATTGATTGAATACAATTTTATACAATCATGAATGTATTATATACACATCGTAAACAAATACATATTCTATACACATCCTATACAAATACATAGTCTATACACATCCTATATTCCTGTACATATACATTTTCTATACAACAATTATACAATTTCTATACAACAATTGTACAATTTCTATACACTACCTATACAAATATATACATATTATATACAATAATTATAATTTCTACACATCCTATACAAATATATATTCTATACACATCTAATACAATACATATTCTATACAATAATGATACAATTTCCATACACTACTTATGCAAATACCTATATATTCTATACAATTGAATTTGTTTGGTTGTGTATTTATCCGATGTAAAGCCTCTATTTATAATTATTTTTGTTTTCCTAAATTCATTCGAATTTGAAATATATACAAATTATTTTATATCTTTTTATTTGGTTTGATTTCCGAATTAGCTTTAGTTTTGGTCAAGAGTTATTTATGGAAACAAAACAGTTTTGGAAGGACTTTACATGTTTCCCAAATTTAGTAAAATCAGGAAATTGAGATTAAAATTTTAAAATTACCCGAAACTTTTATATTTTATGAAATATACTCATCATTTATTAATTCCAACTATTATTTAATATTACCTTCTTCGAAAAAGTTTGACTTCTAATTTGAATGATAAAATTGAGAAAAAAGAGCAATTCGTGTTCAATGGATTATAAATATAACCGAACTAATGACAAGCTTGAGTATGTGATTAATGTATTTCCTTGCCTATGTTGTTATTTTATTGTTATTGATTATTATCTATTATGTTATTAGGTTATTTTATAACAGAACATATTCATTATAAAACGATAATATCAATTTAGAGGTATTTTTAATAATTTTTAAAACTTATGGATATAAATCATATTTTTTGAAATGGTCAAATATTTTTGGAAAAATTAAGGCCAAACACATGGTGAAACTTCCGGAAAACTTCACCCAAATATGATTTGCCAAAAATAATTGAGAATTTGAAGTCAAACGCTAGCTAAGAATACTCCTCCCGGTGGAAAAAAGTAGTAGAAGTCTTTTTAGTAGGAATGTTTTTATCAATTTTATTTCTATTTCTATTTGTTGAAATTTATTCCGAAAAAAAAAAAATATTTCTCATGGCAAAACAACTCGTTTTTCATCCGGTGTCTAATAACCATATTAAAGTCCGATCAAATTTGAATTAACGACGAAAAATTCAAAATTAAAGAAAATACATTCTTTAACTAAAACAACTTCATACGATAAAAAATGTGTTTGCATACTAAACCAACATAGTTACAACAAAAACTAGTTGACATTCATCGGTTCGTTCTCAAGTCTCAACATATATCAATAGTAACCGATGGCCTCTCAAATCAAATTCTCCGAGTTCCTCTTGCTATTCATTTTTTGGTAAAGAAAAAACTTTGGAATATTATAAAATATATACACTAACAATTATATACACATTCTTTATACAATATATATATATATATATATATATATATATACTTTAATAAGTATACTTTTTATATAATTTTATAAACACTTTTCATACAATATGTATACAGTACATTTAAAAAATTTATACAACAATAATATATTCTTTATACATATACACTCTTGATAACTATAATGTATACAACAATGATACAAATTTTATACGCATTGTATACAATAATTGTAAAGTTTCTGTACATATCCTATACAAATACATATTATATACACATTCTATACAATCTATACAACAATAACACGGTTTCTGATTACGCAAAGAAATTAGTTCCTCCACTTTCACCTTAGAAATATCACTCATCGTGATATAAATGTCATCCTCAAGAAGACCTCTCCAATTTTTTTGCTATGTGAAGTGGACAACTATGCTCTCACCAACATAAATTCTTGCTCATGTAAACTTCTTCGATCAAATTCTTGATTTCGGTACGATTCTCTTGAATTTTGGGTGTATTTGAATTCAACCTGAATTTAGGTCTACACATACTATACAAATACATATTCTATACATATTCTATACAAAAACATAATCTATACACATCCTATATTCCTATACAAATACATATTTAATATAACAACTATACAATTTCTATACACTACCTATACAAATACATAGGTATTATATACAATAATTATATGACTTGTATACGTATTTTGTTCATAAACAAATATTCTATACACATCCTATACAAATATTTGTATCTATACACATCTATAACTAATACATATTCTATACAAAAATTATACAATTTATATACACTACCTATACAAATACATAGGTATTATATACAATAATATATGACTTCTATACATATTCTATTCTAAAATAAATATTCTATACACATCCTATACAAATATATGTATTCTATAAACATCTAAAACTAATACATATTCTATACAAAATTATACAAATTTCTATACACTTCCTACACAACTACACACATTCTATACAAAAATGGTACAATTTCTATATAATATTTGTTTGTTTGTGTCTTTTTCCAATAAGGAGCCCCTCTATTTATAATTGTTTTTGTTTTCCTTAATTCATTGGAATTTGGAATATATACAAATTCTTATAATCTCGTTTTTATTTGGTTTGGTTTGCCAATTAGCTTTGGTTTAGAAAAAGAGTTATTTACGGAAATAAAATATTTTTTAAGGACTTTACACATTTTTTTCCAGATTGAGTCGAAGTAGGAAATAAATTCTTGTTCTATCCTTATTTCGTGGCAAATTTGTACTTTTAATCCCTCAAATTTTAACAAATCCTGATTTTAATTTTTCTTTTATTTGTGGGTTTAACTATATAGATTTATTTCATAATTATAATTAACTAGTACATTTTTGTTTATACGCGTGATTTTCCCTTAAAAAGGGTGTTTATGTATTATGCCTAAAGCTATTATAAGACAAAATGTTGGGGAAAAAGCATAAATTCTCCCAGAACTTGTACCGAAAATTCAATTATACGCTTAAACTATCAAAACGATCTATTACACATTTATATTACTAAAAAGTGAATTTATTTACTACCTGTGATCTATAGTACCACAGTGAAAAATGTATCTCACTTGCGCCCTACATTAATGACATCTCACTGCTACATCATATGTCATGTCAGGTTTCAAATAAAATTATCCATGTCATTTAATTGTTTCTTCTTCCATGAAAGCACTAACATTGTCATCATATTAATTCCAAATCTATATATTTCTCCAAAAAAAAACCTTCTCTTTTTTCTTGTGCAACAAGACAATATGAAATAACTCAGCAAGAATTCTTTCAAACAAACCGTTTACCATCATATAACAAATAATCACTTTCCGCAGATCTAAAACTAAGCAAAAATGGAAAAGAAAATAAAAACAAATCTCTTCAGCTAAATAAATCTACAGAGGTAACATTACAACTTTTAAAATTGTCACTATTTAAAAATTCTTAAGTTGCAGCCTTTTTGTAAGCTTTGCAAGCTCTTGTCTCACCACACCAACCACAAATTTCACCTACTAATAAACCCACCATCAAAATTACGCTATCATTTTTCCCATAAAAATTACAAATATATCGTAAAATTCAATATTTACGTACAGATCTGTCATTATATTATTTTCTTTAAATCAATCATCAATTTTATCAATCATCAATAAAATCGAAGAGTAGAGTCAAAAATTATGAAAATGATGGAACAAAATAATCAATAAAATAGAATATAATTAGAGATGGGGGTAGAGGATTCATGTGGATATGGGGTGAGGTGGGGCGGGATGGACGAAAATCAAATATGGAAAATAATGGGAAATAAGAAGAATAAGAGGATGTTGTGATAAAAAAGAAGAAGAGGAGTAGGAGAGTGGGGTATGGGTAGAAGAACATTTTAATTATTTTTTTACTTTTTTATTTATTTAACGCGCTTTTTCCACGTCAGTTATAGGGGGTAAAAAAATTTATTTTTGAATAATAAAAATGTATAAGAGGTTGATGTAATAGTTTAGACGTGTAACTGATTTTTCGGTATAAGTTCCGGAGGGAATTTATGTCTTTTCCCCAAAATGTTGCCAACATGTATCATAAAGTAACTACATATATAAGTTGATGAAAAAAAAGCCTACATCATGTCATAACAAAATGGTTCCATAAGTACAAAATCATATACTATAATAAGACTGCCTAACTATCATTACTCGATCGAAAAATATATAAATTGTCATCTAATAAATTTGTTTGAGAACATATCGTATCGGCTCTGTTAAATGTGTGATATAATTAATGAACATTTTTGGACATTTTCTTCTTTGGTGCCATCTTTTATCTTGACTTCCTCTTGCCATTCATTTTTTGATATAGAAAAAACTTTGGGATATTATAAAATATATACATTAACAATTATATACACATTCTAAATACAATATATACACTACATATTAAATATACTTTTATGAGTAGACTTTTTTTATATAATTTTATAATCACTTTTGATACAATATGTATATAGTACACTTGCAAAAATAATATATTCTTTATACATATACACGCTTTGATAAATATAATTGTATACAACTATGATACAAATTTTATACACTTTTTATACAATAATTGTAAAGTTTCTATACATATTGTATACAATCATATATTATATACACATCCTATACAAATACATATACAACAATAATACAATTTCCGTTACGGAAGGAATTTTGTTCCTCCACTTTCACCTTAGTAATATCACTCATAATCATCACGATACCAATGTCATTCATCAAGCAGACCTCTCCAACATTTTGTTCTGTAAAATAGATAACTTTACTCCCACCAACATAAATTCATGCTCATGTAGTAGATGGCCTCTTCGATCAAATTCTTGATATCAATAGGACATTTTACAACTCCTTCGTGACAACAACATGGTGGATAATTGAAGATTGTTTAAATACCGTTTTACACAACCATAAACGTATTATATACACATCCTATACAAATAAATATTCTATACATATCCATATTCTCTACTCTCATCCTATATTCCTATACAAATACATATTCTATACAACAATTACACAAACTCTATACACTACCTATACAAATACATATTATATACAATAGTTATGTAATTCTATACACGTCCTTTACAAATAAGTATTCTATACACATCCTATATACATTCTATACACATCTAATACAAATACATATTCTATACAACAATGATACAATTTCTATACACTACCGATACAAATACCTATATATATTCTATACAATAATTGTACAATTTCTATACAATTGTATTTAATTTGTTTGGCTGTGCCTTTTACCTATGTAAACAGCCCCTCTATTTATAATTGTTTTGATTTTCCTAAATTCATTCGAATTTGGAAGTATATGCAAATTATTTTCTCTTTCGATTTTGTTTGCTTTCTGTATTAGATTTGGTTTTGGAAAAGAAATATTATTTATGGAAATAAAATAATTTCGGAATGACTTTGCAGTTTTTTTCAAATTGAGTCAAATTAAGAAATAAATTCTTGTTAAATCTTTATTATAATTACATAAATATACTATATTAAGAAAATATTGACCATTTATATGAATTACATTTGATGGAAAATTTGTGCTTTTAATCCCTCAAATTTGAACAAATTCGAATTTTAATTCTTATTATATTTGTGGGTCTAACTACATATATTTTCATAATTATAATAATAGAAAACGGGATTATTTTTATTTTGATATTCTATATAGATTTGATAACTTAATTAATTAGTCTAGTCAAGTGGTTGATCACTTCTATCATTAGTTTAGGATTCGAGTCATATAGGAGGATAAGTAAATATTTCTCCTGGCAAAACGACTCTTTAAATTGTTCTATTTACATTCTTTTGAAATGACTTATGATGTTATTGGTTTTGCTGCTCTTGGTGCCACATTAAACCATGTCTATTCCCATGGAAATACAAACACTTAGCTGGGAAGCACCCCGCTAAGTTATCAATTATGTTATTAGGTTATTTTATAAAATGGAGCATAATCATTCTAAAATGATAATATAAATTTATACGTATTTTTAATAATGTTTAGAACTTATGGATGAAAATCATATTTTTGAACTAGTCAAATATTTTGGAAAAATTAAGATCAAACACATGAGGTAACTTTACCGAAAACTTCACCCAAATATAATTTGTTAAAAATATTTGAGAATTTAGAGTCAAACACTAGCTAAGAATACTCCTCCTCCTGGTGAAAAAAAGTAGTAGAAGTCTGTTTCATAAGAATGTTTTATCAATTTAGTTTTATTTATAGAAAATTTATTCCAAAAAAATGAATATTTCGCAAAACAACTCTTTAAATTGTTATATTAACATTCCATAGTTTTATTCCATGGAAATACGGACAATGACCTAATATATATGTTTCATCAATTTTTCTTTTTGCTTTTCATTTGATGTTCGATATTCATATTAAAATTCGATCAAATTTAAATTCGTTCTGAAAAGTCCGACATTTAAGATATTGCTCCTTAACCAAGACGACTTCATACACTCACCTTTGACGAAATAAACATCTACAATTTTTTGCTATGTAAAATGGACAAATTTGCTCCCACCAACACAAGTTCCTGCTCATATAGCAGATGACATCTCCGTCGAATTCTTGATATCAATCGGACATTCTGCACCTCCGTCATGACAACAAAATGGATAATTGGAGATTATTTGAATAAAAATTTATACATCCTATACAAATACATATTCTATACATATCCTATACAGAAACATAATCTATACATATCCTATATTCCTATACAAATATATATTCTATACAACTATTACACAATTTCTATACACAATCTATACAAACACATACAAATTATATACAATAATTATATACTTTCTATACACATCCTATACAAATAAATATTATATACACATCCTATACACATCTAATACAAATACATACTCTATACAACAATGATACAATTTCTATACACTACTATACAAATAACTATATATTCTATACAACAATTGTACAATTTCTATACAATTGTATTTGTTTGGTTGTGCCTTTTACCGATGTAAAGAACCTCTCTATTTATAATTGTTTTGTTTTCCAAAATTCATTCGAATTGGGAATATATACAAATTATTTTATCTCTTTTTATTTGGTTTTGTTTCCCTATTAGGTTTGGTTTAGAAAAAAGAATTATTTATGTAAATAAAATACTAGTACACGGTTTTCCAAGTTGGGTCAAATTAGGAAATAAACTCTTAGTTCTATCCTTATTTGCCGGGAAATTTGTACTTTTAATCCCTCAAATTTTAACAAATTCATATATATATATATATATATATATATATTTAGAGATGTGCACAATTCGGATTAAATCAAATAATCAAATCAAATCAAATCCTTTTTTTATTTGGATTGGTTTTTGATTTTTTGGATTGATTTTGGATTAATAAATTACTGTGTGGTTTGATTTCGAATTTAAAAAAAATAAAAATTGAAAAATTGAATTATCTTTCTATATATATATATATATATATATATATATATATATATATATATATATATATATATATATATATATATATATATATATATATATATATATATATATATATATATATATATATATATATATATGTTTAGGTTTAGAATTATGTTGAAGTTAACCACTTTTGTCCCTTTTTTATAATTGTATTTCACGATGTTTACGTTTATATTTTATGATTGAATAACTAAACCAAAAAAACTCTAATCAAATAGAGGAAAACCAAACCAAATCAAATTTATTTTGGATCGCATTGTGTTACACTTTTACAAAATAAAAAATCGAAAAATCGAATGTTTCTTGACTTTTTCATGTATATTTATTTCTTTATATTTTAAATTCGTTTATGAAAAATGCATTTTGGACGGTACACCTTGAAGGAAAAAAGAAGAAAAAGCTTACGTTAAAAACTTGTGTATTTTACCAAAGTAAAATCTAAACAAACATTACTATAGACATATTGTACTGAGTTGTATTTTATATATAATACTCCATTCAGAAAAAGGGAAAATGGCTAAACCTTTCAAATCACTACTCAATCAAAGTTGATCTGGTGAGTTTTTAGTTAATTAAACATAAATAATCAACTAGATCTGGTGAGTTTTAAGTTAATTAAACATAAATAATGAACTATTTGCTTTGTCCTATCTAGGCCATGGAAATCCACTTTTACGAGACAATAATTGTTTCGTCTCATCTTCGATTTAAGTGTGCTTTAAATTTTTGAAAAATACTGATCTCAGATTAATACTTCAAGGCGTAGCATTACAATTATGCCAAGAATAATAAAAAAATTCTTATTATCGGATTGATTTCGTGATTGATATTTCATATTCTGTTTCAAAAAGAATGACCCTATTTTCTTTTTAGTTTGTTTAAAAAAGAATGATCCTTTTCCTTTTTTTGTCAACATTTTAACTTTAACTTTCCACGTGACATGTTTAAGACCACAAGACTAAAGGACATTTTGGTAAATTTGACATAACTTTAATTTAGAATCACAAGATAAAAAAGTCTTTTTTCTTTTCTTAAACTCTGTTTCAAGTCAAACTACGTCATTCTTTTTTAAACGGAGGGAGTATTATTGTTCTTCTTTATCGTCTCAACCATTACAAAGTTTTTGTTGCCCTTCAAACCATAAACCATGGGATTACATGATATTTTGTTGTTGTGATGGCTTGGCTCTTCTTTGGTGTATCAGTACAACTTCGACCAAAATCCTTGCACTAAAGAGTTTTTCTTGGAGAAAAATTGGTAACCATCCTCGTGGCTTTCGCAATAAAATTATACCATGTAAAAATTCTTTGTCATTTGTTCGTGCTGCATTTCATTGGCTCAGTAAGGATAGTTTACTTAACTATATTATGATTTCATTTAATATATCAAGGTGTATGGAGAGATATCGTTATCGGAGGAAATTTGCAATTATTTTGTGCTTATTGTAATGGCCGAGAAGGGGGATTGAATACTTTTAAGTTATGAGTAATGAAAGACTATGATATCAAGAAATCTTGGACTAAATTATTTACTATATTAAAAACCCATATATTTTTTGTCATACCATTTTTTTTTTTTTTTTTTTGCATGTCATGCTACAACCTTTATTCTTATTAAGTTTATTAACAATCCAATTGTGGTTTCAAAATGTGTGTGCCAATGTTGTTGGTTTTGCTCATTTCAAAATGTGTTTGCCAATATTAATCTTATTTCCTCTTATTTTAATCGATGTAATTAAATCAAACTAGATATTCCAATGATTTTGTTAACCATTCAATATAAACTACTCGTAAAATCATTTAATTAGGGAGGTGAAGTTACTTGAATTTTAATCAAATTACCTGTTGTTATGGGACATGACCTAATATTATTAGTGGAAAAAGATTCTTCTAGCTCAAAAATATGGGATATGGCCTAATATTATTAGTGGAAAAGATTCTTAGAGCTCAAAATGTGTTTTAATTACGTTTATAAAGTTGAGAAACAAAATCAAAATTTGAATACTTGTCAATTTAAATGTCATTTTTAATGCGTCAGAAGTGTGTAAAATGTCATTTTTAATGCCTCAGAAGTGTGTAAAAGATTTTACCATGATGAGTGTGAATGCTCCAAATCCATTAACATATTGTATGCTCTATTCGTTTAAAAAAGAATATCTCTATTTCCTTTTTAGTCTGTTTAAAAAAAAAAGATCTTTTTCCTTTTTTGGCAACACTTTAACTTTAACTTTCCACATTATATGTTTAAGACCACAAGATTGAAGGGCATTTTGGTACAATACACATAACTTTAATTTAAAACCACAAAATTAAAAAGTCTTCTTTCTTTTTTTAATCTCCGTTCCAAGTCAAACTAGGCCATTCTTTTTAAAACGGAAGGAATATTATATAGTTTGAAACTCGCAAGTATATTTTTTTAATTTTTTTTGTTAGAATAGCAGCTTTATTGTTTGTCCAGAAACTCATGTCTGAATATCTAAGAAAGTCAATCTATTTTTCAAGGTCCATAAGCACAGGTTTTGCGTCCTCCTTGTTTGCTAGGTCGATCACTCTATCGAAAAGTAAAACATATTATCTTTATGTTAGTACATCTCAAAAACAACTTTCAATTTGTTGCGGAAGCCAAATATATAGAGAGTGATAGAATCACAACTGCTATATCTAAATGTAGCTAATAAATAGTAAATGAGACAACAACAAAAGGAACACCAAGAATTAACGAGGTTCGGCAAACTTCTGTTTTCTTTTGCCTAGTCCTCAGACACAACCAACCAATATTTATTTCACTCCAAAAGAGTACAAGTGAAATACTATAAGAGAGAAAGAAGAACAAACGCCTTAGGAGATGAGAAGGCAAGTGAGAGGTGTGTTACAAATGAATTAGGAGCTACCTATTTATAGGAGTGAATTCTTCCTATTGATGTCATCCATGACATCACAATATGTCAAAATGTCAAGATTTACCTTGTGAAACCAACACTACACCATTTTAGGTCTACGGCCACACTAATTCTTGAATACACTTGTAAAGTGTTGCCTAAAGTAGTTTTGGGAACAATTTTAAAGCGTAGCTGAAATTTTTAGCTTTTAGCTACGATATTTTTGGCAACACTTTAAAAGTGTACTCTTTAATGGTATAAGCTACACTTTATAAGTGTTGTTACAATATGATATAATTGGCAACACCTATTTACATATATAGCCACACTTCTAAAATGTAATATTTTTATAATTGAAAAAACAACACCTTATAAATGTTGCCTTAAAAAATTTCACTAAAATTTTATATTCCCTCCAATATTTTTAACACTCCCTCCCATTTTCATTGGCCAAAACAATAAACATTAATAAATGATAAACATTAACTTTTTCACTTCACTTTACTCTTTCACTGCACTTTCTTCGTTCAGCTTTCCTCCTTCACGTTTCCATCCATATTTTCGATGAACCAAAGAGATGATGAACCAAGGTGAAGAGAGGTGAAGATAGCTAAAGAACTGATTCTCCTTTCCGATACGCGCTGAAGAGTTGATGTCCTCAAAGAACTGAGTTGAAGAGTTGAAGAGTTGCAGTTATCAAACAATTCATATCTCAAGTCGTCTTCTCCAAATAACAATTTCTTGAAGAGTAAGTACGATTCTCTTTTCCGATACTTATTTCGTCAAGTGTTATTTCTAAAGCATTCTTCTTCTTAGCTGAAGTGTTTGATTTTTTGTTTTGTGTTTAGAAGGAATGAATTCTTTTGGGTTGTTGGAAAGATGATGAACTTAAGCTATTTAGTCTCTCCATCACACTTTTCTCTCAAGTTTCTCACTGAAGAACACGATTTCAAACATATTTTGTTGGAGTAGGTTTTATCAGGTAAGAAATTCCATTCTGAAAGTCTAAATTTTAGCTTTATTGTTTTAATATTCTTCTGTTTTTATACGATTATTGGGAGTGTGACTTGTATTTTAGCTCCATAAGTTGATTTTTGGGAGTGTAGCTTGTATTTTAGACTCTATATAAACCTCCTTTTTCACTGTTAGGAGTTGGAAAAAAGTTGTGATTTATTTGAGCAAAAACATTTAGAGAAGCTGAAGAAAATAGTTAATATATATATATAGAAACACATTGAAGGCAGGGAGAGTCAAGTGTCGATAAGAGTATCATATTTTCTAATTCGTTTCGCAGATAGTTTTCCAGAGCTTTTTTTCAAGTCCAAGATTCTGCCCGAATTCTCATCCGTCGTTAGTGTTAAAGTTTGATTCATCACTTAGTTGAGGGAACTAGGAACCCCAAGATGCGTTGTACTAAAACCTGCAGCTTCATCGATCCACCAGTTGAGTGAATAAATGAAAAAAATGTGTGTTCTAACATTTCGCCACTGAATAGGGAATGGGATGTGTTGGTGTTTCTGTTCCTTCACCACGAGTCGAAGTCCCCACACTTTTCACAGCAACTAGAATATTGATTGAGCTGCACTACATAGAAAACGAGCCATATGCCTTGGAGATAGGTGTTTTTGTTGTGTTTGAAGATTCTTTCAAGATTGAAACTTGTAGGGACTGTTGTTATCTGGGAGAGTACCCTTCAAGTCTAGAAGGGGTGGGAAGGGAGCAGTAATTTGTGAACGTGTTGTGCAAGAGTTAGACATTACAACTTATAACAAATATGCAATTTCATCAATTATAGTCAAAATACTTGTTCTGATATTCATACTGGAAGACGTCTAAGAGCACGGATATAGCCATTGAATTGAATCCTTGCCCTTTAATCTGTGTCAAACAATAGATATAAAAATTAGTAGTGAACAGGAATAAGCCTTCTGAAGAGCTTAAAATACATTTTATTCTTCTGTTTCTTTGAAGAATAAGCATGTTGTAATTACGAAAATACTATTTAGTAATCCTTTTATCTTTATTGTTTTATTTTTTATGTTTCTAGATAGGATCTCTGGTTGTGTGTGATATTTTCTTCTTTGGTCTTAATTTTTTAAATTATTAATAGATCAGCTGAGCTACAAGATTCTGTAAAGTTTCAAATACTCCGATAAGTCTAAATTTGGCATGTGTATAAACATCAGTTTGTGATGAAGGGACCAATGGAATTGACTTGTAAAATCTAGTTGGTCTTACTTTGTGTTTGTGTTTGAATGAAGAGGTTGGCAGCTTGACTTTTTGTTTATATTTGATATGGTAAATGTGTTTAAGGTTGGCAGCTTGATGTAATCACATTTCTTGTTTCTTGCATTAATTTCTATAATTTTAGTAGCAGTCTTATAGTTTGGTAAATCTAAATTAGCAATGATGTAGAGTAAATTTGTCATGGAAGGATTGTCTTGGAAAATCTCCTTTGTCTTACTTTGTGTTTGAAGTGAGAAGGTTGACAGCTTAATGCAGTTCCATTTGTTTTTCTTGCATCAACTGCTGTAATTTTAGTTTTAGTTCTCCTTTTCCATGTTTGTTATAGTGAGAACTATATTAGAGGGACCAAGACTTATAATTGCTCAAAAGATATGGTACTGTGTTGCAACAGTCGGTGGTCAATATATATGGGCTCGTCTACAATCACGTTTTTCTTTTGGTAAATATTGTTGTCACTACACTTTTCTCTTCATCTACGCCTTCGTAACAGGTTCTCATACTATAGAGGTTCACTGTTTATTGTGTAGTGTAGTAGTTTTTTTGTTTTTGTTTTTTTTGAGAAAGCATTAGTAAGCTCTGTCTCATCTCCTCTTATGTTGCACTATCACAAAATTTTAATCCTAAAGAAATAACTCTAATTTGAAATGTCTTCACTCGTAACTACTTAACTATATTTCATTTTTCAATTCATCTAGGTTACAATAAAGTTATCAAATATATATCCCAAAGATGAAGATGCTACTGCTGGTGGAGTTGATTACATGACCAAGTTATCAAGTTATTAAACTTATCAAAATAGTGTAGCACTTATTTTACCATGTCCATCTTGAATTGACAAATTACTACAAAAGATTTTTAGCTTGTTTCTTATCACCAATATCAAAAATTTAATCAGAAAAATAAGTAGCACTTATGCAGCCTGTTCAAGTCTTCATATCAGTCACACTTATGCAGATGTTGTGGCTGTGATTTTTTTTTTTTGATGTCACAAACTTGTGAAGATATTGTGTGTGTATGTGTCTGTTATTTTGGACCTACAAGATGCCACCCTATAACTCCCGTTCACCAGGGATCAATAGTGTATTTCCGATTTCTCTTCTTTGGTGATTCAAAATCTCAACCAGTTGGTTGCAAATGGAGTTCTCTTTCTACTGAAGCAACCTCTCTTATCATTTATGCAGAGTGTTCACATCCAACATAAACGGCAATCCTAGGAAACTACTTCTTCTGGAAGAGGTAAGTTCTTTCTGTGTATAAGTTCATTTTCATAACTAATTCAATGGCAATGAAAATCTATATAGTTTATTCTTTGTAAGGAAATGCCAGCTTCTATTGTTAACATTATCCTGGTGTTTCTTCCTATCTTGTGGTTCAATTTCCTTCATATATTGTGACCCTTCTTTTGTTATATGTTGTTTATACCAAGTTTATTGTGAGAAGGCATCTTTTAGAGTATGATATGTCTTTTATTTGTTCTTGGTATCTGTTATGTTGATGAGGGGTAAAAGATCTTAGAACCCTGTCTTGATATGCTAAATTTGCTTGACTGAGCTTTATTTTTTTTGGTTATGGGAGGGTGTATCTACCAAGACATGGTATTCCTGTTGATCTCTTCTGTATATTTATAAGATTATCAATTGTTCTATTGTATTAGTAATACAACATAGTTGAGTTCTGAACAACTTCACTCACTGAACCTTCTTTGCTGGTGAGCTTGGTGTTCACATGTTGACAGATTGCATAGGCTGTTTTTGCCAAAGTTTACTTGATGTTCACTTTCTTCACCAATTAATTATATTATCTGAGCTTTTCATGTTTGTTTGTTTGTATGTCGGCTTTCTGTCTTTTCATGTTTGTTAGTTTGTATGTTAGTTTCTCAATTGACTTAAAGATCGTTCGTAACCATTCACGGTGCAGTAATCAGACAGATATGAAACGCCTTGCACGTGAGCATGTACAGAAGGTCCTAATGGAGCAATAAATGTTAAGCTTAGATCTGGAGAGAAAGAAGAACAAGCTTGATCTTGGGGCAGAGAACTGAATAAACGTGAAGCCTTCACTGAGCGAGAAGAGAAAAAGCTTGATGAGGAGAAGAAAAAGGTATCAAATTCCAGAATGAGCTAAAACTATGTATAAATATTTCTCTTATAATGATAAAGCAGCAGTGACTTACATTATTTTGGTGCTCCAGATAGTTTTTTGTGAGGGATATAGAAAGGCTAAATGTTGCCATTTTTAGAGTGAATACTCTTCAATTATTCACTTCCACAACTTTATTGTTATGAATTGGCTTGGCTTACTCATATTAAATGCATGATTTATGTCACTAACTTATAATTTTATTTTGAATGTGCAGGAAAATGCCGGTAATTTAATTTGAATTATGTCCAAGAGTAAACTCGATCTATTGTAGTGAATGATAAAGTGTTTTTGGACTATTGTCATATATGTTTGAATGCATTTGGTTTTGTTGAATTTATTGATACTAGTTGTACAAGACATGTGAAATATATCGCTTCGATTTCATTATTAGTTAATTTTGTGCTTTATAGTACTTGTATATTTAAATTTGTGATTATTGAATATATGCAAATAAAAATTATTATTATTAAAAATAAAAAATTGTGGCATCAAAAATCTACAGAACGTTGCAACACTTCAAAAGTGTTGTTGTAGGACGTCCAAAAAAAGTTACATTTTATAAGTGTTGTAATAGATGAGATATAAAAGGCAACATTTTTTAAATGTGACCAATCATAAAGGAAAGACAACGCTTTTAAGTGTGGTAGAATAAAAAAAAGGTGTTGCTAATGAATCACTACAAAGCGTGCCCTTATACCTCTATGGCAACGCTTTTTAAGTGTACCTGTGATGGCTACATTTAAAAAGTGTTGCCTAATGTCAAAGGTTACGCTTCTTTAGGCCACCCCCTAAAAAGTGTTGCCTAAAGTCCAAAAGTGTAGCCTATTATCAAAGGCCACACTTTTAGCTAGTTTAGGCTACACTTTACCGGTGTGGCCGTAGGCCTAAAATGGTGTAGTGCAATTTGTTGTTCACCTAAATTTCACCTACAAAAGGTGCTATTTTTGACTTTCCTACCAATGAAGAATTATCCTCCTAACTACCATATCTTCTCATTAACCATTTTTGAATCTTGTCAAATTTAACAAATCTCCACCTTGGCAAGATTCTCCATTTTCAACTTTTTCTCAACAACAATTTTGATTGTGTCTTCAACCTCAATCTTCAATGTTCAACAATGTTAATCAAGTTCAAACAATGTTGAAACTTGACCGCAGTCACCACTTTTGTCAACATATCGGCAGGATTATCCGTAGTATGAATTTTCTGCATTATGACTCCACCATCTTCTATGATGTCTCGTATGAAATGATATCGGACGTCAATGTGCTTCGTCCTTGCATGATAAACTTGGTTCTTTGCTAATTGAATAGCACTCTGACTATCACAAAATATTGTGATTCCTTCTTGTCCAATACCAAGTTCTCTAAGCAATCCTTGAAGCCAAATTGCTTCCTTCGCAGCCTCTGTAATTGCCATGTACTCTGCCTCAGTGGTAGACAAAGCAACTGTTGACTGCAAAGTAGACTTCCAACTAACTGGTGCATTTGCAATAGTGAAAACATAACCAGTAGTCGATCTTCGTTTGTCCAAATCACCTGCATAATCTGAGTCACAATATTCAACAAGATATTGACTATCTTTCTGCTCAAAAACCAAACCAACATCTACAGTATTATGAATATACCGTAGAATCCATTTTACAGCCTGCCAATGATCTTTTCCAGGATTGTGCATGTACCTGCTTACAACTCCAACAGCGTGTGAAATATCTGGCCTTGTGCAAACCATTGCATACATCAAGCTACCAATAGCATTAGCGTATGGTACTCTTGACATATATTCTCGTTCAACTTCATTCTTAGGTGACATAGCATCACTAAGCTTAAAATGAGGAGCAAGCGGAGTGCTAACCGACTTCGTTTTTTCATTCATACCGAATCGGTTTAGTACTCTCTTCAAATATTCTTTCTGAGATAAATAAAGTTTCTTTAAATGTCTATCTCTTTTTATCTCCATGCCAAGAATCTTCTTTGCCTCACCCAAATCCTTCATCTCAAACTCCTTTCTCAGTTGAATCTTTAGCTTCTCAATTTCCTCTTGACTTTTAGAAGCTATCAACATATCATCAACATATAGGAGAAGATATATAAAGGAATTATCTTCAAGCTTGCGCAAATACACACAATGATCGTATTTGCTTCTTATGTACCTTTGCTGCAACATAAACTTGTCAAATCATTTGTACCATTGTCTAGAAGATTGTTTCAACCCATACAACGATTTTTCAAGTTTGCACACCATATTTTTTTTTCCATCAACTTTGAATCCTTCTGGCTGAGTCATATAGATTTCCTCTTCCAAGTCTCCATGTAAAAAAGCAGTTTTTACATCCAACTGAACTAGTTCCAAATTCAACTGTGCTACCAAAGCCAACAAAACTCTAATGGAGGAGTGTTTCACAACTGGAGAAAATACCTCATTATAATCAATTCCCTCCTTTTGAGCATATCCTTTGGCCACCAATCTTGCTTTGTAGCGAACATTTTCTTGGTTAGGAAATCCCTCTTTCTTTGCAAATACCCATTTGCACCCAATTGCTTTCTTGCCCTCTGGGAGATTGGCCAATCTCCATGTATGATTCTGATGAAGAGATTGCATTTCTTCATCCATGGCATTCCTCCACTTATCTTTTTGTGAACTTTGGACTGCGTCTTTATAAGTGGTAGGAATGTCATCGGCTGCAATTGAGTTAGCACAAGCCACCATATCTGTGAGTCGAGCAGGTTTTATTATTGTCCTTTTTGGCTTGCTCGTTGCTATTGATTCAAGTTGTGGTTGAGGTTCTTGAGATGGAACCTCCTCTTCGACTGGCTCTCCTTCAAGAGGAAAATCTTTTGTTGTTTCCTCGTTTGATCCCTGTGTTGGGAAAATTATCTTTCCCTCAAACTCCACCTGCTTTGAAGCACCATCAATTTGTTTGGCTTCTTCAAGTGTTACCTTATTTGTCAAGGTAGATTCATCAAAGGTAACATCCCTGCTGAAAATAACTTTTCTTGTCTCTGGACACCATAAACGGTATCCTTTGACTCCAGAAGTAATTCCCATAAATAAAGCTTTCTTTGCTCTTGGGTCCAATTTTGACTCTCTTACATGATAATATGCAATTGAGCCAAATACATATAAAGTACCATAATCTTCAGCAGGTTTTCCATACCATTTTTCAAATGGTGTCTTCCCACCAATAGCAGCAGATGGTAGACGATTAATGAGATGGCACGCATATGTTATTGCCTCAGCCCAAAATTCTTTGCCCAAGCCAGCATTGGACAACATACACCGAACTTTCTCCAGCAAAGTTCGGTTCATGCGTTCTGCCACTCCATTCTGTTGTGGTGTATTTCTGACGGTGAAATGTCTGACGATGCCATTTTCCTCACAAATTTTCTGAAAAAGATCATTTTTGTATTCGCCACCATTGTCTGTGCGAAGACACTTGATCTTTCTGCCACTTTGAGTTTCTATCATCGCCTTCCATTTGAGAAAAATTCCCAATACTTCATCTTTTGTTTTCATCGTATACACCCACAATCTTCGAGAAAAGTCATCAACAAAGGTTACAAAATAGTGTTTCCCACCTAATGAAGGTGTTTTGGAAGCACCCCAAACATCTGAATGAACATAATCCAAAATACCTTTAGTATTATGGATAGCTGTTCCAAATTTAACCCTTGTTTGTTTTCCCTTGATACAATGTTCACAAAACTCCAAGTTGCAAGTTTTAACTCCTTTTAGCAATCCTTGATCTGATAAAGTTTTCAAGGATTTCCCTCCAGCATGTCCCAAGCGCATATGCCACAGCTTGGTCATTTCTGCCTCCTTCTCGTCATTGGATGTTGTTGCCGCTGTCCCAATAACTGTACTACCTTGATAGTGGTACATGTTATTATTTCTTCGAATTGCCTTCATTACCACCAGTGCACCAGAGCATATTCTCATCACGCCATTATCTGCAATGACTTTGAACCCCTTTGATTCTAGGGCTCCTACAGAAATGAGATTTTTCTTCAAATCTGGTACATATCGAACATCTGTTAATGTTCTACTTAATCCATCATGGTTCCTTAATCGGATTGAACCAACACCATATGCGGTAAGAGGATTATTGTTTGCAGTGTGAATAACTCCACATTCTCCTTCTTGTAAATCAATAAACCAGTCCCGATTGGGACACATATGATAACTACAAGCTGAGTCCATCAACCATACATCAGATGATTTGGATGGATCTGTTGTAACTAGTGAGTAATCGGAGTCATCACAATCAGCCACATTTGAATTCATGACAGCCTTCCCATTATTTGGTTTGGCTTTGCTATTCAACTTTGGGCAGTCTTTCTTCCAATGCCCTTTTTCTCGGCAAAAGGCACATTCATCTTTGCTGAGTTTGGATCTTGACTTGGATCTCCCTTTCTTCGTTCTCATATGATTTTGAGAACGACCTCTCGCAACCAGTGCTTCTGCTTCTCCGTCTTTTTGTTTTTCTCTCTTTCTTTGTTCATAACTGTATAAGGCAGAACAAACTTCTTTAAGAGATACTTCATCATTCCCATGCAGTAGAGTCGTTTCAAGATGCTCGAACTCATCGGGAAGTGAACTTAACAACATTAAGGCCATATCTCCATCCGTAAAAGTCACGTCCATATTCCGCAAATCTGTCGCCAACTTATTAAAACTGGTGATATGATCATTCATTGTGCTACCAGGAATATAAGTGAAGCGTAACAGTCTTCTTTTCATGTAAAGTTTATTTTGACTGTTTTTCTTCAAGAATTTCTCCTCCAATGAATTCCATAATTTATTTGCAGATGTTTCCTTCGTGTATGGATACTTTTGTTCTCTTGCAAGGTAAGATCGAATGGTACCGCAAGCAACACGGTTGATAATCTTCCAATCTTCTTCTCCTACACCGTCTGGTTTCTTTTCTTCAATGGCAATATCTAGTCCTTGTTGAAAAAGAACATCAAGGACCTCGCCTTGCCACATTCCGAAATGTCCTGACCCGTCAAAAATTTCAACTGCAAATTTCGCATTTGACACAATTCTTGTCATAAGCGAAGATGCCAATGATGACGTATTATTGACACTTGATGTGGACTCATCATTTTTCTTGTCTCCCATTTTACTACAAATACTATTTACTAGCTAACAATGCAAAGACCAAAGTAAATCTTTTTCTGATGTGGAAGTTCAGACTATGCTGCAACCACAGAGCATACTCAGATAATACCTTGGCTCTGATACCAATTGTTGCGGAAGCCAAATATATAGAGAGTGATAGAATCACAACTGCTATATCTAAATGTAGCTAATAAATAGTAAATGAGACAACAACAAAAGGAACACCAAGAATTAACGAGGTTCGGCAAACTTCTGTTTTCTTTTGCCTAGTCCTCAGACACAACCAACCAATATTTATTTCACTCCAAAAGAGTACAAGTGAAATACTATAAGAGAGAAAGAAGAACAAACGCCTTAGGAGATGAGAAGGCAAGTGAGAGGTGTGTTACAAATGAATTAGGAGCTACCTATTTATAGGAGTGAATTCTTCCTATTGATGTCATCCATGACATCACAATATGTCAAAATGTCAAGATTTACCTTGTGAAACCAATTTGTTGTTCACCTAAATTTCACCTACAAAAGGTGCTATTTTTGACTTTCCTACCAATGAAGAATTATCCTCCTAACTACCATATCTTCTCATTAACCATTTTTGAATCTTGTCAAATTTAACACAATTCTTGTCAGATTCAAACTTCATCAATCTATAACTAAATCTAAAACCAAAATTCATAAATTTATCTAGCCAAATCAGCGAAAAATTGAACCGAACTGAATTGAAGTAATTTAGTTAACTATTGAAAAACTTAAATTTAAAAGACCCATTCGTCCACTCATACAATATACTATATTCAGAAACTATATGTTATATGTACTATAATCATTATATTGGCTCTTAACTATTGATATTTCTCTTACAAAGATCAACAACTATTATTTTAGGTGATATTTCTATTTAATTCTATTGGCAACAAACTTTTAGATGGTAACAGTATTACGAAAGCCACGGGGATGTTTATCAATTTTAAGTGATAATTTTAATACTTATCTCCATTAATATAAATACTAGCTAGGGACCGGAAGTTCAAAAACTATTGTTGTAAAATAAAGGGACAAAAATGCACCCCTATAAACAGTGGCAAATTCAGGATTTAAAGGTTGTGGGTGTTCATTTCCTTTAACATAAACCTTTTAGCAATCACATAGTATAAACTATACTAACTGAAACTCTTCAATTAAAAAAAATAAAAATAAAAAAGCCCTTAATTAGGAAAAGGAAAAAGTGTAAGAAAAAAAAGAAAAAAAAAAGGTTAAAAAAAGAAGCCCGAAAAAGGAAAAAAAATTAAAAAAGAAAAGAAAAAAAGGGTGCAAAATTCGCTGCAAAAAGAAATAAAAAAAAAAATTAATCTAGGATTTAAAGGTTGTTGGTGCTCACTTCCTTTAACATAAATCTTTTAGCAATTACATAGTATAAACTATACTAACTGAAACTCTTTAATTAAAAAAAATAAAAACAAAAAAGCCCTTAATTAGGAAAAGGAAAAAGTGTAAGAAAAAAGAAGGTTAAAAAAAGAAGCCCGAAAAAGAAAAAAAAATTAAAAAAGAAAAGAAAAGAAGGGTGCAAAATTCGCTGCAAAAAGAAAAGAGCACATATAATAATATAAAACATATAATATACAATCAAATTTAATAGAATATAAAACAACGAAAAATTTAAAAAAAACAATTTCAAAGAATTATCCAACTTTATTACATGAATGCATGTTTTCATTTCTTAATTTTTTAAATTACGAGAAACTAAATTATGAACGACTTTTTAAAATGATCCATTGATGTTTAGGTAATCAGATTGGGCAAAGCAGCATCGATCTCACTAACGAAAATTGTTTGCCTGAAAATATATAGATATATTGCACCCGGAACAAATTAAAAACCATATATATCAACAACATATATTTGAGAGACTTAATTAGAAAAACGTAAAACACATCTAAATAAAAAAAAGTATGAACTACTGTGATCATATGCACCCCTACAAAGAAATGAAACTCTCATAATATCCCTTAATTCCAAAAATGCAGAAAAACTATTTCTCATACAAAATGACCAAGTGTGACATTTTAGCAATGTTTATAACTAAATTCAGAATGTCTGGGCGAAAGTTGTCTCTTTGTTAACTATGAGATAGTTAATAAGGTGAAGAAGGATGCTGTTACAGGATGCAGTTTGAGAAACTTGTCTGCATTCTCTCTATTCAATCATTCCAACTTTTTATGGAGATCATGTAAGTTTTCTTTTTTTGTAAATTTTATTTAGTTAAAAAAAAATCATTTTTTATCTATAAATTTCTATTTACAGGTAACAGTTGCGATTATTTAGAAAAACATAAAACACAATCAAATTCAATAGAATATGACACAATAAAAAAAATTCAAAAAAACAAAAAATTTCAAAGAATTATCCAACTTTGTTACGTGGATGCATACTTATCTATTCTTGATTTTGGAAACTAAAAGAAACTTTGAATGCAATTACTATAACATTCAATAAATGGCCTTATAAAATATTGGACAACTTTTCAAAACGATTCATTGACGTTTTGGTAGTCAGATTGGACAGAGGAGTGATGATCTCACTAACGACAATTATTTGCCTGAAAATATATAAATATATTGCAGATAGAAAAAATTAAAAATCATAAATACAAACAACATACATTTAAGACTTAATAAGAGGAATATAAAACACATCTAAATAAAAAAAATATGAAAAACTATTGACGTAAAATAAAGAAACCAAGGGGCACCCTATTCTTATAAAAGGAATGAAAAAACTCTCATATTGGATTTGCAGTGCTTATTGTTGACACCCAATTTTGGCCTAACATTTTAAAAATTCGTAATTTTGAAGTTTTATTTATTTAATAGTTTAATTAATTTTTTTATATAATTTTTAATAAGTTTATCAATAACTATCTTTATTTATCAAAATTTAGGATTTTTGTTAGTTAATTTTTAAAAAATTGCATTTCACATGCCATTAGTTATGTTCATTATATTATTTTAAAATTCATTTTATTTGTTACATTTGTTAATATTTATGTTGAATTTAGCACAATCTAAAATTTAGTTAAATACGAAAAAAAAAATATAAATTAAAATTTAGAAATTCTATTAATAATTTTGGGCCTACAATTTCAAGCTCATACATTTGGGTCCATTGCATTTTATTTGTTTAGGTTAAAATTGGTGGTGGATAAATAAAAATTGAGGAATTAATTTGAGGAAGAGGGGGAAAAAGAACCCTAATCTCTTCCACCCTTTTTCCCTCTCTCCGCCTCCCTCTTCTCTTCTTTTCCCCTCTCCTGGCAGCCCCCTCTCTCCAGCTGCCTCCCTCTCTCTCCGCCTCCACCACCCTTTCTCTCCTCTCTTCCCCTCTCCCCTCGCCTCTTCTCCCATCACCACCACCAAAACCTCACTCAAACAGCCCCCAAACTCGCCTGAAACCACCGGAAACAACTCAGAAATGACAGTAACCAAAGACACCACCGTGAAACATGAATCTCCGACGAAAACAACTCCAAACAAGACCTTAAACGAACCAGTCCTATCCCCTTCCCCTTTCACGTTTTCTTCTTCATTTTATAGGTGCTTTGGTTCAAAATTGTTGCTCCGGTAGGAACACAAACTACAAAGCAGACCGGAAACAACCATCGGAGCTCCGTCCAAATGAGTAAAACCGGCAACCACCATTGTCACCCCCGAGAGTTTCTAGATCTGATTGGATTCACGAATTTTCCGGCGATTGGCTTGATTTTTGGTAAATATTTTCTTTCCGACCATTTATGTCGATATTTTGGAGTGTAATTTTTTTATTTTTGATGTGGAGTCACTAATTTTATACTATTTTGCTTGAGATATGAGCTCCATTAAAATCAACTAATATAGCTTTCTCTTTATTGTTGTCGGTGAACTTTGATTTATTCGTATCTAATTTATTTTTTATTTTTTTGTCATCTATTCTCTTCATTCCATGTTAACTTTAGGTTTGAGCTCTTTTACATTTTTAAAATTAATTTAAGTTTTCAATTTTAAAGACTATTTTTAAAATATTTATAAAATTTTACTTTTAAGTTGGTATTGGAATTAGTTATTATGATTAATGATTAATTATTTTTGACAACAATTTATAAGGGTAAAAATGGAGAATTATGTTTAATTTATGTCCTAATTTATTTTTATAGAGGATGTGAAATACCTCAAAGTTTAAGTTAATATAGAATGGGGGGAGTATTATTTAGTCGTTATCTTGATTTGTTTTATTTTGTTTGACATTGGTGAGTATCTTTTTATGACATTTTTCAAATTTGGTTGTTGAATCAGTCGTTTATTTATTATTGAGTATTGCTGCTAGTTTTGTTATTATCATCATTTTATTATTATAATATTAATCATGTCATTATTGTTACTGTTGATGTTGTTATTTTTTTATGCATTATATTATGTTTACTCTTTTTTTTTTATTATTTTGGTTGATCGAATTCATATTTGTTTAAGTTTAATGTGGTCTATTTCTTCACGATTTTATATTTAGTGTTTTTAGTTTTATTTCAGAAAACTATTACTGTTCAAATTTTAATTAACTTGTTATTTTATAATTATCTCCTTTCAATTTTCATCATTACTTTTATGTAAATTGTAATAAAAGTGGCCAATGAAAAAACTCTCCGTCGGTTTTGGAGGCCTACTCAATATTAAAAGACGGAATTTTTTAGTTTAAGTTCATATAAATTATTTGTTAAAATTGTTAAAATGGCCAATGAAAAAACTCTCCGTCGGTTTTGGAGGCCTACCCAATATTAAAAGACGGAATTTTTTTAGTTTAAGTTCATATAAATTATTTGTTAAAATTGTTAAAATGGCCAATGAGAAAATCTCTCCGTCGGTTTTGGAGGCCTTTCCATTTTAAAAGACGGAAATTTAATTTAAGTTTATATATTTTAGTTGTTAAAATTGGCCAATGAAAAAACTCTCCGTCGGTTTTGGAGGCCTACTCAATATTAAAAGACGGAAATTTTTAGTTTAAGTTCATATAAATTGTTTGTTAAAATTGTTAAAATGGGCGATGAAGGAATTACCGTCGATTTCCAAGGCCTCCAATGTTAATAAGACGGGTTTTTATTTTTAAGTTATTATTTGAGCTATTCAATTTTATTCATATTTATTTATCACTAATACTTCTACTAAGTGTGTTTACAGGTACCCCAGAGTTGCTTTCCATTGAAGTTGTTCGAATTAAGTTCGAATTATACTCTTTATTTAATATTTCATATATATTACGTTGGCAAACTCTAGGTCGTTTCTTTTATTATTTTATATTTTATTATTGGTGTATATTGCGTGTTTATTATATTTGTACATTATTTTATTTTCCTCCTCAATTTGAAAAAAAATGAATTCAGTCGGGACCCACATTTGTGGATTTCGAAGGATGCTTAACCCCTTCCCTTCGGAATAATTTGAACCCCTTATCTAGAATCAAATTGGTTTCGTAGATCATTTAATGGTTTCCTAGTTTTTTCCTAAAATTAGGTGGCGACTCTTTTTAAAACTCATTCATTTTTTAAACTCGTTAGAATTGAATCAATTAATTATTTTTCGAGTTGCCGCGACGTTTCGCCCTATTTGGATAGAGTGGGGATGTTAACAGAATGGCGACTCCGCTGGGGACATATAGAGGTTCTAACCATATGTGTTTATATTTTTTTCAAATTGAGGATATTATTCTTTTGTTGTGTCATTCATTATATCTTATATATTTTGTTGATTATTTGCATATTGTACTCAGTATTCATTTATTAGTTATTGTATATTTTCATTACATTTATGACATTTTTCAACATGTATGTATAGTATATTAAAGAACGATTTTGCGGAACCGCAGATCAGACTTGTCTATACTCAATCATTTTTTGGAATAATCGGCAATTTATTGGTTCGTCATGCGTCCAATGGTTGTCGTGAGTTCCAGCCTAAGTTGTCCGCTTGGGTTCCCAGTCATTCAAAGCCACTCTTAGTCATTTAGTGTAGAGCGAAGCCAAAATCTTATATTAAGCATGACACAAGACTCGATACACATTTGTATAAGACTTGTATTCATTGTTTGTATGCTATGTGATATATTTCAGTTTGTCTTTAATTAAAACAGAATTTATGTGTTTAATTCATTATTTGTGTGATATTTTGCATTATCCATTATGTACAGGAACTAACACTCTTCTATTTTGAGTTATTCTTTTTTAAGGCGAAAAATTAATTTATGTCCGAATTCAGAAATTATTATTTGTTCGAAGTCGAATGAGACAAGAGGATTAGCGAAATTCGAGTCTTTGTATTTCACAAGACATTAATATCAAGTCAAAATAATAAATCAGGAGAGTATTTAACTATGAGGTCACATCCATTTATTTTTATTATTATTTTGCATGATGGTCCTGCTCTCATATATTTCTCATATTTTTGTAGGAATACCGTCCCCGACATCAGTCGGGGATGGTCATGACAATGTTTGGATCTCGTGAAAATTTGGGAGGAGACAGTTCCAAGAAAACATCCAAAAAGAGTATACGTAGAAATTACTGTGAGAATTCGCAGGTTACATTCAAAAGACATTGACGATTAAGAGACTATAAAACATATTGGTGCGGGAAAAAAAAACAAAGGGGTCAAAAACAAAAAAAAAAAAGAATTTCTTTGAGTTGTCTAAATCTTTAAATTATTATATGCCTTATTTGAACGAACTACGCGTACCTGATTCTCATTTTAATGAGATACGTAGGCAACCCTTCTTGGGTTCGGTATTATCTTCTCCAAAAGTTAAAAAAAAAAATAATAGTTTGTGCATATTTTCCAAGTCATATCTGGACGAACTACGCGTACCTGATTCTCATATTAATGAGATACGTAGGCAACCTTCTTGGGTTTGGTATTATCTTCTCAAAATAATAATAATAAATAAAATAGTTTGTGCATATTTTCCAAGTCATATCTGGACGAACTACGCGTACCTGATTCTCATTTTAATGAGATACGTAGGCAACCCTTCTTGGGTTCGGTATTATTTTTTCAAAAAGTAAAAAAAAAAAATAGTTTGTGCATATTTTCCAAGTCATATCTGCATGAACTACGCACACCTGATTCTCATCTTAATGAGATACGTAGGCAGCCCTTCTCGGGTTCGGTAATCAAAAAAAAAAAAAGAATAAAATTACTTGTACATACTGTAAGAGTCATGTCTTCAGCTCGGTCGGGACCTATGTTGTTAAGAGCATGTAAATATATTTGATATGATGGAAAAGACTGACTTTGCGGTAAACTATAGATTCTCGTGGTACCTCTTATCTGTACTTTTGTGATGCTTGAAAATTCTCTTGCATGCAATCAAGATAAGAATAAAACTAACCTTATGTTTCATGTGCATTGTGTGGTGAGCTTTTGATCAAAGTTCAGTTGTGTTACACAGTTGATCTAGAACTTGACCTGAATGTTTTTCGAGGCGAAATCCTGAGTAATGTTTGGTTTGAGAAAGGATTGTAGGCTTTTTTTTACCCGATTGTGCCTTTCAAAGCCTACCAAATTACATTAATCCCTAGTTTTCCCACTTTGAGCCTGAAACCTTTCTTTGGACAACCACATCTTAACCACTACACTTTTAAGTGCTTAAAAGCACTATCCTCTCTTGGCCAAACCTTCTTGAGTGCACCAAGAATGTGCAAATTATAAGAGAAGATCCATGTTTGAAATTTCCGAAAGCAAAGATATCGAATCTCCCAAAGTCAAGAAAATAAAAGACTTCTAGAGAAAAAAGAAATAAAGAAAAAAAGAAAAAGGGAAAGAAATAAAAAAAGACAAAAATACCCTTTAATAAGTCAATGAAAGGTGGGAAGGAAAATACTCCAATAAAAAGGAGAAAAATTTATAAGAAAGGAGTGAAATAAAAGAAAAGCTCCGAGAAATAAGGATTCAAAAGAAGTCAAAACAAAGAAAAAAAAAAGAAGAAGAAGAAGAGAAGAATGGAAAAGCTCCAAAAAATGAGAACTCAAAAGAAGTCGAAACAAAGGAAGAAAAAAGAAGAAGAAGGAAAAAGAGTCAAAAATGAGAATTCAAAAGAAGTTGAAAGGGGGGAGAACAATGAAGAGGATCTAACGCAAAGGCGTACCAATCATTAAGAGCACAAATTTTGGGTGACGCTCAGGAAGGAATTCAGTCACTTTTATCCCAAATAAATATCCTACCCATCCCTAAGCCTACGTTACAAGCCAATGACAAGCCTTACATGATCTCATTCCAAATGTTCTCACATTAGTGGAGATTTACATAAGGGTCAAGCATATGGTATCACAGTTGTACGCATTGAACATTCTTGTGAGTGTGAGTGCACTTTGGAAAATGTCCTAAAATTAAATATTTCAAATATGTGTGAAATAGGACAAGTTTTTTTCGTGAGGGCACTTGAAACATGAGGATTGATACAATTCAAAACCTTTGTTTGAAGCAAGATGAACGGATCTTGTTGATCCTTAGGTATATTGGAGGTACCACTTGAAGCTGTTGGAATTACCTTAAATTCAATCTTAAAAGAAAAAAAAAGGGAATGAAAGATTTACTTGCAATCTTAACTGTTGGTACCAATTGTAGTGAAGATTTGACTATCTCATCACATTCTTTATATATAAAAAAAAAAAAGTGAGCAAACACTCATTCTTTAATATTTTAAAACCTTTTTAAGAATCTTTCAATTTTATAAAAAATAAAAACTAAAACAATTTGCCTTTTGAGTTGTTCATTGTAAAAAGTGTTATCGGGTTGATCTTGTATGTGTGAGAGTTCTATTTTTACTTCATGGATTGTCCGTCCCAAAATGTGACATGTTTGTTTTATCTCTAGGCTTTGGATATCACATGGAATACCATTTTCATATTTCATCATGTTCATATTGTGCATTTTCTACTGATGATCTTCTCTCAGATTCTTTGCAGTATTCATCATCTATAAGTTTGGAACTACATTTGACCTGATTCCTGCCTTAACAGGATATGTAGGCGCCACAATGGCTCGGTCATATACCCAGTGTGATTATTATTTCTCCTTACAATAAAAACTTGGACAAAATTATTGAAAATATCTCAAAAATTCTCAATAGAGGTGTTATCGCCAACAAGTCAAGATTGAAGATCATTTTGAGATTTGTCAAAATTCTAACTGGGACAGAATTTTTGAGGAAGACCTCAAAATTCTGATAAGTACTGTGAGAAGCTTGATAGCAACTATAAAAATCATGCATTGAGAGTCAATATTCATGCATTGCAAAAAATCATGCATTGAGAGTTAATATTCATGCATCGCGAGAAGATTTCATACCTCGCAGAAATTCATGCATAGCGAGAAGATTTCATACCTCGCAGAAATTTTATACATCGTGAGAAGATTTCATTCCTCGCAGAAATTTATGCATCGCGAGAAGATTCCATACCTCGCAAAAATTTATGCATTGCGGGAAGACATTCATGCCCCGCAGAAGATCATGCATCGAGAGTCAATAATCATGCATAGCGGAAAATCATGCATCGCGAGTCAACATTCATGCATTGAAAAAAAAATATGCATCGCGAGTCAATATTCATGCATTGCAAAAGATCATGCATCGCGAGTTAATTCATGCATCGAGAGTTAATATTCATGCATCGCAAGAAGATTTCATACCTTGCGGAATTCATGCATCGCGAGAAGATTTCATGCCTTGCAAAAATTTATGCATCGCGAGAAGATTCCATCCCTCGCAAAATTTATGCATTGCGGGAAAATATTCATGCCCCGCAGATGATAATGCATTGAGAGTCAATATTCATGCATTGAAAAAATCATGCATCGCGAGTCAATATTCATGCATTGAAAAAATCATGCATCGCGAGTCAATATTCATGCATTGCAAAAATCATGCATCGCGAATTAATATTCGTGCATCGAGAGTTAATATTCATGCATCGCGAGTTATTATTCACGCATCGCGAGAAGATTTCATACCTCGCAGAAATTAATGCATCGCAAGAAGATTTCATACCTTGCTGAATTTATGCATCGCGAGAAGATTTCATCCCTCGCAAAATTTTATGCATCGCGAGAAGATTTCATCCCTCGCAAAAGTTTATACATTGCCAAGAAGATATTTGCATTTAAGACGCATCTATTCGGAGGTGAAGGATGTGCACCATATCTTTTCAACGTTCAAGTCGGTGGAAACTTGCGTTGAAAGATATTTGCATTTAAGACGCATCTATTCGGAGGTGAAGGATGTGCACCATATCTTTTCAACGTTCAAGTCGGTGGAAACTTGCGTTGAATGATATTTGCATTTAAGCCGCATCTATTCGGAGGTGAAGGATGTGCAACATATATTTTCAATGTTCAAGTCGGTGGAAACTTGCGTTGAAAGATATTTGCATTTAAGACGCATCTATTCGGAGGTGAAGGATGTGCACCATATCTTTTCAACGTTCAAGTCGGTGGAAACTTGCGTTGAATGATATTTGCATTTAAGACGCATCTATTCGGAGGTGAAGGATGTGCACCTATCTATTCAATGTTCAAGTCGGTGGAAACTTGCGTTGAAAGATGTTTACATTTTGTCCTACCGACGGACATACATTCAAAATCCTACCGATGGATAATCTTTTCATTCGTCCTACCGATGGACATACATTTCAAATCCTACAGATTGATCATCATCTTCATTCGTCCTACCAAGGGACCTGTATTTATCTCCATTTATCGTATCATAAGAGATGCTACCCTTTTTCTTTTAGTTTTGCCTATATTAATGAGTTTTATCTTTGTTTTTTAGAACATTCTAGAGGATGCACTCTCAGAGGAGCCACATGTGCAAATTACTTCAACAAGGACGCAACACATCATAGAACCTTTTGGAGACAAGTCTGGGATTGACTTCCACCACATTCAACCGCACTTCTCTACAAAGGTCATGTGTTCGGTCAAAATTGGGTTTGTCAATTTTCGTTGTCCACGATTTCTTTCATCAATCATACACAACGAAAGGGACAGCTGTTGACACCCAATTTTGGCCTAACATTTTAAAAATTCGTAATTTTGAAGTTTTATTTATTTAATAGTTTAAAATAATTTTTTTATATAATTTTTAATAAGTTTATCGATAACTATCTTTATTTATCAAAATTTAGGATTTTTGTTAGTTAATTTTTAAAATTGCATTTCACATGCCATTAGTTACGTTCATTATATTATTTTAAAATTCATTTTATTTGTTACATTTGTTAATATTTATGTTGAATTTAGCACAATCTAAAATTTAGCCAAATACGAAAAAAAAATATAAATTAAAATTTAGGAATTCTATTAATAATTTTGGGCCTACAATTTCAAGCCCATACATTTGGGTCCATTGCATTTTATTTGTCTAGGTTAAAATTGGTGGTGGATAAATAAAAATTGAGGAATTAATTTGAGAAAGAGGGGGAAAAAGAACCCTAATCTCTTCCACCCTTTTTCCCTCTCTCCGCCTCCCTCTTCTCTTCTTTTCCCCTCTCCTGGCAGCCCCCTCTCTCCAGCTGCCTCCCTCTCTCTCCGCCTCCACCACCCTCTCTCTCCTCTCTTCCCCTCTCCCCTCGTCTCTTCTCCCATCACCACCACCAAAACCTCACTCAAACAGCCCCCAAACTCGCCTGAAACCACCGCAAACAACTCAGAAATGACAGTAACCAAAGACACCACCGTGAAACATGAATCTCCGACGAAAACAACTCCAAACAAGACCTTAAACGAACCAGTCCTATCCCCTTCCCCTTTCACGTTTTCTTCTTCATTTTATAGGTGCTTTGGTTCAAAATTGTTGCTCCGGTAGGAACACAAACTACAAAGCAGACCGGAAACAACCATCGGAGCTCCGTCCAAATGAGTAAAACCGGCAACCACCATTGTCACCCCCGAGAGTTTCTAGATCTGATTGGATTCACGAATTTTCCGGCGATTGGCTTGATTTTTGGTAAATATTTTCTTTTCCGACCATTTATGTCGATATTTTGGAGTGTAATTTTTTATTTTTGATGTGGAGTCACTAATTTTATACTATTTTGCTTGAGATATGAGCTCCATTAAAATCAACTAATATAGCTTTCTCTTTATTGTTGTCGGTGAACTTTGATTTATTCGTATCTAATTTATTTTTTATTTTTTTGTCATCTATTCTCTTCATTCCATGTTAACTTTAGGTTTGAGCTCTTTTACATTTTTAAAATTAATTTAAGTTTTCAATTTTAAAGACTATTTTTAAAATATTTATAAAATTTTACTTTTAAGTTGGTATTGGAATTAGTTATTATGATTAATGATTAGTTATTTTTGACAACAATTTATAAGGGTAAAAATGGAGAATTATGTTTAATTTATGTCCTAATTTATTTTTATAGAGGATGTGAAATACCTCAAAGTTTAAGTTAATATAGAATGGGGGGAGTATTATTTAGTCGTTATCTTGATTTGTTTTATTTTGTTTGACATTGGTGAGTATCTTTTTATGACATTTTTCAAATTTGGTTGCTGAATCAGTCGTTTATTTATTATTGAGTATTGCTGCTAGTTTTGTTATTATCATCATTTTATTATTATAATATTAGTCATGTCATTATTGTTACTGTTGATGTTGTTATTTTTTTATGCATTATATTATGTTTACTCTTTTTTTTTTATTATTTTGGTTGATCGAATTCATATTTGTTTAAGTTTAATGTGGTCTATTTCTTCATGATTTTATATTTAGTGTTTTTAGTTTTATTTCAGAAAACTATTACTGTTCAAATTTTAATTAACTTGTTATTTTATAATTATCTCCTTTCAATTTTCATCATTACTTTTATGTAAATTGTAATAAAAGTGGCCAATGAAAAAACTCTCCGTCGGTTTTGGAGGCCTACTCAATATTAAAAGACGGAATTTTTTAGTTTAAGTTCATATAAATTATTTGTTAAAATTGTTAAAATGGCCAATGAAAAAACTCTCCGTCGGTTTTGGAGGCCTACCCAATATTAAAAGACGGAATTTTTTTAGTTTAAGTTCATATAAATTATTTGTTAAAATTGTTAAAATGGCCAATGAGAAAATCTCTCCGTCGGTTTTAGAGGCCTTTCCATTTTAAAAGACGGAAATTTAATTTAAGTTTATATATTTTAGTTGTTAAAATTGGCCAATGAAAAAACTCTCCGTCGGTTTTGGAGGCCTACTCAATATTAAAAGACGGAAATTTTTAGTTTAAGTTCATATAAATTGTTTGTTAAAATTGTTAAAATGGGCGATGAAGGAATTACCGTCGATTTCCAAGGCCTCCAATGTTAATAAGACGGGTTTTTATTTTTAAGTTATTATTTGAGCTATTCAATTTTATTCATATTTATTTATCACTAATACTTCTACTAAGTGTGTTTACAGGTACCCCAGAGTTGCTTTCCATTGAAGTTGTTCGAATTAAGTTCGAATTATACTCTTTATTTAATATTTCATATATATTACGTTGGCAAACTCTAGGTCGTTTCTTTTATTATTTTATATTTTATTATTGGTGTATATTGCATGTTTATTATATTTGTACATTATTTTATTTTCCTCCTCAATTTGAAAAAAAATGAATTCAGTCGGGACCCACATTTGTGGATTTCGAAGGATGCTTAACCCCTTCCCTTCGGAATAATTTGAACCCCTTATCTAGAATTAAATTGGTTTTGTAGATCATTTAATGGTTTCCTAGTTTTTTCCTAAAATTAGGTGGCGACTCTTTTTAAAACTCATTCATTTTTTAAAGTCGTTAGAATTGAATCAATTAATTATTTTTCGAGTTGCCGCGACGTTTCGCCCTATTTGGATAGAGTGGGGATGTTAACACTTATAACTCATATTCAAAGTGCTTGAACGAAAGTTGCCGCTTTGTCAAACTATGAGAGTTATTATTTGTCTAATTAAACACAATAAAAATATTTGAAAACATATATAAAACACAACCAAATTCAATAAATCAACATCACATAACCATTAAAATTAAAATGCAATTGCAAAACATAATTATCCAACTTTATTACATGCAATATGCTTTCATTTTCCTCATTTTCTCAAACTAAGTTCATAAGCATCAACCTACAAGCCAGTCGCAACAACATTCGATAACGGGGCACGATGAAAGCTTGGACGGCTTCCCAAAACGTCCCATTGGAATCAACGGCGGCATCATCATCAATCTCACCAATCTCGCCTGAAAATAAAAATTGATGTAAAACTAATCACTACATAAATTGTTAGTAAGAATAATTTGAAACAATAATTAAAGGCTCAATCGTTGAGTTATCGAAATATGGTACATTGTATAAGAAAAAAAAAATAGACAGGGATCGAACCCAAACAATATAATATTACTACCTGGATCAATAACAAATTAAATAGTATGATGATATTTTGAGTAGATTCATACCGAAAACAACACATATGCATAAAAATATGATTTTTAACTTAAAATTATAAAGCTACTAATAACAAAAATGTCATTTATAAAAGTAAAACTAACGGGAAACAACAACATATCCATCAAAATATGATTTTTAACTTAAAACAACAAAGCTACTAATAACAAAAATGCCATCTTTAACTAACAGGAAACGACAACATTTTTTTAAAAAAAAGTGTACATATATACCGGATATATTTCAGCATGTTTACAGTCGAAAAATACAGTATATATGTTGAGAAATATCAAAATTGCATAAAACATGTGCAGAAGGTCCTAAAAATTAGTTGTGTGTCAATGCATACAGATTTTGAATGTTCTATGCATGTTGTATATAATGGTATACGTTGAATGTATACACAAATCTCAAAGTTAAAAGGGGTCAAAGCCCAAAAGACATTCCAGCAGGGTGGAGGAAGTTGAATCTGCCAGCCCAACAATTTGAATTTGGGCAATATGGCCCAACTTTAATATCTCTTACTCTTTAATTTTTATATATATATATATATATATATATATATATATATATATATATATATATATATATTGAATTCAGATCAACCCTAAGTTAGCATTTATCCATGATAAGGTGAATAGTAAAGTTGATAATGATTTTATCTTTTTTATATTTTCGTAGTAAACTTGACTAGTTTTAAAAAAAACAAAAAAACTTGAATTAAGATATATTTTTTAATTATTTTCTCATTAATTAATATCTTGTTGGACAGGAATGGTGCTGATGTACGTGGTGATGGAAAAACTACAAAATATGGCAAACATTAATTTATATTTAAAATAAAATGCTACAATTCACTTTTTTTTTATGTTATATGGATATAATTACACAATAAATAGCAAAGTTGATTATATACAAATAATTAGAAAAGTTATTAGTATTAAATAGGAAAGTTATTATTACACACCTAATTTATTATGTATAGGCATATTTTATGTGATTGGTTCCCTATATTTACCCTCACTAATACTTTCTCTTGCATCAATCTTCCTATATCACAAAATTTCTGTATTTTCTCCCAAATTTCTTTCATTTTAAGATTTTTTTGATGATTTTAGAAATAAGTTTTGTAATTTGAATTCATCAGATATCACTTAATTGATTTTCTCCTCATTTTTATGAAGATCATATTTGTATACATATATGTTGCATCTATTTTTATAGGCTTTCGATTGACTCGTTTCTACATTACTATGACTAAAGTTATAAAAAAAATAGTATAAGAAGAACACGAACAAAAAGAGATTGAGGTTTGTGTGATTGTCAAATTTGTGTATCGTATAATAGTTATATACATAGATATCTAATTAATATTTTTTTGAATCACTTGTATTCTAATATTAACACAAATTGAAATGGTGTTATCTGAATACAAGTATATTTGGAAACATAAGTAATCTATCGAATTTGAAAGGTTAATTAGGTAATACAAGTATAATTGGATACATTAATACTATTTTTTTATAAACAAATACATGAGTCAACACCAAGCCTCAAGTATTATAAAAAAAACTTGACCAAAAGGAATTGACGTTTGTTGATTATTATTTTTCATTTTTTTATGCAACCGAATACTTGCACACTTTTGCTACCTACACATTCTATTATTTTCTATTTTTTTTGTTTCTGTATTGTCAAATATATTCATCTTTTGTTTAACAACAATGTATATGTATACTATATTAGTGTATTCATTTTTTGTTTAACAACAATTTATTCATTTTTCAAATTATCGTGTTGGTATGCTAAATTGTTATACTTTATCTTGTTTAATATATTAATATATTAAGTTTTTATAAATACTTGCATCCTTGATATATCAATACTTTAAATTTTATAAATAAAGATACAATTTTGATATAATTAATACAGTTTCCTTATTTAGTTCATTGTAATTAAAACTGTATCAATGTATAAATAGAAAAATAAAAAACATATTCAATAATATAGCTAGAAAAAGAGTTTAAATCAGTTATTTTTTATAAATATCATACTTATAGCTATTGAACTTTAATAACCCCATATTGTTGTATTATCTACCCTTTATGTGAATTGATTTTTAATTAATTAATTTTCAAAGGTAGTCATTTCTCCTTTTTCTATTCAAATTAACTATTTCTTTTACTTAGCTTTACTTTCTTTATAATTTATCTTGTCAATACTTAAATTATTCCCCTTGGAAAGTTTCTTTAGTCTATTTCTCTTCCCAAACAATAGAAATGGATTATATTACTTCATTAATATTTTTCAGAAAATTAATCAAAGTCATTTTAGTCAAATCACCGATTAACCGCAATTTAGTGGACATTTTGAATGCTTAACACCTTCTCGAAATATATATTGAACTCGAAATATGTCAATAGGAAGATATCATGAAATTAATTATAGAAAAATATTATTTTCAAATTATTTTTTATTTTTTATTTGAGAAGGGTTTAAATTTGGATCAATCACATTAAACGATATTATAAATAGATATTTAATAATTTTACTTTAAGTGAGATATTAAAAATAATGGTAAATATGACTCAAAGAATTAACATCGAGGATATTTTTATTTTAAGCAGAAAGTTAGACGTCAAGGATATTTAGGTTATTTTGTACCAAATCAAATACTCCAAGGATATTTTATACCCTTCTATGATAATATCAAATAAATTATAAAAATACCTACATATATACAGTAGTATGAATTAAATAATATACAAACCTTACACAAATATATAAACATTTAGTTTACACAAAAGATTATCAAATTACAGAAAGAACAACTTTGTGTCAATTCATATACAATCCATATATACACTTGACAAAGTAATTGTATACAATAACTAACACATATACATGGTATACGTATTCATGATTACTTACATATATACAATGTTTTCAATTAAACAATATACAAATCATATAACTTATATATACAGTAAATTTATAAAAAAAATAACTCAGCACTAAAAAACACAATTGTATTCAAATCATATACAATACATATATACAAATCGTATCATTCATTTAACTTTTTCGAACAAAAAATAGAATAGAATTCTTATATACAATTTCTCTAATCTTGTATAAACGAATTAGAATTTTTTGCGAAACATCTTAATCAACAAAATAAAAATTAATCAGTTTTCAAAATTTCAATTATATACTGGACAAATCAATTGTGTACTTTCTTGCCGTTTCAAAACATGAAATTCCCTTGAAAGAAATGATTAACTTGCGTTAAATATACAAAAATATCGATTAACGAGATGCTTCAGTCGTCTAACGAAACAAGATGTTATGATCTTTCTATCACTGTGGAACTCATTTTGGAAAAATATTTGATTTTGAACATTTATCTTGAATCGCGGGATTATGTAATTTTTCTGTTAATGTGTTTAACGTTCATGTTTTAACTTATTAAATAAAACTATTGTATACATTTTTAACCAAAAAAACGTTATATACAAAATAAACGCTTAAGCAAATTAAACCATACCAATGAAATATACTGATATAAACTATATTTGTAGAGCGTTATTTCATTAAATCAGTTTTCCATATATGAAATTTTCCCTTTATGTTATAGCAGTACTATTAAAATAAAATATTAAATATGTTATAGTAGTATGACTAAAATAAAATAAATTATAAAGATATTTTTTAAATTATTTGTTATTGTGAAATTTTAAGAGGAAGATAAATAATTTTGCTAAATTTTTTTTATTCATATCCTTGATTAAAAAAAGAGAATAAACAGTTTTAAAACATATATCTTTTAAAACTCGTAATCTGAAATGGACACAAATTACTTAGTAAGATATAATTAGAGGAACTTTCAGATATAGTCAATCAAAAATAGCCTATTACTTTTCATATCTATAGTTGGATAGTTACAATTCGTAACTATATGTTATAGGGAGGAGAGAGACAAGTGAAACTGGGAGTGAGAGGAAAGAGGCGAGAGAGAGGGCAAAGAGTGGGAGAGAGGTAAATTGTATATGTATATCGGTTAGATAATTATATATTATACATATGTATTTATATATGTGGCAAACGAGATTGAGAGAGGGAGGAGACAGGCGAGCGATATTGGGAGAGGGAGGAGAGAGGCGAGCAAGATTAGGAGAGAGACGAGCGAGAGAGGGAAGAGAGTGGGAAAGAGGTGAATTGTATATATATATCGGTTAGATAATTGTATATTATACATATGCATTTGTATATATGACAAGCGAGACTCGGAGAGGGAGGAGAGAGGCGAGCGAGATTAAAGAGGGAGGAGAGAGGCGAGCGAGAGAGGGCAAAGAGTGGGAGAGAGGTGAATTGTATATGTATATCGATTAGATAATTGTATGTTATACATATATATTTGTATATTCTGGCGAACTATATACATACAAACGTGGTTAATATACAAACTCGAAGTCAGCCCACAAAATTAATGTATAATGTTAGTCGTGAGTGGTAATTATAGCAGACTGTAGCTATGATGAGTAATTAAGTAGTATAATTTTGTTTAACGCATAATTTTTCCACGTAATTATAATATTTTAAGCACGTAGATTATTTGTATTTTTATTAATTATAATATATTATTATATCAGAATTTTCTGATTTTTATTTACTTGGTTCATTTATTTTTCATTGCAGAATTATCTAAAATTTACTTAATTAGATGAAATTTATTTGGATAGAATTTTCATTTGAGAGAAAAGACAAAGGGGTATCAAGCTAGAATCTACTCAAAATAATACACAAATATGAGTGAAATGTGGCTAAAAAGAAATAAAATTCATCATTCATCTAATACTCTCGACTTTATTTGCTATAAAATAAAGATGAAATATTTGCATTTTTGTGGTTTCCATATAACATGATCAAGCTCCAATTTTATTGAATTATAGTCATGGATTTATATCTTTAATTAGTGTTGTTTTTCACGTAAAATTCATGTGTGTTTTGTTATCATGCTCTTTCGACATCAAAGTTAGATTATAGTCAATTTGCAAATACACTCACTAAACATATTCATCGTAAGAGTCAATATTCAAGTAAAATGTCATAAAAATTTGATTTTGAGCACAAAAATATACAACAATTTAATTGTTTCCTCTCTTTTGTGTAAGTGCTAAAATAATCAACAGATAGACTCAATATATATTAAAAAAAAATAAGATACTCTCTGTCAATAGATTTATTATTCGCCTCTACATAATTGATGAATTATTAAAACACAATAATATATTTAGTATAATTTTACAAATATAATAATACGTCTCAATCATAAAATCGCTTCCTCTTTTCTCCAACCTAAAAAGAAAAGAAAGAAAGAAACAGGAATTTAAATAACAGAAAAGATAGCTTAACAGAATTTTATGGGCCTAGGACTAAATATCCAAAAATGATTTCAACAGAATTAATTATTTTCTTTTAGTTCATATTCTATTTTATATATAATCTACTCATCTAATTTCACTTCCCAATGTATGACTAAAAAATTCAAACAAAACAAATAGAGAAATTATTTCACGTTATTTCATGTTTGTAGCGTAACGCAATGATCAATATCTACCCAAAATTCCTTCTTTAATTTTAGTTTTCGCGTGAATTCCAACTTAGAATTGTCATTAAGGAGTGTCAATAATTATAGTAAAAATAATAATAATGAAGCTATATATTAAGACTAGAAACGCACGACCTCAAAGAATTTTCATAACGTCTTAATCACTGAACTTTTTAAATTTGTATTATGAGGTGTCAATTTTATAATTCATTTTGATAGTCTTAAATTCAACTCAATCTACTAATTTAACACCTTGATTGTTACCCTTTTCGTTTTAAATTATTTATCATTTTAAAAGTTTAAGATAAGTTAATTATTATTTCTCATTTTATCACTAATAATATTATTCTTAAATACTATTTTCTTCGTCTCAAAATAAGTGTTATCTTGATAAAAATAATTTGCTTCAAAATAAATAACACCTTAAAAATTTAAGATAAAACCAGTCTCTATGTTTTCCTGACTATATATACCCTTATACTTAATTTGGTAAGCTACATATTGTATCATTGATTTTTAAATAGATGTGACTTTTATTAGGATAACACTTATATTAGGATATACATATCACAATAGAAAAAAAATATTTAAATATGAGATATTATATCTTGAAATATATATATATATATATATATATATATATATATATATATATATATATATATAAAATCAATAAGTTATTCTAATTCACGAAAAAATATTTTTCTTAAAAAATACAATAAATAATTTAAGACAAAAACTAAATAAAACTGTTAGCCCAAATCCCAAAATATTCCTTTGCGATAAACATATGGTCCACACCTGTTAGCGCCGTTATGTCACTTGTCTCTCTTTGTGAAATGTGAGGACCATAGCCAAATGACGCAAACAAATCGACATTAGAAATAGATTAAAAATTTAAATTTTGATTTTAAATTATAAAATATGTTAGCAAATTTTCTTGAAATTGGAGTAACTTTTATGTAGATTAATAATAATTATAATAATATATTTAGTATAATTTTTTATAAATAGTATTCAAAAAAACCAGAAAAGTAAAGTATCCACAAATGTTATGATATTTTTGTGAATTAAAAGGTGAAAAAAGGAAACAAGATATCTTCTCTCTTCTATTTTTTCTGAACTATGTGAAATAGATCACATATACCTTTCGTTACATTTTGGGATAAAAAATGCCTCTGTTGTTATTCTAAGAGAGCACATATAATAGAGTTTTACTAAAATTAGGCCAAATACATAAATAGATCCCTAAACTTGTTGAGTTTTTCTCCTCAAGTACCTCAACTATGTTATTTTCCTATTGAATCATTGAAATACCCATTACTTGTTACTTTTAAATACTGTTGGCTGATGTGGATTCAAATTTATGAGGGGTATTGATAGATATACATATTTTGTTCCAAGAATTCATTAGTCCAATTGATGGTGAAACTATTTGAAATAATTGTGTTTTATTTTAAGTCATTTGAACACATTAGAAAACAAATAAAACTAACACAGAGTTTGTCTTCATTCCTCCAATCAAAATTGTCACAATACGAACACAATGAAAGACATTTACAATGTTTAAAAGGAACAAATTATGGGTGGTTCAATGATTCAATAGAAAAATGACGAAGTTGAGGTACCTGAAGGAAAAATCCAATAAGTTCAGGAATCTGTTTATGAGTTCGGCCCTAAAATTAAGTACTCACTTTTAAGATTTTTTTTACTTATAAGGTATCTTTGGTGCTTAAATATTTTTAAGAAAATAAGTGATTATTTTGATATATTAGCAAAAGATATTATTCCAAATATAGTTGTATATAATCTTTTTCGAAACCTAGTTGACTGAAAAAAAAGCCATATAAACTGAAATAATAGACAAAAAAATATTGTATCTAAATTATCGCGCAAATAATTTTAAGAGCTATAGGTGATTTGGCTAATGTTAATTGTTTCAGACTCTATTGATAGGGAGATGATAATTAGTAATATAAAATGTTATTTGTGAAAATTATTTTCTCTAGTTTTATTAGGAAAGTTATATTCGTCATTTAAGGAATTTGTTTTTCTATGTTAAGACAAATGATTGTTAATCATGTCAAAAATTATAACTGATAGTAGAAGTCTACCAAGCAAATGCCTTGCCATAAGGCAGAGAATCGATATTGACGTTATTCAATAATCTCCCTCTCAACATCCGTCTCATGTAATACTTTGTTGTTGAAAATTGAACTCATAACTTGACTTTAATAGCATTTGTTATGATAAAACACTTATTATCATTACCAAAATTATACCCGGTAGTAAGGTCGTAATTTTATTTCTTAACCAAATCAACCAAGCAATCCCATGTTCGATTGATCTAGCTCGCCCTCTCCTTCGTGGACCTTGCCATAGACAAGATACAATTAACGTTATCCAACATCTTAAATAAATAAAAAATAATTTAAAACTAACCAAACATTAAAAAAAAAAATTACAAATATTTTGTATGTGGGCATACCAAACACACCCATACCTCAAATTTCAATGGACCTAATCAATTTTAAAATCAGAAAAAAGATCGATCATATTTCGATATTATATTGATGTTTTGATAATTCCTACCTTATTGACGTCAACTTTTGTATTTTCCCAATTATTTGTGCTATAAATACACATTTTATCATCCTAACAACACAAATGCATGCAATTTATTAAATCATCAACTATATTCAACGTACATACACTTAGTTCAGGAGAACATCAACATGGCTACAAGTAATGAATCCTTCTTGATTGTGAAACCGGAAAATGGAGGAACAGGGGACCTCGTAGGCCTCCTCCTCGGAGGCCTACGAGGAGAGGTCAGAGCTAAGTTTCTCGAATACTCTTGTGTTGATGATGGTGGTGGTGGTTGTGGTGACGGAGAAGAGGTGGATGATCATAGATGGGTAATATTTGTGTCCATCTTAGTGAGGAAAATATTAAAGGTATTTAAGAAACCAATGGAATGGAGTGGCTACTTCCTAGAGTGTTTCATCAACCTCTTCTCTCTTAATGGCAATTTTTTTGGCTTATTCCACAATATCTTGCATGGTAATAATAATACTTCCCTACTCCTATATTTTATTTTACGTGAAAATATTTGACTAGACATATAATAAAATTTTGAAATTGATATGGTTTAAACTATGGGTGGAGTTAGTAGCCTGTATGTGAATTCGGTGGAATAACTCAATAAATTTTGTTTAAATAGTGTATTTCTTATTACTAAATTTATTAAACATCAAAAAATCATTTATTATAATCGTTATTGTAAAATTCAGAACCTATAAAATTGATACCCTACCTTCAACTATGTTTTAAATATATATTTCTTCTTTTTCTTCTATTCGAGATATTTGTCGTTCTTACTAAAAAAATATATATGTCTCAGAATACTTGTTGTTTTAGATGTTCAAAACAATTTACTACTATTTTTTTCTTTATCCTAAGTAGTTAGTAGTGGAATTTTTTTTTTTAAAAAAAAACAACTAAAAACACTTTAATTATGACACAATTATATTAGAAGTCTGTTTATATTGACTTATTTTAAGTGTGTTTTAAGCTAAATAACCTTCTAAGCACTTTTGGAGTGTTTTTGATAGGTAAAAAAGTGCTTAATTATGATAAGCACTTAATTTTACGTTAAAATGCTAAAAATAAGCCCAAAATAAAAAAAAATCAATCCAAACAGACTCTAAATATTTAACTAAGAAAGATCATATCGTAAAACATAAATAAGAACAAGACAATTCAACACCCTCCCAGCTAATTATTCTTAAAAGACGTGTAAATGAAAAACACGACTAGCTTGAAAAACTTTAAACATGTCTCATGACTTCTATGAGTTAACTAGCTATCTAGGAGTATAATAAATTTAGTTATCTGAGATTATAAACAAAAATGTTGCATATAAACAGGAAAATTGGTGATACCACAAAGAGGAACTGCAAATTTCATAAGTATTATTGGCCATATAGATGGAAGAGTTAACTTATTATACAACAAGGAAATTGCTCGATCGTATAGTTTCATCGAAAAAAATGAGCAACTGGGAATGAGACATAGAGATCTTATGGATTTATGTATGATGTCTTCGAAGTTGGCTTATGAAAACGAAAACGCCGTTAAGGACATTGTAAATCATCAATGGAAGGTATACATATATTATACTTCAGCTTCTTTATTAGTAGTAATATTTTCTTGATCATTTTTTAGAAGTAACATTTTATCTTTTGTAAAAAACAGATGCATTTTGTGGATTTTTACAACTGCTGGAATGGTAAGATCTTATATCCTTGTTCATGTTAGATAGTGTGTAATATTGTAAAAGAATAATCTGAAATTAAAAGTCATGTCCTAAGTTGTAGAGTTAAAAAGGATAAAAAATTAAACTAAACTATCCTACTTTATTGAGTTTCGTATCTGAATATTGAGAGTGTGAGTTTTGTACTTGAACTATGACTAGATGTTGACTAGAACAAATGTTTGTCTAGAAATGATTGTAAGCGTGTTTGTCTATAAAATCTTCCTCCACATGACATATATATATAAGGGCTCTATTTGTCGACATAATAATTTTTTATTTCGATGTCACAACAGAAACGAGATCACGATGGAAAAGAAGTTTATACGGTAATAGTTTTATCCTTTGACCTAATATTAATCTATTTAGATTTGCCATGGTGGAATTATTTTTCCACATTGAGCACCACAATATGGCAAAAACAAAAGAGAGTGTACACACATCATCAGAAATTAGTCTGAGATGTGTTTAGCTAAGTATTTCCTCCATTTCACAAAAAATGATCTGATTTGACTTGACACGGAGTTTAAGAGTATAAAAAAGACTTTCGAATCTTGTGGTCCTAAATTAAAGTTAGGTCAATGTACAAAATTGCCCTTTGATCTTGTGGCCTTAAACATGCCACGTGAAAAGTTGAAATTAAAATGTTACCTGAAAAAAAAGGAGGTCATTCTTTTTGAAACAGACTAAAAAGGAAAGGAGGTCAATTCCTTTTGAAACGGAGAGAGTAAAGTTCACTTAGAAAACTCATTCTCAATAGTTCAGATACGAAACTGAAAAAACTAGCATAATTTAGCATTAGAATAATATACACTTGTTGTATCTTGAATGGAATTTCTTCCTTTTTTTCCTGATTATATGAACATTTTCTTTCTTGAAAATCTGTGTTTGTTGAGAACAGATTACCAGAAACAGAATTCAACTCAAGTGTTCATACTATGCGATAAATCAAAAGATGCAAACTTGATTTTGATCAGCTTCAGAGGTACTGAGCCATTTGATGCTGATGATTGGATCACTGATTTCGACTACTCGTGGTATGAGATTCCTAAAATAGGAAAACTACATATGGGATTCTTAGAGGCGTTAGGATTAGGAAGCAGAGTGAACGTTTCAACGTTTCATGAACATCTTGTTGATAAAAATGTTGATGTAACTATCGCTCATCCAGAGAGGAACACTGCTTACTATACTGTTAGAAGCAAACTCAAAAGTTTACTAAAGGAGCACAAACATGCAAGGTTTGTCGTTACAGGACATAGCTTAGGAGGAGCGTTGGCTATACTATTTCCAACGATGCTAGTTATACATGAGGAAATGGATGTCATGAAGAGATTATCGCGTGTATACACATATGGTCAACCTAGGATTGGGAATAGGCTGTTAGGGAGGTTTATGGAAGAACATTTGGAACATCCGGTGCCTAAGTATTTCAGAGTTGTGTATAACAATGATCTTGTTCCGAGGTTACCTTATGATGATAAAACGTTTCTGTATAAGCATTTTGGTGTTTGTATGTACTATAACAGCTCATACGTTGAGGAGGAAGTACGCGAAGAGCCAAACATGAACTTTTTTGGGCTACGATTCGTGTTACCAATGTATCTGAATGCTGTTTGGGAGTTTATCAGAAGCTTCTTTATGTGTTACATATATGGACCTGAGTACAAAGAGAGCTGGGAATCAATAGTTTTTCGGATGGTGGGGCTGTTTCTTCCGGGGATTTCTGCTCATAGCCCGGTTAATTATGTTAACTCTGTAAGACTTGGAAGGAAGATGTGTTCAGATGTCATCGTTTTGGAAAGTTTAGATTGAAATCAAATGTCTTGATCAAGTGATTTACGTCTCAAAGAATGAACTCGTTAGAGCTTTTTCGTGTCTTGAATAAAGTTTAGTGTTGTGATTGCAAGAAGTGTTGGAACTATTATGAGTTGTTGATGTGAATGTATCAATGAGAGTACATGTAGAAGTTTTTGTTGTTGTTGAAGGAATGTAGATTGATTTGTCTTGTGAACTTATTGAATAAATGTGGTTTCAGTGATTGCTTGTTATTAGATTTGTTTGTTAATGAAAATGAATTGTACCACTTGTTCTTTGTCTACAATGTAAAGATAAGACACCTGAACCTCATACAACCTCAAAAGTTAAACTCATGAGGGGAATATTGTCCAAATGTATCCATTCCTCAATTAATGTTGGACTCTAACCCACTCTAATACCCCCCTTCACGTCAAGACCCAACTAGAGCGTGGACGGAGAGCCCAAACAGGGATGACCATGACTTTGATAGCATGTAAAAATATGAAACTTAGACCTAACTAAACACCAAAAGCTAGTCATGAGAGGAAAATTGTCAAAGTCAAATAAGTAGATCGTCAATCTAAAAGCTAGTGATGGTAGTGGATGTATGCATGACAAGTGTTTTTACATTCATTGGTTTGACGTGAACGCTTTCATCCCCAACCAACGCCACTAATTGACGCAAACCCAATATGATCGTAAACTGCTATCAAGTTAGTAGACCATTGAAAATTGAAATTAAAAAGTTGTTAAAATATAAAAAGGCATTCTTATTGAAACAAACAAACAAATTGAAACGGAAAGAATACACCTTATTAGTATAAACATAGTAAAACACTGAAACTAATACTGAATAATTTGGTGATTCATTAGTTAAATTTGATGAGCAACTAGTAACAACTTTGAACTAATATAAATATCACACACAAATATATACAAATACTATGTGCACAGGAATAAAGATAGTTGATATAAGTATACAAAAGCATCAAATTCTCATATATTAGTGTAGAAAATCCAATTCTCATAGAACAAAAAAAAAAGTGGCACCTTGTTCTGTTTGAGTAAAAGAAACTCAAATCTTCTGTTCACATAGGATATGTCAATACAACAACAGAGTAACAGAATACCGCGAACATGTGAGATGCTAACGCCTGCTCATTTTTACGTCTCGTCTCTATGTATCCTATTTGGGAAGTACCTAATCTAAGCCAGCATCACTGGCATATCTGTGTAGTAGAAATCATTTATCAATCCAATCTTTGAAAAGAAGCATCATATATAGAGGGATGTTAAAAGCTGCAACGATAGTAATTATACTCAATGTCCTCACCAATCTCCTAATTACCGTCTTTGTCTTTGATTTGTTTGTCCGAGGCAGTGCTTTTACCGCGGTATCTGATCCTATATGTAAGGTCACATCAGCGGGATTTGAGGTATCTGTCTCTTGTTTTCTGGCAACTGACCGCATGATAGCATTACCCCTGCATTCGAGAAAAATGCATCGTTGTAACTTGGGCATTAAATAGTCTACATAATACAAGGAGGCACCCAATAGATTACTTAAGAATGACAAACATCGATGCAATGACTGGTTCTCATTGATGGGACTTACCGTTCTACTGAAGCGCTGTCGCTTGAGCATGTAGAAGACACTTTAAAGGTTTTCTTTATGAGGTGCATCGATCCTTCTGCATCCCATATCTCCTCATATTCATATATCTCATCTTCGCTTTTCAGTTTTTGTCCACCTCCCGAAAAGCTTGAACTAATTAGACCTCTTACATTCCTCGGAAATCCATCAAGATAGTGTGAAAAGAGCACCCCATTCGTGGGCCAAAGGACAGCAATAAGAAGGGTCACGACAAACAGAAAAATATACCTGAAACATCCCCAAACAAACTCTAAGATTACAAGAAACACGGTTTATCAAGACAAATGTTTTGTTTTCATCTCAATATACTGAATTACCATATATAAATGTATAACTGCACAGGGAGAAAGCACACTTTGGTGGAAATTGCCTCCTCTGGCATTGATCCGTTCGGTAAGATAAGATTACTTGCAGATAATAGCATGTAAGATGGAAACAAATTTCCCTGCTGCCAGCTTATAGTACCTAGAGTATGCTGCACAACACTATCAATCAAACACCGTCCAATTAATACAAACTTTTTCAGTTAAACAAGGTGTGATACCTCTTTTACGGAACCATATTTGGATTTGTGGATCACTGTACACTGATCATGGTCATGTCCCGAGAGAATTAGTGCCTGCAGAAACTCAAAATAATGCGACCCGAAAATCATTCATTTCAGTTAGTATTGTGTAGAAATTTCTTCCCTTTATCTACTATGTTTTGGATAAGCCTACATTACATGCAGTAGCATCTAGAAATACTACTGGAAAAATATATAAAAGATCATTGGGCCATGCGGGCATCATAAAATGGAAGGAAATACTTACAGGTTTGATCGAGTCAAGCAGGTCATTTGTTCCTTTTTCAGTAATATAGTTTTGATATCTGTGAATGGAATTGTGACCAAGTTTGACATAAACATCCATGCATACAGACACGGTAAATCCGTAGTAAGCCACTAAAAGTGAGAGTAAGAGCTTACAATATTTCATTATCCTGAGCAGCACGGTTGATTCTCTGAAATAAATGACGAAAATATGTAACTTTTCATTATGAACTCTTTCTCTCGGGATTCTACAGGATACCAAAGATATGTTTATCAAAACAGAATATATGACAACCTATTAATCAACTATATTACAAGAAAAGTAACATTTTCTCCTCACAATAGCAACAAGCAAACTGAAGAAGAATTTTTAAAGATCATAATCCCTATTGTTTAGGTTCTCGAATTCAAGTGCTCTTTTACTAGAGAGGAATACTACATGAATGGCGACTTTCAGGGGAGGGAAATTTTCTTCTATAAAATAGAAAAAGCTAAAACAACTTTGACATGTTTAAGAAAAAGTTAAATTTTACCTGATTAATAATTGATGATGAGCGGTATGAACCGCATGCAGTTTGATCTGGTCGATACAATGGAATATGAGTCAATAGAACCCTTGGATTCGAAGACAGATCTGCATACGACAGAGTAAAATGATCTGAGCATCTCACACATAAGTCAAATCACAACATACATGGATAGTGATTGGCTGAACATACGCTTAGAGACATTTTTGACAAATTCCCATGTGGGAGGGGTTACATTGTTCTGGGGATGCCCTGTAGACAAGAGAATTTGCTGTGAGTCTTTACAAAATAATAACATCATGAATCGAACCATAATCAATCGAGTATTTTTTCATGTTTTAATTAATTGATAGGAAGAAAAGCAAAATCATTAAAGTGGTGTTTACAAAATAACAATACCATGAATTGAACCAGCTCATTAGCAATGAATTACTACTTCTATAATCTGTTCTGATCATCATCGAAGAGTAGTCACATGATCATGTGTCATAAAGAAAACTACTACATTACCCTCTATCTCGAAGAGTAGTCACATGTTCTAAAACAGTAACTACTAAATAAATTAGCATTTTTAGACACTACATGTACATAAAAAGGTATAAAGGAATCGGGGAGAATGAAACAAGAGAAAGAGAAGATTGTGATATTACCATCTAAGGTTTGCGCATCGATGGTGATGAAATCTACTTTCCCAGCTGTAAACTGATAGTTCCTTGCACCAAATGCTTTCTCATAGCGTTTGATAACCTGCATCATTGTGTGCACAGATAAGATCGGAAATCGAATAGGAGTAAACCAGAATGTTCTGCACTGGCATTTGGCCACTGGATATGGAACTCCAATTTCAAGTTTTGATTTGAAATTGTTTAAGAAATTTCAACTTCAATTTCAAATCTCAAATTCTCCAAAAAGTACATTTCAAATTCCAAAAATGTGACTTCAAATTTTTTAAATATAAAACTTGACTCATGCTCAACAGGAATTTTGGGAAAGTTTTGATAGTTTTCACAAATTGCCGGGTTTTCATGTTTATGAGGAAAAATATAACTTAAGAAATCTAAATTGCATGTCCAAACAAGGCCTTAGTACTCGGATGATCATGACTCCAAAATTAAGCTCTATCATCCAACTCAATGAACAATAGTTGAATTATCCTAGTTATTCAACTTTTTTCTGAAATTAGATGCTGTTGTTTCTGGATCATCTCAATGTGAAACCTGGTACTCATCGGAACTCTTGGTTGTAGAAAATTTAGGTGCATCAAATTTCTTTAACAATTATGACCAACAAGGTAACTTGCTACAATTAATCGTGGACACTATTCCAGCAGTTTTCCAGTATCTGGGACACTAGAAAGAGTGAAAGACAAAGCTCATGACTAAATTTCAACCAAAAGTTTCCTAATGTGATAACTGAGCTCGAGCAGGCCGCAACACACAAAAACATATTTCTTCAGTAGTTATTGTGCAATGTTGGGGGCTCGAATACCATCAGATACCGTCCTAGTCTCAACCATAAGTGATGCCGGTCAGGGATATGTTGCTTTTAGGACTCCGCCGGCACCTTATGAGAAATCAATTTTTTGGTTTCTGGGGGAGTATGGTCGCAAGGCTGAAACTTGAAAGAATTGACGGAAGGGCACCACCAGCAATCGCTGCTTAATTTGACTCAATAGGGGAAAACTTACCAGGTCCAAAAATAGTAAGTATTTCTTGATTCTATGGGTGGTGGTTCATGGGTTCTTAGTTGGTGGAGCGATTTGTCTGGTTAATTCCATTAGCAAATAAGAACTCAGCCTGCTAACTAGCTATGCGGAGGTATCCCTTTGCGACCGCTTCTTTGAGGGACTACGGCCTTTTAGGCCGCGGATATTTGATACCATCCACTAAATAATAGGTTCGTTTGATGCAATGTTTTAGAAGGAGATTTAATCTCCATCTTTTTCATAGGCGTATGAGTAATTTGATACATGAAAAGAAGATGAGATATGAACAAGTCAAAGAGCATATTAAATATCAGTTAAATAACATGTTCCAACTCTATCTGAATAATTAACACACCTCTGGCATTCGCGAGTGAAAAGCTGCATACCCTATATCATGGTTTCCAGCAAGGTAGTACAGCTTTATGTTCGTAGTTTGCTCAAGCATGTCAATGTCAAATATATGCTTAAACCGACTCCAGGATTCCTGCCATCTATCAAATTAAATAAATCGAAGTCCAAAGCAGAAGAAAAACCAGAGTACATTCAGATATTTCATTTATGAAAATGACTAAATTATGAACTTAATATAAGGAAGCAACTGATAGGAATGTGTCTTAAATTAGTCCAAAAAGTAGAGTTTTCGACTGAGAAATACAGAGAATTACAATAAGAGCTAGGTTTCAATTTTCATCCACAAAGTAGTTTAATTTTTTATTAGGAGAGTGAAGTTTTAAGATAAAACATTAAGCATACACAAGTACTTACTCTTCATCAGAGAGAAAAGGCCCACCGTCGAAATAATCACCTAGGAACAGAATTATATCTGGTTTGGAAGGTAAAATAGATGATAGGAATGCCCTGCGCATATACAAATCTGTAAAGAACTGAGCAGCTTCAAGTGCAAAGGATTTCGGGGCAAGATGAAGAGAGGTTCTATCCATGAGCTGTCAAAATACAAAATACGTTGTGAATATGAAATCAAAATGTCAAAGCACATAATAATATAAAGATAAGCACACTAAATCCACCATCATTTTCAGAAGCAATACCTGAGGATCAGTCAGAACAGCAATTTTTACGTAGTCACGTTGATGATCTACTCCATCTGTCTGAAACCAAGGACAACAAAGGTTAATACACCTGAGTTTTTGCACCAGCTCAAAATAGCTGAATCTTTATGGAGGGGATAAGCCATTAAAATGTATACATCTTAGTATCGAGATAATTAAGAAGTAGACTTCATGAATAGGAAAGTTACCGAAAAAGCATTGCCTTATCTACAGCTACCATATTATTGCTCTATAACTAACCGAAGAAGTTCCCTCAAATAAAGTATCTAGCATACGAAAGTCTACCACTTATACATATAATTATAAGTTAAGTTACCAAAAAGAGTTCTTTTATTTTCTTTTTAATTTTCTAAACAAACTAGCCTTTTGTTAAATCTGAATGAGCTTTTGACAGGCATATTGTTAGGATCAAGCGCTTAGCCGCTTACAATCACACCAAAAGTAATACCTGATAGCAAGGGCGCAACTTTATTTCTTAACTAAGCCCACCAGTCAAGCACCACATTCGACCATGACTCCGACCCAGGCCACCCCAGCTCCTAGTAGACCTTCCCATAGGTACGATGTTGGCATTACCCAACACTTATGATTATCAATGAGTAAACAAGAACTAACACACAAATTCACAGCTCCAACTAGCATAAAAGTGGTAGAACAAGTACAAAAATGAAAGACCACTGTCATTTAACAAACTAAAGCTCCATAGAGAAGATGATAACAGTTGACAAATACTAATTCACAGATTCAATGGGGAGAACAAATTTTTCCTCTATTGGTCAACTGTGAGCTGAATATTCCCTGATCTGGAGATAAGCTACTAAAGATGAGGAATCCCAAATCCCACAAGAGACTTACAAAATATGGGAAAAGAAATCATTTTTCAACCAAAAGAAGTAAAAAAAAAAAAAGATTATTTCTTTAACATCACACAACCCCTCAAAATCCCAGTTCACTTGCAGCTGAAAATTGTCCATTACATCACAAAACAGAACAATAAATAGAGAAAAATAAAATGATTCTTGAATCTAGCTCAAGTCAAAGATAAACTACTACATCAAAGTTTGAAACTTTACCATTGAAGAAGAAGAAGAAGAAGGATGAGGCCAAGAACATGAGAAAAAAGGGACCCAAAATGAGAACATCTCTCCATAGAGAAGAGTCAAAGCCCAAATTAGGCTTAAGAAAACAGCTAACTTCAACATCTTTGTTAACTCAGCAATTACTGCTACTTCTCTACTTCCATTTTTTTTTTCTTGTAGATCCCAAAACAAAGCTCACAAAACTGAATAAGTTAGTTTAATTAGCACTTTGTGTATGAGTTTTTTTAGACTTTTATTAGTTATAGGTAAGCTGGCATAACTTTCACATCAATGGTGATTTCTTCTCTTTTTCTTAATCATTTTTTTATTTTTTATTTCAATGGTTTTTCGTTTGTACAATGATTAGTAACAGTTATTTATCGAAATATCTATTTTTTACTAAAAATAATAATGAAATCAAGTAGATAGTTATTTATCTATATGTCTACTTTTAACTGAGAATAATTAAAAAATTTAATATGCAATTGTTTATTAACATGATTATTTCTAACTAAGAATACTTATGAGTTTGGGAAATTATGTAAAACAGGTACAGTTAACTAGTTTTATATAATAGTAGTAATAACTTTTAGTAAGTTTTTATCTTGAAATGATTAGTTTTTTTAGAAAACTAACAGATATTATGAATTGGTTACTTAAAAAGTGGGGGTGGGGGGAACAAGTAGCTTCAAATATTACATTTAATTGCCTTAAAATATTATTCCCTTGATTTTACTTATTTGTCTATTTTTGATTTGGTTAAATAAAAAATAATTTATATAGTAAATTACTATTTTATCTCTATTAATTGATAAAATTTTAAAATAGGTTCTACCTTTTTTAGAAAAACACTCTTTCTAAATAAATCGAGATATGATAAGTCAAAGTTTTTTGTTTTTTTTATGTGTCGAAAGAAAATAAGTAAAAATCAAAATTGAACAAATCAAAATAAAAAAGTATAAGTTTGGGATTTGTAAAAAAAATCTTCTCAAGCTACTCTATCGGTCCTTTTTACTAGTCCCTTGATATAAAAATAAAATAATAGATTTTTCATTTTATCTATCTATTTAAATAAATCAAGAGAGATTTATTAAATTTTAATTAGTATGAGATTATTACATAAAACATTATTTCCTTTATTCATTTTTACTTGTCCACTATACTAAAAATAGATATCCACATTTACTTTCTAGTTTGAAAAAAATATATAATTTTTCACTTAGTTTCCAATTTACCTTACTATTAACTATAACCATTTTTCAAAATATTGAATTTATTGCATCCATAACTTGATATAGTTAAAATTATCATTTTATTTATCATCCTTGAGAAATGTAACAAATTAAATAATGAACAATTAAAAACAGATTAAGAAAGTAATATTCAGATTTTCAAAAGTATAGTTAATACTTTGAATACATAAAGAATTACACGATGTATATTATTATTGTCATCCATAATACCTTTGTATGGAAAATTTGGTTAAACATCTCATAATAAATTATTTTCTTATGAGAAATTTCAAATTTCCTATTCATACTTTTCTCAATGGATATACCAAAACTTAAAAATTTACTTATTGTTGACAAGATGAAGTATATACAAACTGTTGTCTGTTTTTGATATACATCACTAAATACCATCCTCATGTCCCTTTGTTTCACCAAAATGTCGAAAAATGATTCCAAATATTATTTTCAAAATATGTAAAATGATTTCATACCAAAAGAACTAAGTAAACGTTTAAGCAAAATACAATGTCACACACAATAACTAACAAGTAAACGTTATAACCAATGTCTCGTCTTCCCCAGGAGCACAAATACACGCAGGAATAACAATACTATGCACAAAACTGAATAGTCCAGTACATCAACATTGTGTAAGAATTTCTTCTTTTGAAGGATACATTATAACAATTACACCTCGATCCCAATTTGAGGATCGATCATCACTATGGAAATATAGGAATAAGATACAATAATTTAACAACTATAACTATGCCTCAGCCCCAAAAGAAGTTGGGGTCAATAGTTACATTTTGAATGGTAAGGAAGCTAGTATTATGGTTTCCATCCTTCTAAAAATTATCTCCGACCGGAAGACCATAAAATCAGCTTCAATATACTGCAGGGAAGGATTTGAATTTGTTTGTTTGCTAAAGAAAATTATACAACATGGATAAACATTGAAGAAGAAGTCAATGATTCACCAACCAATCTTGAGTGTTCCACCGATAAGAAGAACCCATCTACCACTTCACCACCACACCCTTCACTCTAGAGTTAGCCAACGCATGGGCTGAGTGCAGCTTGTTAGGCTCGTCACTTTTGATTCATCGCCAGTAGTCGAGGAGTTCATTTGCCGAGGCATGAGTATCACCACCCAGAGCATACTTATTCCCCTTCTGCACAGTGCCATGTCAAAAAAGGTTAATGGCCAATTGTGATTTGGGAACTTGAGTTTTTTTATTTTTGGGGAGGGGAGGGGGTAGTGAGGGAACAATCAGGATATTTAACTTATCATGACCTCAATGTAGCAGTGTATCCAAATAAGCAGTTACTAATAGAAAGCTCTAATGAAAGCCTATATATGCAGCCAGTAGAAGAGGGCTAGATGAAATTTATTGTCGAGGCCTAGTAGTTTTGCTACTCTAACAGAAAGAGCACAAGTAGTAGCCTAAAGCTAAAATCTAATGAGAGGTCTTAAACTTGAAGGGAAAAAAAACTTTTAACAAAATGACAACACAATATGCATAACAAGTGTTGTATATCTATAGAGTGATTATGAATTCATTTTGTATATGCATATTAGGCATGAGTATCAAAATAAAAAGATATGCATATTTAACAAGTTCACGAGGAGTTCATTTCACTGGCCGGCAAAATTATTCATTTTGTATATTTTGTTCAAGATTGATTATCAGTTTCATCAAGTGTAATTCACCAAACATGTTCATGCACGACTGGATTGAATTCTGCAATCATTCAATAATACTAAAAAAAGTTTGTTATTTTCAAGATAGATTTTTTTCATCCCCCCTCCCCAACCAAATGCCAAATTAATTTTGTTTTCCAGGAGTTATTATGAAGGAAATATTTCTTGACAATACACTATTCAAATTATTTTCCTTGGTGACTGATGAATTGACACGACATATCCAAAGGGAGGTGTCATGGTGTATGCTATTTATAGATAAGATAGTATTGAGTGACAAGACACGCAACAAATTAATGATATAATCTAAAAGTTTGGAGACAGACCGTGGAGTCTAAAGGGTTCAAGTTGAGTAGACTAACACAGAGTACTTGAGTGAAAGTTCAGTGGCATGACTTAAGAGGCAGATGTGGAAGTTAAGATCGATACACAAGTCATCTCCAACAGAGGAAGTTTGAAGTATCTTAGGTCAATAATCCAAGAAAATAGGAGATTGACGATGATGTTACACAACGTATTGGAACAGGTGGATGAGATGAAGGCTTGCATCATCTATCTCATGTGATGAGATGTGTCACTAAGACTTAAAGGAAGTTTTATAAAGTGGTTGTTATACCATTTATGTTGTAAGGGTCAGAGTGTTATCGATAAAGAACTCACTTGTGCAAAAGATAAAAGTAGCAAAAATGAGAATGTTGAGACAGATGAGTAAGAGTGGGAGGATCAGGAATGAAGAAATTCGAGACAAGGTGGTTGTGGCCTCCATGGTGGACAAGATGAAGGAAGCGAGACTGAGATGGTTAGCATGTGAAGAGGATATGCACAAATGTCCCAGTGAGGAAGTGTGAGAGGTTGGCCATTGTGGGTCTAACGACATGTAAAAGTAGGTCGAAGAAGTACCGAGAGAAGTGATTAGACAAGACATGGAACAACACAACTTATTGAGGATGTGAGGATGTGACCCTACATAGGAGGATATGGAGATCGAAAATTAGGGTAGAAGATTAATAGGTAGTTGAGAATTGTCTAGTTCTCCTTGTCAATATTATTATTATTGCTCGCATATGAGCTTATTCTTCGAATTTTAGTATTACATGTTTTCCTTCATTTCTATTATCATATTATTTGTTGTTGCTATTGTTCTTTTCTCCAATATTTTCATCATGCCTTCTCTACTACTTTTCCCTTTTCATAGCTTTGAAATGCTTTACTTAAGTCAATGCTCTATCGAAAACCGTCTATCTACCTTCACAAGGTATGGTTAAGGTCTGTATACAAACTACCCTCCCCATACCCCACCCAGTGTTGTGAAAAGCGCAGAAAAGCGCGCTTCAAAGCGAGGCGACACCAGTGCGCTTCTTTCTCCTGAGGCGATGCGATCTGAAAAAGGCGCTCGCTTCAGATAAAGAAGCGAGAAGCGACACTAAGGCAAAAGCGCAATAAAGCGCGCTTTTTATAAAAAAGCGACAATTAGGGTTTTTTTTTAAAAAAAAATAATCTGAAATATACAATATAATTTAATTTTCTTTCACGACTCTTCTTTCGCTGCTTCTCTCTTCACGATCGCGACTGAGACTGCGTCTCTCTTCACACCTCGACTGCTTCATCTGTGTGATTTTCTTTTCTCTTCACGATGCGACTGCTATTTTTTCTTCTTCTTCTCTTCTTCTCTTCATCTCTGCTACTACGATCTGCTACTGTTTCTGTTCACAATTACTGACTGCCTCCTCTGTTTTTTTCAATTCTTTTGCTTTTTTTTTCGTTTTTATTTTGTGATCAGTGTGTATGCTTGCTGCTCTGTTTTTTATTTTTTGACACTTCTTTTTTGTTTGAGTCTTTGTGATTTAATTATGTTTTTGGTTTTTTGCTTTATATGTTATGACTTATGAGTATTATTGACTATCTATTTTCTTTTAATCTAAGACTATTACCTCTATTTACTTATTTAATATTTTATTATTATTATACTAAATGTCGCTTTTTTTTAAAAAAAAGCGCGCTTCGCTTCACGCTTCTCGCTTCTGTGAAGCAAGCCCACGTCGCTTTTTTGCGCTTCTCGCTTCCCAAAACACTGACCCCACCCCACCCCACCCCACTTGTGAGATTACCCAGGATATATTGGTGTAATAAATTTTCTGAATGCTCTCTATCTCTGTTGATTTGTTCTTGAACATCTTTTGTTTTTTTATTGTGCAATCCCATTTCTAAATCATTCCATGCACTCGTACAACAATATAGTCTTTTGTTGTTTAATGAGTTTTGAACAACAAAAAATTATACCCTCCCTGGACTCTACGGGTGGGATTTCATTGGGTGTGTTGTTATTGTTGTTTAATGAGTTTTAAGCTTAATGTTAAGATTCCTCCCATCTTTATCACCTTCACTGGCTGGTTTATTGTTCCTAGCAATAAGAACGGTGTAAAACAATTTGTAGCATAACCAGAACACTATCCAAATCTTTGGAATAAACTAACCATCTTTTTATGTCTTTCTCCATTTGCTAATTTTTTTAAATTGATCTGTAGTAAAAAAATGCCCCAAGAATTTACTCTTGGAAAACCCATGTCGGTAATTCTAATTGGTCCTTGGGCCGGCACTAAGGGGAATCAAATATGGCAGTTGTTAAGTACTATTTGTAAGTAAACTTTTTTATATAAAAGGAAAATTTGGGTTGAGATAAAGTTAACGTTTGACTTGCTTAACTTGGGAAGTGTGAATAGGTCCCCTAATGTATGAATTGGAATTTGATTGGACAACTGATATCATTATTCCACTTCTTCTCATTGGAACGTGTAACTATCTTCGTTTGTACAAGTCATAATCTTTATTTTCTCCTCTCTCGTCAGATTACATACTTCCTTTTTTATGTATTTTTTTACTCTATCTCCAAGAGTTCATTATTTTAACTATTCAAGGCTTTAAGATTCTGATAATTTTGTCATTCTTTAAGAAAACATAGTTAAAGGAATACCTAGTTCATGTTTCAAGAATTGATAAAAGTATTTTGAAAAAGTGGAATGACGATTTCACTTGTCAAATCAATTCCAATTCGTAGATACTTCCCATCTTTAAGCAAGTCAAATATTACTTGATTTCCGACCTAGAAAAATCTTTCCTTTAGTGAAAAGGTTTACTTTTTTACAATTAGTAATCAACATATTTTTAAAGGAAAATTATAAGCCAATTATTGCTAGAAAGGTCCCCCCAAAATTTGGGGACCTAAAGCACCTGCTTCATTTGCTCCCCCTTAGAGTCAGGCTGTCTCCTTTGTATCAAAATGATGATGATAATAAAGTATGAAGCTTCTCGAAGCATTCAAAAAATGTAGTAGCAAACTAAAGACATGAAGATTAATGATAGGCTATGGCATGGAACAAATAGTGATGAACAGATTTGTATGTGCTCATCACAGGCTTACAAATCTGTTAAATATTTTAGGTATTTCCGCACTGGTCTAAAACTGAAATATCATCTCTATTAACCAGAACAGGAAAATATTGGAAGGAGAGGAGAGATAGATAACAGAATAAAACTATTGATATTGATTAAGAAATTAGAAAAATGGAATAAATTGGAATTGCTGAGACTGACATCTTCCATAACCTATAAAGGGCGAAATAAGGAATAGTCACAGTAGGAAGAATGGAGCAAAATTTGTAAACTGATCTTTGAAGTTGATACTAACCGAGTTCAAGAGGGAGAAGATAAAGACATAGATGCCATTTGGAGGTGGTTACGTACATATTACAGTTAGTGGGTGAAACTTTTGTTGGATAGGGTTATGTTCATGGTGGCAAGAGAGCACTTCGAGAGCACTTCGAGAGCAGATTCAGACGAGAAAGGACTCAGAGACCATGAAGAGATCGAATGTTTGGTGCAAAACATCATATTGCATTATGTAGTTAGCAGAATTTAATTTTGAACATTGGTTTATGTCTAATGTACTTCAGTTTCTGCCAATTATCATCAACTTAGTGTACTTAAACAAAATTACTGTCTTATTTCAAATTAAAAACAAATACTCAGACTATAGAGGGAAAGAATCCTACTAACCGTTGGATGGATCAACATGTACAAAGAAACTTGCTGCAACAATGAGATAGCATAGGATAAGCATCAACCCCTTAAAATAGTTTGATGTTCCTTCCTGCGTCGTGTAAAGCAACAATTGTAGTTAGTAGCAAGCCTTTCGTGGCTGAGTAGTCTAGGGTAGGGAGTAGACTGAACAACATCATCTATTTTATTCAATTGTCTGATTTGCAGGGGGGACGGAAATGTGCCAAAAAAGGATGTAAGTTAGAAGATGAACCTGCAGCATAAATGCCACGACTAGCACTGTGATAAAGAGTGTAGCAGTCTCAAACAATTGGAAGTTCAAGTCCATTGGTTTTCCCATGAACCAACCAACAACAACACAAAATGGAATCTGCATCATCAAAAGCATGAGATCTACGAATAAGCAACTTGATTTATAAGCTCTATCATAATCTTGTAATAAATACTTAAATAGCACCCAGAATGTGCAATGCAAGCAAAAGTATTTACAGATTAATGTCACACGTATGTCTCTTCTCTCCTTAGAGGAATCTATCAGATCTATCAATTCCATGGCTCACTATAACAATTCTGCTTACACCAAAAATAAAATAAAATAAAATAAAATTCTTGATATTTTGAATAGAGCTTTCTTTGTTTTCAAACAGCTCCCATTTCTTTCCTTCCACATAAAACACCAAGCTCTTTTTTTTTTTATAATTACATGGACCACCAAGCTACATTATAAATTTTGGATAATACAGATTAACTACACCAATACAAACCAACCAAAAAGGACAAATAAGACAAACAAAAAACCAGTATGTTCTTAGGACGGCCTATATGAATTTAAATAAAAAATAAGAACTAATTTTCTTTGTTATCAGCTAATTACTATAAGCTAGTTCAGATGATTAATGCATCAAATTAAAAGACCTTACCACAAACATTGATATCTGAGTAGAGGACCCAATCGCAACTCCAAGTGTAATATCCTGCAAACAGTACTCCATGAGTAACCTACTTTGGCAAATAAGACTGTGAATATGGTTTTTCAGGAACTCACAAGCTTATCTTTCATTGCAAACATGATTGCACTTGCATGTTCTGCAGCATTTCCTACAATTGGAAGCAAGATGACACTAATAAAGGACACAGGCATGTTCATTGAGTCGGATGCTCCCTGAAAACGTATAGCAACACAAACAAGGATGAACAACATACAAAAAAATCGAAGTCAAAAGAACTTAAACGAAATTTATATAGCTTTTGATAATTAATTACCGAAAAAGGAGAAAAGATTAGCACACGAATATTAGCATTCAACTCCAAGAAAATGCTAGCCTCTCCAATACATCGGTTAAGAAGGGCATGGGCCAAAAAAATTAATAAAACAAAAGGAAAGGAAAGGTTACCTCAATGGCATCAACAAGATACCCAGATAGCACAGATATCCATACTGTCAAAATAGCAAGCCACCCAATAGCTTCCCATTGTGTTATCTCAGGAGCCTCGTCTTCATCAGAATTTTCAGCATTATTCTCTCTATCCTGTTCAGATATCAGAGAATAATTAGAAACAAACTAATACATCATGCAGTAACATAAGTTGGAATGAAAATCACATTTCATGGTACAAGTTTATCTGGGAAAACTGAAATCTTCTGCAAACCTATATACTTCATAACAGGCATCTGATTACTAGATAGGACGTACAGTGTCAATGACTATTGCTGCAGACGACCTCGGAGAAATACAAGCTGAATAATAGAGGATATAAGCTATCAACTTATTCCAAGATTTCAGCAATTTACCTCATCAATTGAGCTATATAGATTTGGTTGACTCTTGAGCTGAAAAAATAGGTAACTCGCATATGCCACCAGCATTATGCAACTGCTAAATCTTGAAAGAGCCAGCTCTGACTTCCCAAAATGCACTTCTGTGTGGGTGAAATGAAGTACAGCGGGAAATAATAAGCCCATGACTGCCATCAATAACAATCCTGAGTTCACGAGGGCAGTTGCCTGTAATTTAAAGATTTTCATTAGCATTAGCATATAACATTAGAGAGAGCACATTGGTGCTGAGATAATACGAAATTCCACTGAAGCATCAACATTCACAAAAGACAAAATTGCTAACTTCATTGCACAATTGGTGAGGACATGATTGATCAGAAGATAATGACCTTACTGAAAACCTGGACTTTCTGCTGATGAACAATCCCACCACAGAAGAAGGCACATCCAAGCACCAAGAGCATATTTGATAAAATGGAACCCAGCAAGGATTGTTTAACAACCCTCATCATCCCATTATTCAATGCATATAATGAGATTATCATTTCAGTCGCATTGCCAAATGTAGCATTTAGAAGTCCCCCAACTACACATCAAAAAATAAGGAAAAGTCATTCTGATAATCAAAAGAAGTGTAGTGGGGGGAGGGGGAATTATGTCTCACACAAGATATCAACAAGAAAAGTAGCTCTTTGAGTAAATGCAAATGTTAAAATACTTCCAGCAAAGGGCAATGAGAACAACAGAAGTACAGAAAAACCATAAAACCATTTAAATAGGGAACAAGAAAATCCTATCTAGTGACTCAAGTCAAGGAGGATAATATCCAAAAAAATTACTTCAAGGGGTTCCAATTTCCTGATGACTCAATTTCACTGTGTGAACAAAACTTCTCACATTTTCACATATTCTATGACTGAATTCACATTCAACTTAAACACTAAGATTAAGCAAGCAAAGCTTAATTCTTCTTCTTTTTTCATAATCATGGTGTCCGGACAACTTGCTTACACATCACTAATTTCATGGGTACCTACTACCACCCACCAGCACTGGTATGGTATGGAGTAAATCTGTTCACCAAAGATTGTAACATGGAAAGAAACCATCTAGTGTTTTGTCGCTGCAAAGATTTGAACCTCGGACGTCATGGTTCTCAACCCAATTTATTGACCACAATGCCACACTCTAGGGTACCTCAACTTAATACTCTCCATAAGTAATCCCAACGGTGAAAAGTTCCTCAATAATAGAAACAAAGATCAAGAAAACGGCAAAACTACCAAAAGATAATACCGTACCTGTAGGCCCTGTATAAAATGCAAGCTGCCTGTGTCATCACAATCAAAGAAGTCAATGAGCATGTAAAATAACATAGTAGCAGAGTAGAACTGAATAACTTGAAGAGCATAAGCATACTCAGTCGCATAACCCAAACGCTCAGCTAAGGGTATAATGCCCACCAAACTGAAGAAAAACACCCACTCCTGAAATATCAAGATGAACCCAAAGAAAAGCACAATAAATAAAGTAAGAAAACAAAAAAAACAGGTAAGTTCAATTGAGGTAAAGTAGCAAAAGCTTGAGACTTTATACATGTTTTTTGGTTAGATAGTGTAGCAATATCGCCAGTGGTCCAAAAGGAAGCAAAACATTGATCTTTGCTTTAAGTATCACAAAGTATACACTCCTAAAGTAGCTGATCTGATGCATCTTCCTCAAGACTCTCGATGAGTGAAAACTTCTAGGCGACGCCATATGAGCTGACTCAAAATGCAAACTCTCTGTCTTGTTAGTAGCATGAGATGAACTAAAGGAGATCTCCTCATCAGATTCAATGTCTAACTTATCCCCTACAGATCCCATCTCAACACTTCAAAAAATGAGCCAACTGTATACAGCTGAAAAAAATCACAGCTTGGGTTAAATTTCAGTAAATCCATAACTTAAATCAGTTCATAATTTCACAAACATTACCTCAATGAATCAAATGTAAGATGCTCAGACACATAAAGGGGGCCTAATTGAGCAAAACAAAAAACAAAAACTATAAGAAACCCAGATCAAATTTCTCACAAAATGTGGAAAAAAACCAAGAAAAAGCACATACAGAAGGAAAATTGCAGTTAATTGTATATACCAGAGAAAACAACCAGTGGGCGAATCGAATCGTGTACTGATTTGAACAGCAAAGCTGAGTAGATTACATATATTAAGAGAAAAATATGTATAGAGATAGTGTATAATAGTAGAGAGATAAATACATAGAAAAATTCGTCGGTCAAGCGTGAACAGGCCGGCGACAGGGAGGAAGAAGAAGGTACTACGAAGAAGCGCCTAATTTCATTCTAATTTTTATAATAATTTATATTTTTCCAATTTAAGTAATAGGTAGTGATACTGTATTCCCTCGTTTCAATTTATATGAGTTAGTTTAAATTTTGCAAGAAATTTATAAAAAAAAAATTGAAAGTTGTGTTTTAAAATAAAACATACTTCGCGATGTCATTAATTATTTGTTCACTTTTCTTTTAATTGTTCTTAATTACTTGTTCATTTTGATAAATCAAAAAAAAGATAAAATCTTTATATCTATTATATCATCAATTAATTACTTTGAAAAAAGATGAAACTTCTTAAAAATTTCATGTATTTAATTCATTCATATTTTAATTAATAGAGATAAAATAATAAATTTACTATGTCAATAATTATTTCTTGATAAGTTTGTCAATTCAAAAATTAATAAGTAATATACCCTTCTGGGTCGAGCTCGTCGAACTAGATTTGTCTAGTGCGGGTTACCTCTTTTATATGATTTGCAAGTTATTATATAAGAGTAGCAATTTTACCCTGTGCACACTCAAAAAATAGCGGACAAATGGAATACATATTGTGTGACCCCTAATTTATTTTATTAGGAATAAATAAGCATTTTAAGATTAATTTCTTACGAAGATAGAAATGTGTGATTCTTGAAATGGAGGAAGTAGTATACTCTATAATGTATATTAACCTCCATCTCAATTTATACTTAACTGTTTCAATTTATTTGAATTACTTCTCTTTATAATTTGTTTTAAAAATATTTTTTTTTAACGGTATTTTAATACATTAAACATAAATAATAACACAAAGATTAAAAAAATATTAGTATTACTTTGAGTCAATAGTGGAATATCTTTCTTTTATAGCCACAACGAAAAAAGTAGAATTGACTAAAATCAGTAGTTTCTTCTTCCCTGTTTTTGTTTGGGGTGCGTGGGTTGGTAAACGCATACTTTATTTTACACGCTTCAAGTTGCCAACTTGATCATAGAGATCTATTACCTCTAATAACTCATTTTCCAAGGCAATCTAAGAATTTCACATTCCAAAGAAAGAATTTTTCAACAAAATAAACCTTCCGTTACGCAAAAACACGAGTAGAAACAGTTAAATTTTGCTCAACAAACAGCATTAGACGCAGCCCTTCTGAGCTTTAGAGACACAACTAGTATTAGAATCATGCTTCCTTTCGCATTAGACTAAGCAATGTAAGTATAATATAACTTAACAACAGCGATAAAGCTTGAGAACAAAAGCTTAAAATCTTTTGAATCACACAGGAGTGTTGGCTTTTAAGACTACAGCCAAGAGATTATTGCTAATCATGCTGTTTTCAATCCAGCAAGTGTAGGACCAAAGTCTAAAAGATGAATAGCTAATGCAAGGTCCAGGAGACAAGCACTGTACAGTGCCAGGACAGTACAAAAATTCATATAACATCAAAAACAAATTCCAAGATTCACCCTCGTTCTCAATCTTCAGGAGTATCAGAGCGGATGGCTGTAAAAAGAACATCAGAAGTATTTGTTAGAAGACCGAAGATGCAGCTTTTGCCATGAAAACATGATAAAAAGTATGCAATGAACACATAAACGGACCAGCCAACTCAACTTTTGACTCTTGCAAACATGGAAAAAGAACACACAGCAATCATGTTGAAACAAGAACCTGATACTCGGGTATTCTTCACCAAGAAAAAAGTAAAGGAGTATAATGACAATGGGATTTACATCTTGTACGCTGGGTTCTACCCATATTATAAATGAATAATATTCTTCATCCAAAAAAAGAATGACAATAGGATACAAGCATATGGCCTTCACTACTTCTTTTAATTGGCCATATATCACATCCCCTTTCCCTTCATGTAATCTTTCATCCACCATCATCCTCGTTAGTTCAATCTTGAGAGACAAATATTAGTCAATAACCCAGGACCCTAAGAGGATGGCCTAGTGGTCAAAAAACAGGAGTAACAACCTTGGGATCTAAGGTCTCCTATGTGGATACACCCATCTACTTAAACCTAAACCTAAGCAGGCAAGGCGTACTTAAAATCTATATGGGAAGTGTAATATGTACCATGTGAATTCACCAAAAGTACGTGCAAGCTAGACATGATACCATTGTTACCAAAATATTACCTAACAATCAATATAGTATAAGTGCTACATACAACATGTAAACACAATTCTTCTTTTGGAAAATGGATAAGATACAATTCAACTATTCTTGACAGATTCAACTGATTTATCAGTTTTAACATGTATAAACTCCAATTAGAACCATATGAGTATTAAGCCTACACATTAACATCAACTAGTAGTGGCAGGTAGCATCATCACTTGATTTTATTCTTACTTTATCTACTTATGCTATTGTCTAAGCAGAAAGTTCGAAAATCCGACCTTGTACTGTGGGGGAAGGAAAATGAATGCACTAAGTCGTCAAGGATAATTGAATCTTAGCCATGCAGTGAATGCGTGTTTATTGTGGTCAAGAAAGTAAAAGACTCACAATCTAATAAAGGTTAATCATTGAACATGTTTCCTTCATGTTTGAGTTTGTTGCCGAACAAATGTATTAGATAATGACCTAGCTTTGTTCCCTATTCCCCCTAAACATGGACACAATGACCTTTTGGGATATGGCTACCTTTGTGCAGTTGTGATGCCATCTAACCCCACACTTCACACCAAAGCTTGTTACAAGAGGAAACAGGAAAATTAAGGTGGACAGTTCAACGACCTGAGAATACATTTTTCAACAGCAACAATTGCTAGGCCTCAATCTTAAACAACTAGAGATCAGCTATATCAATCCTTTCTACCCACCAATTCTCGATGTAAATTCATCTCTTTGAATCGTAAGGATTCATCATGAATTGGCTGGTTTTATACTGGCTACCAAACAACCACAAACCTCCCACCTTATCCGGGCTTCATACAGGCAATGTGACCAAAGTCAAACTAGCAAAGTTAGCAGAGAAAAACCACAATTAAGTGAAAAACTGATGACATCAAATCTCGTTAGATACAATGTTTTTATTAAATCATATGAAACCAACATAAATAACATTTTGAGACAGGTCAATGGTACTGCCCCCAGGGCTTTTAAGAGGACAATGTTTGAAGTGTGGTTAGGCGCACATCACTGGTTCAAACTTTTCCGTTTAAAAAGGCCTGGTATTTAAGTGGAGAAGAGTGAGAGGCACAAATATGGTATCACTTGTAGACAATAGCTTACAGATTAAAGTATAAATATCACCGATGGTCCAGAGCTATGTATATGACCTTGCAGATAGTTTGGAAAAATCAATGATCTATATCCGCATGAAGATAAAGGTATCCATTTGTATTCTTATTACGACAAAGGAGACTATCTGTATCCTTGAGGATATAAAGGCAAGATGAAAGTGTGTCACAATAACATGCTATCACCACCCTTCACAGAAACTAGAACACTCTAAACGTTTAATTCAAAAGCTAAAAGCGAATATAAGAAATCCGTGTTAGTTGATCGTTGTCTAGTTTTCTTTCTCAGCATTATCATTATTCCTCCCATACTACCTTATTATTCAATTTCTTGTTTCTTTTGTTTCGGTTATCATTTCATTATTGTTGCTTCTGTTGTTTTCTCCAATATTTCTACATGGTTCTTCAATACACATTTCCTTATTTGTACTATCTTTTCTATGCATTATTCGAACAAAGGTCTATCAAAAACATCCTCTCTATCCTGGATCAAAGTTGCGTACACACCACCCTCTCTAGACCCCACTAAACTGGCTGCTTGCCATAGTCCAACTTCCACATAAAAGAGTAACACTCCGTTAACATAAACACAACCTAATAAACTATTGACCTAACTATCCGATCTGCAATTGAATTATATAACTCATTCTAACAAGGGAGTATAGATACAAAAACACTGTTTACGACCTCAACGGACGATTCAATACAAATCAATACTCTAACCTCACATACAGACAGATCCAAATAAAAATCCGATCTATACTATTATCAATCAAATAAAAAAGAGATGAAAATGCTTACTGGGTTTCTGAGGTTTGCCATCAGCCCATTTGGAGATGGAGTAATGGACCTTCTCACGGGAAAGGGCTTCAGCTTTGTAAGGTTCCTTAAGGCAATTCCTAACAAGATTAGCACAGAGATTTGAATAGGTTATGTAAGTCATCCCTGCTGATCTCCAGAATGGTGCTGCTGCGTTCGATGCCATTTTCTTCTTCTCCGCCGCTCTCGATCCTTCTTCCTCCTCTTCTTCTCCTTTGAAAAGGTATTTTTGTACCTCGCTTGCAATTTTTATTACCAAAAACACCCTTTAAAAAAAAATTGCAACTTTATTTTTATTTTTTATTTTTTTATTTACGGTCGTTTATTTTTATCTGTCATTTATTTTTTAAAAAAAAAAAAGAAAAGAAAAATGACAAATATATCCTTGAATTGTAAATGGTATGCAGATACTCTCAATCATATATTTGTATATAAGTGTCTCTGTCATCCAAAAACTAGAGTATGTATACCCTTTATACTAAGGGACATACACGTGTCATAATTTTATTCACCGATACGACATTGAATCGATGGATAAGATTGTGTCACGTGTCCCTATTTGATCTTTCGTTATAGTGAAGGGCATATATGCTCTAGTTTTTGGACGGTACGGACATCGATGTCCCAAAAGTATGATGGAGGGTATCTACATACCATTTACGATAGTTCTGGGGTATATTTATCTTTTTTTTCCTTAAAAAATAATTAGTTTTATTTATTACTTTTGACATTTCTATATCAATAATCATTTTTTTAATAGGTGTGTCAAATCAAATCGTAAAAAATAAAAATAAACAAAACAGTATTTTTTTTAAGAGAAACATTGAGTTTATTTTTCCAAAAAAAATATTGTGTTATGAAAATAATAAAATATCAAGACAACAAAAGATATAGTCGAGGAAGCCAAAGAGAGAGGTATTTTATTTTCTTTCCAAACTTGATGTATAAATTGAATTGACTTTTTATTTATAGAAGAACAAAAATTGTATAAGTTACTTGCAAGTTGTTTGCTTCATTATAAGCTTATTTGATCGCAAGTTTGATTGATTGCAAGCTTATCAAATTTCAGGTTTATCTAAGAAATTGTGTAATGATCGTTCATAATACGATTTATTTATGATATTTTTCCTTGGATGTTCATTCGCAAATACTGAAAAGATAAGTAAAATTTTAATCAACAAAAAAGAGTACATGTATCTAATAATACACATTGTTGCGCCTTTTATATCTATATCTATATATATATATATTATCATCTAATATTATTAAAATTATGGAAATTACATTGGTGAATTATTTCATAAATTACTGTATGACTTGATTGTTATATAAAAATAATATGGAAATAATCCTTTCTGAAAATAGATAATAATCGAATTTTTATGTTGATCAAATAAATATCTAGTATATCCCAGAAACTTGGTTTAATACTTGTTTGTATAAGTAAAATTTATAATTAGGCTTTCATTTACAATATGCAATTATTCTTATTTCAACTTCTTTCAATAAGTAATCTACTGTTTTTGAAAACTCTTAAAGAATTTCAATTCAAATCATCGACTTGCAAATAATATGATTATGACTCATTTTTATACCCTTAATTAATGAATATCGACTAAGATAATCTTGATTTATTCCACAATAAGGATTATGAACAATTTTCGAAAAAATTGCAAATGATTCAGACATTATAAATCCTTCTTAAATTTTTCACATAAACATTGTCAAACAATAAGTTTCATTAGCATGACATTTTTTAGTATTTAAACTGCAAGTCAAATAAGTTTTACACTTATCAAGCTGAATTATTTGAATTGTCATTATTTTTCATCTTCATGCTTCACAAACATAGAATTCAGATCCTTACCATTTTTTATTATTACTAGTCCTAGGCACGTGCTATGCACGTGAGCCCCACAAAAATATTATATATGGTAGGAGTTAATTAAAATCATATTAAACAGAAATGAAATTTTAACAAAAAATATTAAAATCACAGTTTGAAAATTTTCAAAAATAATTTAACAAAAAAATATAAATGAAATAAATGGACAAGCAACCTATATAAATGACTTCTTTATTGTAAAATGTAAATGTCAAATAATTAGATATTTCGATAACTTGTCAAATTTGGACAACAAAATTTAATGTGATAAATAATTTATTTTTTTATGTTATTAGGTCTAAACCTACAATATATTAGTTTGTTACTTTTCTAAGAAAGAGACAATACACACACAACACACCTTGTACCAAAGTTTGAATTACCATATATACTTGTAACAAGTATATATGTTGTCTCCATATTACATTCAAATGACATAATACGTTTATTGTTCTTTGTAGCATGAATAAATAATTCCAATAGTTTGTTCGTGGTTGTTTTTCATACTCATCATAGTTTAATTTTTTTATCCTTTTTTTTTCTGTTACTTTATTATTCATATTTGACTTTAAGTACTTCTTCAATTAAATTAAATTACCTCATTTGTTAGAATATGTCTTCTCAAGAGATTTTCTCGATTTATTTTGCTCTATGTTGTTGAGGGAGATTAGTGATCCTTTTTACCTCGGAAGGTAGGAGATTGAAGAAAAATAAAATTCAATAAGTAATTGTCAAACTAAAGTTATAAAGGAGGCTCTACTTTGTAAAATACACATGCATTAAGTTATTAAAATCTAATTAAAAGTACAAAAGTCGTATGTATATCAAATTTATTAAAAACTAATCATGCAAAAAAATGCAAAATAGTTGGAGAAACATGTCGCATACCTCATTTGTATTGGTGCAATATCTACTAAAAATTCTATTCAATGGTCTGCAAAAGAATCATCTCTAGATTAAACAAAACTTTAGCAGTATATTTTCATGTGAGAGATCAAACACTTAAATATCAATTTAAGAATATAATTTGAATGATAGCAAAAAATGAAAAATCTAAATGTAAAGAAAGGCTTGAAAACACATAGTATTTTAAGAGATTTATGCTCTCTAAATCAAATTCAAATGTACAATATTGCGTGTAAGAGACTTATTTATAGTGATTTCTTGAAGAGTTAAAAAGTCATTCAACTTTAATGGTGATTTCTTGTAGAATTAAAAAGTTATTCAACTTTAATGATAATTTCTTGAAGAGTTAAAAAATCATTCAACTTTAATGGTGATTTCTTGTATAATTAAAAAGTTATCAACTTTAATGGTAATTTCTTGAAGAGTTAATTCAACTTTAATAGTTTCACACTTATAGAATAATAATTAATCATTATTTATAATAATAATAATATAATAATGATGATTAAAAAGTTAAAGGGCGTTTTCTTAATCTAACTTTAGACTAAGCATCTTCCCACTTATAATATAACATATAATAATAATTATATAATATGATATGATGATATATGATAATAAGAAATAAAATAAGAACAATAATATAATATATGAATGATATGATATGATGATGTAAACATTGTTTTTATCTATCATAACTTTTCAAATTTCTCCATTCGGAGAATTATGATTAAGACTAAAAACAATATCAATGTACTCATTTATCAAGAAAAAATAATAATTCAATTATTAAAGGACTAAAGGACTTAAATTATGCCATTATGTAATTAAAATATTTGTATTTAACTAAATGATTAATCCAATTTTAATTTAGTAAAAGGGCAAAATGGTAATTCAATTTTTTACTTTAGAGCTTCCCACTTATAATAATATATGATAATATTGCAAAAATCATCTTCAAGAATTATGTGATACTTAATCAAAGGAATAAAAAAACGTTTTGCACTCTTTTTTCCTAAATCAAGTTTTTATTACATTGAATTTTTCTAGTAATATTCTTAATGAGGCAACAAGAACCGCATATTATTGATTTGTTATCTTTTTCTTTCACTGCGTTTTTTTCTAACAAGATTTTCAAGAGACATATTACCGATTAATAAACATTCAAAGAAAAGTGTTATATACATCGTATTATGGATATTTATTGTGTAGTTTTTCAGATAAATTTGTAATTGGATAAAATTACTACTCCCTCCGTTTCACAAAGAATGACCTATTTTGACTTGACACGGAGTTTAAAAGTATAAAGAAGACTTTTGAATCTTGTGGTCCTAAATTAAAGTTAGGTTAAATGTACAAAATTGCCCTTTGATCTTGTGGCCTTAAATATGCCATGTGGAAAGTTGTTACCAAAAAAAAAAAGAGATCATTCTTTTTGAAACATACTAAAAAGGAAAGGAGGTCATTCTTTTTGAAACGGAGGGAGTATCATAGCAAGCAAATATACTTGCAATCGGATAAGTTTGTATAAATAAGTTTCCAATCAAGTAAGTAACTTACACTCCAATTTCTATCATTTTATAATAAGGAGTCAATTCAGTTCATTTGTACATCAGTTCGAACAGAATAAAACTTATCTCTATCAACTAGGTTGTTAATTGTACATTATTTCATAACACTATGTATCAGTACCCCCACCCCCCAACCCAACCCACACACACCATATTTAATTCTAATTGGTTCATTTGTTGTTTTAAACTCTCTATAGCCCTTCCAAGCATTTTGTCTTTAATTTTGTCACATTTTGCATATCCCCAATCTTCCAAATGGCACATTTTTCTTCAATATTAAGTTAAATAATTGATACTTATTGTGTAAATATACCTTGATTTTTTTAATATTCATGATCTACCATTACTGCTCAACTTCATTGAAGGGTGTGGGATTTTAGAATGATGGATTTTCAGTGTTAAAAACTGTCTTCTAAATTTAACAAGTGTTTACTTAGAGTGTGTTTGGTATGCAAATATTTTCCAATTTTATCATGTTTGGTTGGGGCAAAAGTTTTGGAAAATGTTTTCCAAATCAACTCATTTTCCTCAAAATTAAGGAAAATGACTTCCTTTCAAAAATTAAGGAAAACATTTTCCAAAACTCCCCCCTATTTCAAATTACTTTTTTTTTTGAAAAAATATTAATTTTAAAAAAATATTTTCAATTTCTAAATTTTATTTTTCACCCGATCCCTGACCCCCCCCCCACCACCAGCCAGCACCCCAACCCCTCCCCAAAGAATTAATTTTGCTTTTTAAAAATATTTTCAACTTTAAATTTTTATTTTTAAATTTCTACCCCCGCACCCACCACCCCCACCAGCCCAACCCCAAAAAAAATTAATTTTATTTTCTAAAAATACTATCAACTTCAAATTTTCATTTTTTCACTCCTCCCCCCTCCCCCCTGCACCCACCCACTACGGCCCCCCCCTCCCCCACAAAAAAAGTAATAATTTTATTTTTAAAAAATATTTTTAATTTCATAAATTATTTTTTACTCTAGTAAAAATAAAAGATGTCTCTCAAAAACATTTTTCATTCATAAATTAAACACTAAAAATTATTTTCGAAAAATATATTCTACTCACCAACCAAACATGAGAAAATAAGTTCAAAATCTACTTGTTTTCCAGGAAAGCATTTTATAGGAAAACATTTTCCTCCATACCAAACACACCCTTAATGTATTTCTTAATTCAAATACTTTGTTTAAGTAAAAACTACTAGGTTCGTCCAAAATCCGTATCCAGACTTCTAGCTCCACCCCTGGATACTACTTGCATTTTTGAAGGATTTAACACAAGTAAAGGTGGAGGACATGAACAACATTGTTTGTTACTTGTTAGTCTAAAACTTTACCTTTTAAATTAAAAAAGAAACTTGTTATGGTCAGGTTTCAAGGTGGTTGGAACTAACAAACCAAATGTACAGAGTATAGCAACTTAATTTCCTGCGTTAAAAAGATCAAATACCTCAGTAAGAACAGAACACAACATGTAATTGAGCCATTAAAACATAGTATTATAGGATTTATAATGTTATATACATTACATAACACTGACTGATGATGATTTTCTTGAACATAACTCGTTATCGTCATGTTAGAATTTCGCCTAGAGAAGTATAATACTCCTAAAAAGATTATAGGTCTATGCATAAACCATGTACAATTAACAACCTAGCGCGTTGTTCAGGATTAAAGGTTGGAAAACTAATCGACTTTATGTAAGAGGAGTTATCGATGAACTGATTTCACCTTTCGAGTAATTGTTGACAGCTTCTTAATTCATGCTGCTGCTGGTGTGGAGGAGAGTTGATTAGTAACAAAGCTATTGTTTACCTTATCACTCAATTCTGTGCATTTGGTGTTATTGCCATATTTTCCCACTTTTGGTTCAAATAGACAAGTGATCATATTTCCCAAGGTCTTAGCTGTGTATTTTACGCGTTGATCTGCAGTAGTAGTAACCTCAAATTCTATAGAGGACGCGTATTTTTCCAGGTAACTACTGTAAGAAGGAAGGACAACGTGCAATACAAGTTGGCGTATTCTCCATCTTAGCCCCTTGTCACATAATTCCCAGTTGGATTGTTTCTTGTAAATTTCATCGAAGGCCTCAGTGAATTCCTTGAGTTTCTTTTTAACTACTTGTCGATCAATGGCTCTACCTCCTGGGAACAACACTAGGCCTTCCTCGTTTAAAAGGGCCGGGAGTTTCTCCCAGCTCTCTTTTAAATAGAGTGTCTCGTAGTACTCCATGTATTCATCGTGACTTGTAAGCCATTCATTTCCCATTAGCTCACCTAGTTTCGTTCCCCTCGTGTACTTACACAAGTACCAATGGTTGTTCATCAAGAAGAAATAAGAAAGAGAGGCGTCCTCGTGTCTCTTTGCCCAAGTCTCTATATTGAGTCCAAGTGCTGTTACTATGTTCTGCATTTCATTTAGAAGAAGCCCCTTTTCGAAGCTCTCGTGGTTCCAACCTTGATGTATCTCCACAACTTGGATAAGTGTGGACCAATATTCATCCTCAAGAAGCTGATTACAATACTCTACGACAAAGTTAACCAGCCTCGGAACACTACCATCCACCGGAGGACTAGTTGGCCTCTGCAGTTCCACCTGAAGTGAAAGTTCCCAAAATATTTCACATATCCCATTCACAACTTTCTTGATCAGATCCCTTGTCTGAGTTTGGATTTCACCACAGGCTCTTCCACTGAAAAGTCTGTTGAAATCGGATCGTAGTTTGTTTAGAGAACCAAACATGTCCAATAGCTTCAACAGCTTGATTGCTTCTTTCTTACCTTTCGTAATCGTGTTGCCAAATTTGATGAAAGAATGAATCCCAGATTGGACTGCAACTCTTGCAAAGCACTCCATACATCTATCCTTAAATGTTGCTTTACGAAACACCTCAACGCAAAGCCTGTGTTCTGTATCTAACAAATACTTCACAACAAATTCCAACTGTTTGTCCCATTGATCAATATAATGCTCTACACTCAAAACACTGTCAAACTCTGTCAATGATATCTCCTCCAGGTAATCCATATCGAACCCTTCTAAAGCTTTCCTCACGTTTAACCCTCGAATCTCAACATAGACAGACATACATTTCTCAACCCGACCATTCACACCCAATCTCTCAACAACACCTTGCACGTTTCGAATAACATCAGGTAAAGCCACAGACAATGGTGCTATGCCTCTTAACATAGACGCGAATTCAACCTCCACCTTGTCTAACGCGATCATCAACACTCCACCTTTAGCACGAAAACGCTCCTCAGTACCCTGCAATCCTCTAACTATACTCAAACACTTGTTCACTTTCCTAACATACAGAGATGAATCACAACAACTACCGGTATCAAGCCAAGACACGACTAGTTTACAGTTATCGGTGAGTAAACCGAGTGCTTCTTCCATCCGTTTAACAGTTGTGACATAAGCAAACACATCTTCAGAAACATCATCATTTGAAAGAGATGTTTCAAATCCACATATAACATCAAATATCATAACAACAGAAGAAGCAGGACCAATGACACTATCAATATCATGAGTACTCATCTTATATAATGTACATTTACATGATAAGTCTCTTAAAGCAACTGATAAAAAATCAAGTCTTTGTTCACAACTCTCTAATCTCCAACTTCTTTCACTAATTTCAACTCCTAATTTTCTTGATTTCTCTATACTACACTTGAGAAGTTCTCTTGTAGCTTTGATCTTCTCAATGTCATACATCTTTTTTTTTTTTTTCTTGAGAAATCTTTGTGTTAAAAGTGAGTAATTTTATATTATGTTGTTTTGTTTACCAAACTCAACAAATGATAACCAAACTTCACTGCCAAAACAAGAAAACAAAAGGTAGATCACTTTAAGGAGAATGTGCTTAAATATCAATGTACACTTTTTATTTTATTTTATTGTTAATAGTTTACTTGTAATTGCCTTTTGCTTGTGTTTTTGGTTCTTTTTTATAGAGAAATATTGATAACACCCCTAAACTTGACGTGAATTTAAGTAATTATTTATAACCTTAAAAACACCCTTTTACTAACGGAACTTAAATGCACCCCCGATCTTACAAATGAAATACAATCCTAAATTCTGATCAAGTTTAGGAGTGTTTTCAACACTTCTCTTGGTTCTTTATTATGAGTCACATGCTCCTACAAGAATTTGTGAATTGAGACAACTTGCTATGTCATGTTAGTGAAGCAGAGGGGGTGTTTTTAAGACTATCAATAATTAAAAAGACGAAACTAATAATTTACTTTAAGTTAAGTTGAGATATTTCTGACACTTCTCTTCTTTTTTTTCCTCCCAAGCCGTTCATTATTTGTAAGCCAAGAAATTTCCTTATTTGGCTCACTTTTAAAGGGCTATTCTTTGGTAATATTTTCTTCTTTTACCGTTTGTTCCTCCTTTTAATGAGCAAATCCTTTTTACCATAATAAATCTGTTAAGGAAAATTTCAAAATACACCTTCAATTTCAAAATAAATGTTACTTTAATAAGAAAAAAAGTTATTTCAAAATAAGTTTCATGGTTAATTTATGACAAATTTTAAATGAAAAGGTATTTTTAAATATAATTTTAAGAAATTTCCTCTTTTGCTTATATAATTTATTTTGTTACCATGATACATTGAATATTTTTAGTAAAAATATAATGAATAATATTTTATTATTAAGAGATAATGAACATTATGTATAATAAATGTATTTTATAAAGAATCATCAAACCCAAAAAATATATCGCGATAAATCATACACATATATTGTACTTTATGCATAATAGATTATTTTTTTTATATAAATTCAATAAATATGATATATATAATTTAGTAAGATGCAATGATATTAAATAGTCATTGTACTTTATGTATAAAAAATATATTTTAATCAATAAATATTATATATATAAATTAGTAAGATGCAATGATATTTATAGTCATTGTACTTTATGTATAAAAAATATACTTTTATCAACAAATATGATATATAAATTAGTAAAATACAATAAATTTGACGTAATCAAAATTAACTTTAATTGAATCGCATAACAGTATTGACATTAATAAATATAATTTATCGATTAAATAATATATGTACAAAATAATAATATTTCATGATTATATCCATACGATATAATTACACTACCCCCAACTAATTTCCCTTAACCAAATCAGTATCATATACTATATTGATGTCATTAACGCTGATAATTTTACTTAATTGATACTAAATATATACGTTTATAGTATAATTGACTAATGAGTAATTACCCAAAATGACCAAATTATTAGGAAAAAGATTCATTTTTGCCACTTGACCTCTAATGGAGCTCTAACTTAGGGTAACTGTTTACTTGGTCAAAAATTGAGGAATAAACATAAACCTCTCTTGTTAAAAAAAAAAACAATTTTGTTATTACTAAAGACAAAAGTGGGATTTACTAAATAGAAGAAGAAAATGAATCACCTGAATTATAATACTACACTGAATATATTATTCTATACTGAAAAATTGATTTTTGACTTTTTTTACAGTATCACCGTCTTAAAATAAATAGTGAAAAGACTTGTTACTTAAGTGAACTCTTTGTACGTGTCTATTTCTATGATTAATGCTTTCGTACAAACGAATCATATGCTCCTACTCCATGTGAGGAAGAGAAATTATGGAAAATGAAAATACCAACGAAAAAAAATTCACTAGTTCTAAGTTGTAACAATCTATATGATACTAATGTTTATTTTAAAATATTTAATTTCATCATAATTTTACATAATTTTTCACGCATTCAAAACAATACTAATAATAAAATTTCAAGATTTGATGTGATCTTTTATTTATCAACTAAATAAATACCTTAATCAATCTTCTAGTCTTTAGTTCCCTCTATTACAAGTATACCACTCCCATTGTTTTATCTTATGATTCTTTTAACATTAGAACTAAGAGATCATTTGATTGAAAATTAGTTGTGCCAGGATTAACTATCTTGTAGTTAGTTATCCTATAATAACTTATCCCATCATTATGCTATAAATGGTGAGATAAGTTATCTCAAACATGTGAATCAAACAAGACATCTAAGCTTTATTCTAAAATTATTTTTTTATTGTAGGACTTTTTATACTTATCACTCGCACCAAACGAGCCCTAAGAGTATTTGATAATAAAAATTCTAGGCTTCACTCTCCACAGTACTAATCAGCACTCGCCAAACAATATTTACTCCCTCTGAATGCCAAATTTGTAAGATCGCTTGCCCACTTACAAAATGAACGGAAGAAAATGATCTTTTCATATTTCTTATAAGGACATAAAACAAAAAATAATAATCTGAAAATATTATCAACACATTTTACTTCCTATATATATATATATATATATATATATATATATATATTCAAAGGAAAATATCAGAATTTGAAACTAATAATAGATAGATAGATACACCTGCATTGTATAACTTACAGAACCACATGATTGTGTTCCTATAAGAATCAAATGAGCTGACAAATTCATGTGCACATGCTTTTAACATTTACAATTACTACATAATTTTTGCCTGCAAAATACTCCTAACATCAAAATCTGATGGAAAAAAAACAGGTATAGCTGACTTTTTTCCCTTCCCAAATAGCTGCTGCATTCTCCGTTTTTCCACTTTGTTAATGTTTACACTATGTTCTTCCTACATGTTCCGATAATTATTTTACCATCGCGAATACATGTCAACTGAATTGCAAGAGAAAAACTGATCAGCGCATACGTTACCTCTAGGATCATGGTAAGAAACAAGCTCTATGTGTCCCCCTTCTCACAATAGATGAAGGCATGAATAAGGGTCTGAGCGTATTCCACTTGATCTTTCGTCCCTGACAACATAGCAGAGCCGAATGCAGAACCAGCTACAGGATCATGAATTACTACCTTAGCGCCTGAAATCTGAATACAAAACACTAATGTTAACTTACGTTACCTAAGAAGAGAAACAGAGCTTCCTAGAGCAAACTGACCTACCCTCTTTATATGATGAAGGTTGCTAGAATCCTCTCCATAAACATATTTTATATACATTTCAGGAATTACCATTTCAACAGTAGTCTCTGGCAAATTAGGTGCTGCCTCACTGCAACAGATAGTTTTACATAGTGGATAAGGGAAATGATATAGGACAAATTAAACAAGAACACGAATCAATTAAGAAAAAATAGGAGGAATGTAGGTCCAAGAACTTTCAAGTCAATTGTTCAGATTCTACACCCCTTTCTCTTTAATCCCACTAGCAACGAATCGAGCATCCAACAGACTTCTTATACTATTGTCAAGTTTTAATTAACGACCTAAATTATCTCCAACACAAACTTTACAACTCAACTCTTAAAATAGTTGACCTGTAAGCACTGCAAACATTTACCGACTTGCCTTTGAAGTTTTAGGTGGACATTTTTCTTACAAGAGACGCTCCCTCTAAATACAACATTCCCATCCTAGGTAGCATTGTTTTACTTTCCAGTAAAGGATATCGCATAATGTAATATATGCATCTATATAGAAACCCTGTTTATCAGAACTTTGCAACTTAAATGCAAATTACAGGATACTAATGTTTGCCCAATTTTTATAAAGGTCCAGCTGCCGAAACCAGGTTAACAGAATTTGAAGACTGCAATAGCATATCCTTATGCTGACTCTTTTATGACCACCTCTTAACTTACTTCCACACGGATACAAGTTCTTTTACATGGTTTCTCTAGGTTGTGCATACCAAGATTAACTTTCCCGACAAAAATGGAAAACAGTGAATTGAGTTCATGCTTCTGGATAGCTTTTAAATTCATATTAGCATCTGAAAAACATTTATGCATCATTAGCTTCATGGCTGTACGCCTGTACCCTGCGATGAACCTAAATAAGCCGCATCCAACTAATTGCCCATTACTCTCACTTAAAGCTGCACAAGGAAGATCAAACTAGTTGCCCCAAAAGGAAATAAGTTTACCCAAGTAAATAAGAAACTGGTGAGTCCTGCACCAACAGGAAACCAGTATACCTTTAGTACACCCAACCCAGCACTCCCCTGGGAGATTCAATGGATGGATTCAAGTTATTTGTAGTGATCTCAATCTCCTAAGCAACCTAATACATTAGATCCAGGCAGAGGAAAACAAGTTACCTGGCACTGCCACAATCAGCCACTCCAGCTGTATATCTAGAATTGTCTCCCTGGATAAAACAGCAAAGTAGAAAAGAAATTAGTCAGAAATGCAACCCCGTCATAAAAACGTATCAATAATTTATGTTTACTAGGAAGAGCCCCAACAAACCTGAGGACCCCATCTTCCAGGTGAAGGAGGTCTATCAAAATACGGAGCATGCCCTTGTCTCTCATAGCCATAGAAATGGGGAGCACGATCTGAATAAAACATTACAGTCTAAATTATGTAAAATTGCAGGCAGCAGTTCATACCGTTTGGGTGGAATACCAAGTATGTTTCATACCGTGAGGGTAGCCAACAGGTGAGTGGTAACTAGGAGAAGCAGGATCGTGCCTTGGCCTGAATGACGGGGATGGAATTTCAGAGTAAGGGGGGAAATGCGGAGGGGCAATAGTTGAAACATGTGGTTTCACAGGAAACATTGCATCACGAAGCCTACAAGTAATTTGGAACAAAGCATCCTGGACAGACTGCATGCTCCCAATGACCTGTAGAGAATTCAAACAACAGGAGCCAATTGGCAAAATTCCCTCAGTAAAAAACACACATGAAAGGAAGATAACAAGGGTGCACTCCTTCTCATTTATCTTTTTCACATAGCGCTTGTGAAGGTAAGTTCCACCAAGTGAGCCAGAATGCAACTCAGTTTATATGAGATACAAGTTCAGATGGTAAATACAAAACACAGACATGGAAAGCACGTCTCTTTGATGATCATCAATGAAACACTTTGATTAGTCTATCTAAATACTAACTTACATCACAAATGCTACTCCCTCCCCACCCCTGCCCCCAAGAAATGCAAGTTATATAGAGGTAGAAATGCAACTCACTTTATTTGAGATAGATATTTATCTACTAGAAATCTCACAAATACAACAACAGCATATAAAGTGTAGTCAGGAAATCTAACAAATACAGAAACAGAAAATATGTAACTCCAATGATCATCAACAAAACACTGATTTATCTATCAGAACACTAACCTCAATGTAACAACTCCCCCCGCCCCCACTCCCACCACCATACAACCCAAAGAGAAAGTTCCAGGTAATGAGTTATATAGCTGAGGTACCATATATATAACTAAGCTATATAACGCATACTGAAAAATTGGAAAAATTCCAGAGAAACACTCAAAGACAACCTAGCTGAGACGTGAAGCCTTACATACATTTTAGAATAAACTTCAAGGAAAATCTATATCTACCTGTAAAACTTCTTCTGTGTGGGAACCGTATTTTGGAGATTGTTCTCTGGGAAAAATAAGAATGCTAGCACCAGTGAGTCGTCGCAATTCAGCAATTAGGACACCTCCATTACAAAAGAGACAACTCATGTGTCGTGCATGTACCAGAAGCCTTGATACAACTGCAGCTCCTGGTTCAAATCCAATCTCAGCAATTCTGCCCTGGACACGCATAAGAGCTTCCTGAGCAGGGGAATGTCTTTGCTCCAGGTTCTGCAGGAATAACAAAGAAGCTGATCTCAATATAGCTTTGCAAGGATAGAGTAGCGAGGCTAAACGATCAACACCAGTTCTTTCTGACACCATTATCAACTGAATAAGTTAAAAAAAATCTACAAATTGACTCTGCAGCAGATAATATGACAGCGAAGTGACACAAAAAAGAAGTGAGCAAATCACTTTAACATACGAAATGCAAGTGGGTCTGTGAGAAAAGGCAGAAACAGTTGCTTAGTTAATGGTCAGCCTACACACCTCTCTTGAAGATATCACAACAATTCTTTCATCTACATCAGATGCCGAATCAGCAACCTTGACAGATGCACCAGTTTCAGTCTGCATCACCCTAATAATTGAGCCACCTTTTCCTATCAAATTTCCGACCTTGTCAACCGGACATAACACCTTAAACACGACCTCTTCCTCCAAGACCATCCTGTGGTTGATTCCAGCACTCTCAACACCAGAACTCCTCGAGAACTGCTCGGGCGTGTGATAACCAGTTCCATTTTGTGACATCCCTGAAAATCTGGGGGTAGAGGGATTTAAATCTACCCTTGAGTTATCCTGAAGGCAGCTTGAAACAGACAACAGAGCTTTTCTCACAGTTGAAAAGCTTCCAGTTATCTGCACACAAAGATATCCCCTCAACAGTCAAAACATATACAGAGTAACGTAATCAAACAAGCAAAACAGAGATGATGAAATAAACAAAAATCGATCTCATATAAAGCTAAGAAAGCAACACGGCATGTGCCTCTGCTATAATGACATATTCAATATAATCCTCACAGACATACAGACGTATACTTGAAGCAGAATTACTCAGTATTAGGTAGAGGTATTGGATTATTGGGAGCACACTTGGTCTCTGGTAGATGTTTAAAAGGATCGACTACCGCATCGATTTGTCATCTACTAAATCAGCCTGCTCTGGTGGTGCAATTAGAAAAAATAAAGATGTAGAAGGAATAGACAAGCATTGACCTATCCCACTGTTCTAAAGGTTGTAACTTCCCCATGTTGTAAAACTTTCCATAAACTCTTAGAAACTGCTGTCCATCACAACAACTGCTGAAAATCGTCCTTGATGGAAGCACGATTATATATATGACATTTGGATCAATGGTCGTAAGCAAATTACTTCTTTGAACTCCATACCATCTAAGAGTGAGGTTCTGAGTGCTTAAAAGGTCTTTGGAGTAGAAAAGACTCACCGGAACACGGCTAGAAAATGCCGCAGACTCCGACTACTCCGTGACAATGGATGGAGGTATGTTGATAATTTATTTTCGCTACGCTATTGCTCTGCGATGTATAACATTTGGCATCAGAGCAATACTTACTTTTAACCTCTGCCTTGTTTGATTTTTGGAATTTGCAAAAACCACTCAAATGGTCTTAATTTTAGATCTTGTTTTGAATTTGAAGTATTCTAATGGTAGAAATCTTATGGAAATCAATTTTCTAGCAGTCTGCAGTTTTATATATTGTTTTGGTGTCTTTAACAGGTGAACATGAACTGAGTTCAAGAGGAAGAAGACAACATATATAGTGTGTTGTGTTGCACTACGGTTGAAGTCTTGAAGTTTTGCCTTTATGCGTGTAATGCACCCACAGTCACTTATGACTTTTTGTCTTTTATTTATGTAACGTAAACTAATAAAGTAATAATAAAAGGCAAAGAGACTGTCGTTTTCGTTTCAATGTGTCAGTGGGTCACGCAACTAGTTAGGTCTCTAATTTTGTTTTATAATATTTATGCGGTTACTTAATTTTGTTTGGGCTTGATAAAGATAAATGATCTATATGTTGGAGTTGCCTTTCTTGAATTGAGCAAACATTTTTGGATGACAAGGGAAACCCGCAGCTGATACCCTTTAGTTGCGCACAGGGTAAAAAAACCCGCTTCTATGCAATAGCTCGCAAACCACACAAGAGGGGCAACCCGCACTAAGCAAGCCCGGTGCAACAAGCTTGACCTAGAAGGCAATAAACATAAACTAATAAAGTAGCAATAAAAGGCAAAGAGACTGCCGTTTGGTTTCAGTGTGTCAGTGGGTCACGCAACTAGTTAGGTCTCTAATTTTGTTTTATTAGATTTATGCGGTTACTTAATTTTGTTTGGGCTTAATAAAGATAAATGATTTATCTGTTGGAGTTGCCTATCTTGAATTGAGTAAATAATTATTATGACAAGGGGAACACACAGCTGCTACCCATTGGTGCGCACAAGGTAAAATCCCCGCTCCTATGCAATAGCTCGCAAACCACATTAGAGGTAACCCACACTAGGCAAGCCCCGTGCGACGAGCTTGACCTAGAAGGCAAGCCTGGTGTGACAAGCTTGACCTAGAAGGCAAACCCCTAACTTTCGTTGGTAAAGGGTTTCGATCATATGCAATTCATCAGGTTTTGAACCAAGGAGCTAATTCGTTCGGAACTCAGTTAACTATTCACCCTCACGGTACTACATCGCTATCATCAAGGTGGTCCTTGTTGATTCACTATTATGTACTTGATAAATTATTATGTCTATTGCATGTAATATTTGTGTCTCTTTACATATTAAGATTTAAGCACGTGAAATTTAAGTTCATTGCATAATGTTCAGCAATAAATCTTGTATAAGATTTTGATTTAATGTCTAGTGGTTCTTATAATTTTGTTTGATTAAGATTTAGCCACAATGATCTTGGTTAAATAATATTGGATCAAATAAGGGAATTATACATATTAAATAAGGATCAATAACTGAGTGAGCTATAACTTTATTTGATTGAAGATTAGCCACAACATCTTTAATCGAATAAAATTTTAAAGTTAAGGATCACATAAATAAACTTTAGACACTAGAATTGTGATAAATTATGCACGATATAATAACTCAAAAACCTTTATTATTGGGTCGCATATATTTTTATTTTATTTTCATGATATGAAAACCCGCAGCCACTACCCTTGGGTAAGCACGAGGTAAAACCTCGCTCCTATGCAATGCTCGCAAACCACACAGGAGAGGTAACCCGCACTAGGCAAGCCCGGTGTGACGAGCTCGACCAGGAAGGCAAACCTCTTGCTTCCGTTGGCAAGGGATTTTGAACTTGAGACCTCCAACATGGAAGTCCCAAGGCCAAGTCACTAGGCCAACCCGAAGGGTTATTTGGGTTGCGTATATAATTAGGATAAAATATTAAATATTCTCATAATTACACACATGAATTATGGATGAGAGTTAAATAGTTTTATCATAAAGATAGAATATCATGCTAGCAAATTGATAATTTTAATCGTGAAGTGTGAAACTAATTGAATTAGAAATTTAGCCCACAAGCAATTTTTATGTCCGTAGATTCAATTTTCTATTATTAGCTTCAAATTTATGTTAAGTATGTACATATATTTTCTCAGTTATGCAACTTGCAAATTTCTCACATATTTGTGATATTCCTGAACCGAATGGTGAGAACTATGAGATCGAGAAGGAGAGAATTTTTTATTATGCTATAGGTAAAGACAAGCCATTTATTAATGAAATCCACAATCAAGATGAGATTGGTCTTCATAAACAATGGAAGTGCTCCAACTGTTTAAGTGTTATGTTTATTAAGACCAAAATCTTAGTTGGTATTCATGGTTCTGTTAGTATAACAATGTCAAGGCATTACTAAGGCTATTGATGAACAATTTGAAACTTTAAATAAGGCACTTGTCAGCACCTTAATTATGAAATGTTCATCAATTCATTAGTGTGAGAGGTGTGCGTGAGCACATCATAAAAATGCGAGACTAAGAGGCTCAACTAAAGACTCTTGAGGTCGAAATATCTGAAACTTTTCGTGTGCACTATACATTGAATACTCGGACAATAAGATTTTTACACATAAGGATATATGGTCTACTAATGAACTTATTGCCAGGTGCACTTAAGAGGAAGGTCGAGGAAGCAGGAGAAAGTGCATCCATGACTACTCTAGAAAAGAAGACCTATCAAGCCAATAAGAAATGGAAAGGATAGGCAGCACTTGAAACTTAAATCAAGAAGAATCCAAGTGTCGCTTATGTAGAAAGAAAGGGCACATAAAGCAGGATTCTGTCAAGTATCAACAAGGGCTTGCGATGAAATGCACTTCAATCTCTCTTGTTTGCTATGAAGATAATACGATTGATGTTAATCATAACACGTGGTGAATTTTCTCAAAAGAAAAAGTAACACGCGGTGAATTGATTCTCCTTCTACAATCCATATTACGAATTTCTTGTAGGATTTAAGAAACCAGTGAAAATCAATGGGAGCTGAAGCATCTATGCAGGAAACATGATGCACTCGCATGTGGAAACTATTGGGACATGTAATTTACCTTTAGGATATTTCTTCTTTTTAAAAGACGAGTCCAATCTATTTTATAAATCTAAACTTATTGGATATGGTACATTGTATGATGGTCTTTTCTCTCTTAATTTACAAAATGATTTCACTCATGATGTTATGCATGTCCAAGTTATATCTTGGAGGAGTGTCAAACAAACTTTGATTACTACTTCCACAATGGAGATTGAGTTCGTTTCTTATTTTGAGGCTACCTTACATGATGTATGGTTGAAGAGTTCCATATCTAGGCATCGAATCTTATCTCTAAGCTATCAAAGTTAAATTGTAACAATTCATCTCTGTTGTCTTTATGGCTAAGACAACAAAAGTGGAAGTCAAAGTAAGCATATCGAAATCAAGTTTTTAGCCATAAGAAAACATGTTGAAGTTAAGAAAGCATCTCAAACTCATTGCTAAAGGATTCGCTCAAAAGGAAAGAATTGATTACACTGAGATCTTTTCTCCTATGTCTAAAATTGATTTCTTGCGTATTATATTGGTATTAGTAGTCCATTTTGATTCATAATTGCAACAGATTATGTAAAAACCACATTTTTCAATAGTAATCTGGAGTAAGAGGTTCATATGAAACAAACTGAAGGATTCTCCTCTAGTAATGGTGAGCAAAGAAAGTCATCTATGGACTAAAACAAGCCTCACATCAATGGTATTTAAAATTTCATAATCGTATCTCTTCATTCGACTTTGTTGAGAACATTATGGACCAATAGATATATACCGGAAGGTCAGTGGGAGTAAAATATGTTTCTTAGTTCTATATGTGAATGATATTTTACTTGTATCTAATGATTAGGAAATGATATATAAAGAGAAATAATTTCCCTCTAAAAACTTTGATATGAAAGACATGGGTTATGCGTCTTATGTTATTGATATTAAGATCATCGAGATAGACATCAAGGTACCTTAGGTTTATCTCAATATGCCTATATCAATAAAATTTTAGACAGGTTTTGAATAAAAGATTGTTCACAAAGTGTAGCTCCTATTGTAAAAGGTAACAAGTTCAATTTGAATCAGTGCCCGAAGAACAATCTTGAGAGGGAACAAATGAAGGAGATCCCATATGCTTCTATTGTTGGAAGCTTGATGTATGCTCAGGTTTGTACAAGACCTGACATAGCATTTATTGTTGGAATGTTAGGAAGATATCAAAATAATACAAGGCTTGACCACCGAAGAGCTGCAAAGTAAGTCTTAAGATATCTTCAATGGACAAAAGACTACATGCTCCTGTACAAACAACCAGATGACTTGGAAGTCAGATTATGACGTTGCTGGCTGTGTTGATTCACAAAAATAAACTTCAAGATATATTTTACATTAGCTGTTGAAGCTATATCTTAGAGGAATGCCAAGCGAACTTTGATTATTTTGAGGCTACCTCACATGATGTATGGTAGAAGAGTGTCATAACTCATATTTGTGCTAAGAAATGTAGGTTTAGTTGTTGTCTATATGGCTAAGAGTAACAGAAGTGGAAGTCAAAAGAAAGCATATTGACATCAAGTTTTTTGCCATAAGAGAACATGTTAAAGATAAGAAAGTTGTCATTGAAATGATGTTAACTGATCCTATAACTAAAAGCATGCCATCGAAGAAATTTAAGGATCATGTAGTCACAATGGGACTTAGTTCCACTATGTAAAATTTCATTGTAACAACAGATATTGTTGAAACTCTATTTATATGATATTTCTCGTATTTGTAATTGTGTGCACATTCACTTTATTTTGAGAAATATCGCTAAATTGTAGACCTAGAATAAACATTGAGTTTATTCATTAAGTAATATGGGCTAAGGCTTAGATGCATAACGCATAGTGATACATGGAAGATACTACTTATCTTTGGAGGAAATATGTCTATGATCGTGTATAATGTTTCATTCATGTGATTAGAGTATATAGGAACCAAGTGGGAGAATGTTAGCTATTTCTTAAATGGCTTGCATGACATGGACCTATCCCACTATTCTAAAGGTTTGTAACTTCTCCATGTTGCAAAACTTCCCATAACCTCTTAGAAATTGTTGTCCATCACAGCAATGGCTGAAAACCATTGTTGATGGAAGCACGGTTATATATATGAACATTTGGTTCAAGGGTCACTACGCACATTACTTCTTCAAACCCCATACCATCTAAGAGTGAGGTTTTGAGTGCTTAGAAGGTCTTTAGAGTAGAAACGACTCACGGAAACACAGCTGACAAATGTTGTCGCTGCCGACTACACCGTGACAATGGCTGGAGGTATGTTAATCTTTTATTTCCATTGTGTTATTGCTTTGTAATGTCTATCTTTGGTGTCAAAACAACACTTTTTAACCTCTGCCTTGTAGAACGAATAAAAGGATTAGGAAATTGAGGAGTTGATGATATTATTCTACTGTTCTTATCAACTTTTGAGGTGAAGAGAGCCAAACTTAGAGGTGGAAGGACCAAATGATAGTAAAATCTCTGTTATTCTATCTATATGTACTTTACAAGTAAGGTGGGTCTTCTGTCTCGTGCATGCACCTCCTTGCCCTCCGAGTAAGAGTCGAGGGGTGCTCTTTGGATGTTGTCAAGTGCACTTTGGTTATGAAGGTTAACAATACCAGTCAGTACATTCCCTCCAACTCAATCAAGTTCCGTACTTCCAAAAACATACTCCCTTCGCTCAACTTTTCTTGATCTGCTTCCACTCTGGACAGTTCTAAATAACTTACTTCCTTAATAGGCAGAAATTACAATCTTTGTATAGTGAAATGGAGAGAAAACATACTGCTATGTTATATTTTCGATAGATGTAACATCTTTACTAGCTCCTTTTTTTGTTTCCCAATTACTATTTCAACATATCTCTACAAACTCAAGTATATTAATCTATATTCCACCTCTTCCTCCAATCGCCAGTTTGGATACTCTGTGAAACTATTTTGGACAGGTAAGCACACAAGACAACAGAGAATCTATCAGAAAGGAACTTCATTTATTCCGCTTTTTTGAGTATTTAGTTCATTACACATTGGGAGAATTCTCTGTTTCTTCTGGTGTTCCTTTAGGTACATGGAAGTTATGAGCACGACTAAATTACCAATCAAGCATAAACTCGACTTTCGTAAATAGATTCAGAGACAGTAACATGAAATCTGCAAGTGAACAAATAAATAATTGAATTCAAAACAAGTGGAAATTAGGAAGAAAGTGCATTGCCTGAATTAACTCGTCGCCCGGTAATGCACAAGCAGGCATCTGATCTTTAGGCAAAACCCTAACTTGAGCTCCACTCTCCTGTCTTATCTTCTCAATAATCTTTCCCCCTTTTCCCAGCACGCTTCCAACTTGATTACTCGGTGCTAACAGCCTACAAACCACCACTCCCTGTGGACTCCTCACATCGCTAAATTCATCCTTCCTCCCTTCTCCTTCCGATTGAACCGCATTCCCCTCCTCATCCACTTTCAAAATCCTCTCAAGAACTCTAATCAACGCTCGCTGAGCCTGGGATGATGACTCATCATTGGCAGCCGAATGAGGTAATTCTTCACCATTGAAACCACCAGCATCCGAGCTGGTTTGGTCTTTCTTCGTTGAGTCAGCTATAACAACGATAACACGCTCATCGCATCCGGCAAGTGAATCATCAATGCGAATCTTAGCACCAGTCTCCTCTCTGAGCTGTCTGATTATAGCTCCACCTTTTCCGATCACACCGCCAGTTTTATCCGCCGGACAGAGGATTCGGAAGAATGCTTCACCGGGAGAGAGTTTCAGAAATGGCGGCGGTGGTGGTGGTGTACGAAAGGAATTGGACGGCGGAATTGCCGAGGACGGCAGGAATTGGTGGCGGCGTTTGGTGGTCGGAGTGGAAGTATCAAATGCGGTGGTGGTGTCCAAGTGTCGCTTGTGGGTGAAGGATGAGTCCATGAAAGAAGAAAGCGTCGAGAAAAGAGAGGCATGTAAGTGGACTAGTGAGAGGGTTTTTTTTTAATCCCCTATATTTTTGCTAATATATAATCATAAAAAAAATGTGGATAGATTTGGTATAAATTTAGTGATTAATTATATTTTTTAAAAAAAGTCAATTTTTTATTCTAAATTAATAAAAAAAAAATATTTTAAATTAAAGTTATATCAAATATAGTAAAATGAATTATTAATTTTGTTGTTTTAAATGTATAAAAAATTAAAATTAAAATATTATAAAAAATTAAAAAATATGTCATTCTTTTTTAAATAAAAATGCATGTTATATAAATTTTTCATAAGTTTAAATAAGACAAAAAAGTTTTTATATTATTAATTTTTTATAGCTAATAAGAATTTGGTTCATTTTATTTAGCACCTCCCTAATTTATATTACGATTTCTTCGTTCATGATTAATTAAATTTGATAGATTCTCCTTTGAAAACAAGAAAATTGTGATCATTTTAAGGTGCAACATTGTAGTTGTTCTCTCTCCTTTCATTCGAGTAACTTTTGTCTTATTGTAATGTTCATATACGGAACAATATTATATGAATATTCTCTGTGTTCTAACTTTTTAGTAACTGTAATTTTCTTTAATTGATACTCCCTCGTTCCTATTTAGTTGTTCACTTTAAAAGTGACACACATATTAAGGCACCAATGATTATCATAAGTTAGTTACAATTTTATCTTTATAATACAACTCCTCAAGTATAATAAATGTATTTTCTGATTCCAAAAAGCATGCATTATAACTTAGTAGTACTAAAAATTTTCTAGAATTAAATAAGGACATATTAGGAAAAAAGTTGTTGTCATTTCTTGCTTTGTTAAAATGGACAAGTAAATAGGAACAGATATAAAAGGAAATATGAACAAATAAATAGGGACAGAAGGAGTAATATTTTAATTGCAGATATTTTCTATTTTAGTAACACACACCTGTAATTTATTATTTGGTACTAAGCCAACAACAAAATAATCTTCTTCTTTTTATTTTGTAACATAGATTTTTTTATAATAGCAAGTGACTTGCTCTCAATATGCTATAAATAGGTGGACGGAAGATATTTATGACCATTTATATGTTAAAGATTATTTTTTACCCTCTTCAACAAGTCACTTTGTTGACATGATACTTTAGTACACAAACTATTTTATATATGCTAGCAAGATCCGGCAAAGAGACATAACCTAAAGATTGTGATGTAAAAATCTGCCCTAATATAAATATTAACATTAATGATTTGCTTTCGCAATTCAAACTTGTGAACTAACTTAGCCGGCAATAGAGCTAAAATGCATTGGCTAAACTAAGTGAGACTACTACATTATTCAATGCCGTTGCCTCCTAACCTTCGATGAACAATGACAAACTCATTGAAATTTCATAGTCTAAAAAGGATAGTGTACATGAACATTACCCTTCCTTTGAAAAGATAGAGAAATTAATTCGAAAAACTCTCAACTGAACAAACAATGAAAAAAAAGCAATAAAAAAAATTCCTACACAACAGATAGTGATATAAGTCTATAAGAAGGAAAATAAGGAATAACGCTGAAGGGAACCAAATACACCCAACTACTAATTAAAGTACTATCCTATGAAAGACGCATTATATCTAATCACCTCACTCTAATACTTCTTAAACCTACCTCTACTCTTCAAGCCAACTACGGCCAAGCTCACACCTCCTAACCTGCACATCTACACCAAATAATACTAAACTTTGATGAACACTGCTTGGAGATCAACACCAAATAGAACTTGATATTGTCGTAATTGTGCGCTTTCAATTGTCTAAGCTGAGATGTAGACTGGAAAATGAAAATCAAATGAAGACCAGCATCATGAGAGGTGCACCCTCAAAACCTTATTATTAATTATTGCACATTGGTTCAATAAATTAAAGAACAAACAAACATTGTACCCAAGTAATATCTCTTAGGGATAAATTCACAATCGTAGCTTTATTCTTCAAATCTCATGATACTCAAAACTAAAGATAACATTACCTAAATGACCCGGTCATTCGCCATGCTATTGGATAAAAAAGAGATACAGCAACCATACAAAAGACTACTGAGGAAACACACAATTCTTTTTTTTTTTCCATTTTAATTTCATGGATCCAGACGACCATTGTGGAAAACTGCACACAACTGATTTGATGTGTTCTTACATTGTAGAAGACACAGAATTATTTGCTTCTCGAGAATTTGGTGGATCCCTACAAAACTGCACATTTCAGCAAATCACGATTATCGAGTCTCATCCTCAAGGTTGCGGAAACCAGCAACCAAATCATCATGAAGCTTCTGAAACTTGCCCACCAGAACATCCTCTCCTTCAGCTGGATCTTCAAACTTTTGGGACCTGTGAGAAATGGAGGTGTAAAAAGCAGGAAAAATGGGCAAGGGGTGCATTAAACTGGGTAGCATAGGGACATCTGTTTTTATTTTTTTACTGGTTGCAGAATTAGGGACATTTGCTAGACAAAGCAACATGATATCATAGTACAAAGTCCATGTCTGGCAGTAACTTACACCAAACGGTAGAACAAATCTCCTAGACGGTGCTTAATGAGAGTGTAAGTGATCTTTTGTCCATCCATACCAGCTCCTCGTTCAACGGCCTGTGCAAAAGATTATAACAGAAAATGTTACAAGGGAATCCCAAGATTCAATTTTCTCTACTTACTGGTCTCTAGTGACAATTGTCTCAAAAGCTAGCTACATAGAATCTAACTAAATGTGATAAAAGGAGATGCAAGAGCATAAAAATAACAATCATCATCAGTACATACCGTTATCTATAGGAATGAGAAGAATGCAGTCTGAAGGAAATACAGAAGGAAGATATTAATGCAGTGAAAGCTAAACTATCTTACCTGGTTGGCCAAGTTATAGAAGTGGATGATGTTGCGCAACATCCAAACAGATTTGTAGAAAGGGCAGAACTTATCGTATCTGTCATAAGACCAAAAAAAAAAAAAGGTGAGCCCATGACAATCCCAATTCGTTCCAGAATAAGGCTGATTTATATAACTTACGGCGTAAAAGCATTTTGTGCAAGGTAGTCCTCCCTTAAAAGTTTTGCAGTTTCCAAGGTAATCTTATCTGTTTCAGCTAGAGCATCCTTTCCGACAAGCTGCAGAAGGCAAGATCCAATTTAGCGTATTCCCTCTCTGTGAAGAGAAGTGAGAAGTTGCAAACCATCTTTTTATGCATTCCAAGATTACTACAGAATTGTGGGACATGTCTAAAGTTGACTATGCCAAGAGACACACGGGAGCTTCTACAAGGTTGTAAAAAAGGGGTCTAAGGGATGTTCACTCAAAGACTCTCGAATGCAATTCCAGAGGCTATTTGGTGGTTTTTATATACAACATACCCAGTATAATCCCACAAGTGGGGTTTGGGGAGGGTACTGTTTGCACAACTTTACCCCTACCTTGTGAAAGTAAAGAGGTTGTTTCCGATAGACTCTCGGCTCAAGTAAAGCATAATAAAATCAAGTACAGAAATGAAATATATTGAAGCTACAGTTGGGCATATATCACCAAAACGAATTACCAAACCGGGCAAATAATTGTGGTAATTTGGTTTCAGTACGGTATTCGGGAGTAAAATTTCTGAATACGGTATTCGGTACAATATACTAATACCATTCGATATTCACTAGGATTCTTTTGCCCACCATTTCTTCCTAGAACACCGAACAATCACAAAAGAATGGCCGAAAAACCACCATCCAATCTGAGCCTGACTATCTCAAATCTCTAGTTTCAGGTTAGATACTCTTTTATGATTTGTTTTCTTCCCTTTTAATCTTCTTGTATATTAGGGCAGCCTCAAGGTTGTTGCACGCTCTTCATCATGTTTTTTTTTTAATATGAGTGTGTAATCTGATTAGGACCTACATTGTAGATTAATTGTAATTGACAAATTTTTTGCTCAAGGATTTCCTCGTTCTTGATTTATAATCGCAAGTTGCCTCAGGTACTTTCTGGTTTCTTGCTAAGTTTTAAAGGTTTTCTTGGTTTCTCTTTTGTTGGCAACAGTACTTTTCTCTATCAAGATCTGAAATTTGAGTTCCAATGAGAAATAAAAAACACATTCTGTGATAAGTTTATAGTTTTATTCACGATGTGGAAGTTCTAATCTATTTTCCTATATTGTAGCTTGTGGAGGTGATAAACTAAAGAAGTACTCTGTTCCAGTGTGTTGACGTTACAAACTGGTAGATCTCTTGCCATGACTATGCAGGCGTTGTTTAGTGTTTATTTCGAGCAAATCATCAGTTTCATCTCTGTTGTAAAATATACACATCATAGAACTAATTTAGTTGTGGAAGAATCAAACCTTCTACCCTGATCCTCGACCTATATATTCCTATCTAGGGTCATATCCTCAGTAAGCTACAACCTACAAGTGTGTCATGTCCTGTCTAATCACTTCCCCAATACTTCTTAGCATTTGGTGGATTATATAGAAAGCAGAAACTCAAAAAAAAAAAGGAAAATGTATCTAGTGTTAAGTTTAATAATATTTCTTCACTTTCTTTTTGGGGGAAGATGCAAATGTACATGAGAGTGATGAAGCAGAAAATATAGTTGATTTTATAAGCTCTCTTCACAATCTACGATATGATGTACTCAGTTGTCTATACCAGCATATTCTTGATGTTGACTCTTCTATACAAGACTTTTACCTTATAAAAAATAACTTCCTCTTTCATCATGTTCTATTGTTTTGGTTCTCTCTCAATACATAAAGCACATAGCGCCGCTCTGGGCTTCCTTGCTCTCAAATAAGCCCATTGAACCACAATTTCACCCTAGGCTCCTTAGCATGTTGAACCTACTCTCTCTTTTCATATCCAGGCCCACTCTTCAGCTTGTTGAGCCTGATCCTTCTCTCTACATTAATCTTTATCTTCTCAAAGAAAAAAAAAAGATGAAATATTTTGTCCATATGTAAACCTAAGAACCAGGCTACACATGGGTAAGTGTTAGAGAAGTACACTTGCTTGTCATCATTTGTGTAAGGGTCTCCAAAGAGGTTTATAATGTATTGGCACTCTACCCATTGCCTTAATATTTTGAATTGAATGCTCGGGTACTTTCCCCAATAATTGCAAAGGTCAATAAACTAGGAATTTAGAGGAACTTTGACATAAACTCAGGGACCAACCAATTTCTTTTCTGCACAACACAATCCCTCTCAGTATGAATTCCCTCCTTGCAACATGACTTCTAAGTCTGGCCTTCAAGGAATATTAACAAGGAAGACCGAGAGCACAAAGGTTAGCAAATAGCCTTTGAACAAGGATGTTTCTATGTCCATACATGTCCATATCAATAAATCGTCAGACCAAATACAAGTGAAAAGGGCTCCTTAAACAAAATAAGCCTAAAGTTAGAGCTACATCAACCCAACCTCCATCCCCTTCTCCTAGGTGAATTAAATATGGTGACTTTATCACATAAAACTCCAGAAAAGGGTAAAATAGCACATACTTGAACAATTTCATTTAGGTCATCCTCCCTCTGCAGCACCTCACGGGCTTTTGTCCTTATGTTAATAAAATCAGGATCAAACTTCTCATAAAAGGACTCGAGCGCCTGAATACAAAAAAATGTCAAGTCAATGAGAAGCCGTTTTTGGCCAATGAGCAGAAACAGGAAAAGACAAAAAATAATCTTCAAATTCACAAAATAAGCATATAACTGTGCATAAAATGCATACCCCTGAGTATTTTGAATAGGAAATAAGCCAATTTACAGAGGGAAAGTGTTTCCTCTGAGCCAATTTCTTATCCAGACCCCAGAAGACCTGCAAAAGAATAATCTTAGAGAAAGCTGGCAGTGGATGGAACCACAAAAACCAGTAATGAAGATTTTGTTTTACTTACCTGAACAATACCAAGGGTTGCAGATGTTACAGGATCTGAAAAATCTCCTCCTGGAGGAGAAACAGCACCAACAATTGTCACACTACCAGTTCTCTCTGGTCCACCAAGACACTTAACTTTACCAGCACGCTCATAGAAAGATGCCAAACGTGCTGCCAAATAAGCAGGATATCCACTGTCTGCAGGCATTTCTGCCTGAAAGGTGCATGGAATATCAAAATGTATTAAGAAACTATGGAAACAGCATATCTCCACAATTTAAAAGTAGTAACGTCAAGCTATTCTATTCTATGAAGATTTTACACAATCGAAGAGATTCCACAAGTAGCCACATTGGTTGAAATTGACTCTTATCAGGGCAGCAGATCACATGTTAAAAGGCATATATGCTGAGATTTGAATTTCACACAGATTTTGGTTTAAAATGTTTGTCTATGCAAGGGATGGACAGTATATTGAGCCAGGTACTGACAATACCAAAACAATGATAAAAGAACCTTAAAGTATCAGTTGCATAGAACAGGAGAATATTTTAGCTGTTGCAACTAAATGAATGAAGAGGTTATTCAACTTGTTGCAATAGAAAGAATGATCTACTCACCAATCGACCTGAGATTTCACGTAAAGCTTCGGCCCAGCGAGAGGTCGAATCTGCCATCATACTGACATTGTATCCCATGTCTCTGAAGTATTCTGCTATAGTAATACCTGAAAACCATAATGACAAAAGCTGAAAAACTGCCTTAGCCTATCAAAGAAGCGCTAGCTATTTTTAGAGACGAAAGAGCATCATTGGAAAATAAGATGACATTTATTTCGGAAGCATAGGAAGAAGCACTCAGCAGAAAGCATCCGCGTGAACATGAACATACAAAGAACAAAAAGCAAAACACCCTTTTACTTGGTTAAAATAAACAGGTGCTCGAGCAAAGAGGAAATAGACTTATGTTAACTAGAATATTAAAGCTAAGCAATTATACTTATTCTAGGGGTCATTTGTCATTCTTATTTTATCAAGAGAGAAAAGACATTTTACAGCACGCATCTATTGTCAATCACCCTCAACAAGCATCTACCATACTACAGGAAAATTACATGATGAGATAAGATCAAATGACATAATCAAGGACATCTCCAAGGAATGTTAACATAGTAAGAATATTAGAGAGTGAAGAAAGTACCAACCTGTATAGATCGAGGCCTCACGAGCAGCCACAGGCATGTTTGAAGTATTAGCGACTAGTGTAGTACGTTTCATGACAGACTCTTCACGCCCATCAGGCAATGTCATTGTCAATTGAGGGAAATCCATAAGTACCTACAAAGAATTATCTTCTGTAATGAGACTCAACATAATAATTAAAAGTGCTCGCAAATAGAGTGGATAAACTGTGTACCTCTGCCATTTCATTCCCTCGTTCCCCACAACCAACATACACGACAGTATCCGAATTAGAGTACTGCATTCATTATTAACACGAAACAATAACCTTAATAAGCTTCCTGAGGATCATTTTTAATTTTGAAAAACTATAATTAATAAGGTAATCCAATTTTAATAAATATGAGACTTACCTTGGAAAGAGCTTGACTAATCACAGTCTTACCACAGCCAAATGCACCAGGTATGGCACAAGTACCACCAAGCACTGAGGGAAACAGGGCATCGAGAACACGCTGTCACGAAAGAGAGCAATTAAGCACATATGTCTAAAATTCTCACATGAAACCTTAAAAGAGGCCTAATATCTAAGCATGATTTACCTGTCCAGTAAGAAGAGGAGTATCAGCAGCTAACTTTGATGCTACAGGTCTAGGAGAACGTACAGGCCAAGTCTACAGAGATGTGAGCAAGTTAATGTCAGTATCCACTACTGAAACCGTGATAAGAACAAAGCAATAGAAATATATGGAACTCCATGTAAGTAGAAGTTATTGACCTGAAGCATAGTCACTTGCTTTTTGACTCCTTGAAACTCGAGCTCAAGAACAGTATCCTGCAAGCATAGAGGGAAGAGAAAAAATGAAGTCTCCAGATATAATACTCATTGCATTGCTTGCTATATCTTATACAATAACTATTTGATCTCCTCTGATTTAGAAAAAGATGGGTCTATGGCAAGTTTTCTCTGATAAATGATAAAACTTCCTTTTTAACAAAGAAATAAACATCTTAACTACATGTTTGTTAGAAGACACAAGTTTTAAACACTAAAAGATGTAACACGAATAGTACATTGAGCAAATCGTACACTTGCGACCAAGTTTTAAAATGGGTCCAGATGAAATAATAGGCATTACTACTGGAGCAAATCTAGGATGTAAGTTTTCTGTTCAGGAAACGGAGTAGATATCTTCTTCTTTTTTTGAGAATGATAAGTAGATATCCTTTCCCTTTCCAAACAATAAATACAGACCAATTGGTGGCATAGTCTCACACACCCAGGGAGGTGCTTAACTGCCATCTAAATTATTCAAGTTGAAGCAGCTCAAAGACAGTCAAACATAGTTTATAAAAAAATTACTTCAGATCACTCTCACTACAAAAGGTAGAAATGATTAGTGTGGATCTAAAGTACAAGCTTAATGAGACAGCAAGAATAGTAACACCAAATGTGTATAGTTATTTAAAGCTTGTTGACATACATTCAAAGAGTATTGACCAGCTGGAGCAATGTAGGTGATCTTTCCCATGGCATCAGGAGGAAGAGCAACACGATGTTCCATTAAACTGTTCTCAAAGACGGTCTGCCAAAAGAAAATTCAGGAATATACTCAGATATACAGCGAAACTGAAAACATGGATAAGGATACTGGAATATGACTCCGGAAAAGCTTCACAAATTTACTTAAAACAAATGGAGTTCATCCAAACTTACAGCATACAAGTCTCCACCTGTTAAGAGATCTCCCTCACCTGGCACCACGATATGATAATGAGAAAAAGAAAAAAAAAATCTTTTGAAAAGCAGAGTAATTATTTCAAAGGCAAATACCTATTTTCTTAGGCTGAAATTCCCATAGAATATCCTTGTCCAGGGCCGGAACAGACACACCACGAGGGATGTAGACATCACCAGACCTTTTTGCAATTGTCTTCAGAGGCCTCTGCATTATTGAGGGAGAAACATACAAATATCATGTCGATGCTATGGCTCTGATTTCACATACTTGAATAAAGAATTTATTTTTAAAATGTAAAGGACATTGTTAAATCATTACCTGAATACCATCGAAGATGTTTCCCAATATTCCAGGACCCAGCTCTACTGACAGGGGCTATATTTGAACAAAACATCAAATATTGCAACGTTAAAAATTTTAACCGACAGTTAAAAGAAAACAACCGAAGTTCAAAAGAAGAATTTCTTTCGACCTTGTGTGTACGTAATACGGGATCGTTCACCATAAGACCAGCTGTTTCTTCATAAACTGCAAGAAAGGTAATTTAACAAACAAATTTTGCATTTAGTATCAATCATGTGGCATATTCCCCTTCTGCAAAAACTTAAGATCAGGCAAAAGCATGAAAAAAAGAGGGGGGAGATAAGATATTGTAGGGACAGTTGTTATTAGCAGGAACAAAGAAATTCACGAACAATATACCCTGAATTGTAGCAGAATCTCCTTCCAGCCTAATAATTTCACCAATGAGGTTGTCATGTCCGACACGAACTAGTTCATACATGGCAGCTCCTCCCATTCCATCAGCAACAACCACTGGTCCAGACACCTATTACAGAAGACACAATGACAACCACATAAGATCTACTAATAGCCATTTTCACAGAAGATGGAAGACTAAATCGTGATGCGCAAACAGATACTATATAATTAACAGAATAAAACCATCAAAGACATCAGCAATCAAAGATTTTAATCAGCATAATCATCTACATTGATTAACCAAAAAAAACACTTAATAATGAAAACTATAATTTTCACACAAAGAGAGTAGCAAGCAGTGAAGAAACCAAGTATCTGTATACAACCAAAGGCAAAGCAAAAACAAAATGTCCTAATAACTGATAAATGAGAACAGCACTAATCAAAGTTGAAATATGATTAACTGCCAGATGTTTGACCCCTGATCCACTCCTTAAAGCTTCAACATAAAGCGCTCCATACGAATTTTATAGAAAAACAGAAACGAGTATGCGACCAAACTAAGAGTCTCATACCAGAACACAATTGGAAAACTACGGCTGGTAAAGTGACACCGATCCAAATATATCGAATTCGATCCAATCAACGAGAATAAAGTAGATCTCAAAGTCAATAGCACACTAATAAACAAAAGGATCTAAGGATACGACTTCATCGATCTAAAGGATAACACTACAATACAAAGAGAGGTGTAGATCTAAAGGAGAATCAATTTTACCTTTCTGACGTATCCATACTCGCTTTCCTTCTCGGAATCCTCAAAGGTAGTCATCGGACCTCCGACAATCGACGGCATTGTGGTAGAGTGATGTTAATAATCTGAATACAAAGATCCGATCAGTGGCGATCGAAAATCTCACAGAGAAGTGAGAAATGGCAGCAGGAAGAAGAAAGAGAAAGAGCAATAATTGATATGTGAAGGCACCTTCTTTTTTAGTGATAGAACGAGCAAGGCAGTAACTCACGTGTTTGACTTCAATTTCTATGGATCCAAATACATCTAGACACGTTCAGCCTCTGTGTAGATCTACTATGGTGACTCTGAATCTGATCCTTACATGTGTAATGTGGTTTTTGTTTTTATTTTTAAGGGACTAATCGATAGAAGATTATTACATGTGGCGATATTTTCATTTTACTATTGTGATATTTGGATGAATTTTACGAATCACATAAGTTTAATATGAAATATCTTTTTTAAATTGTAATTATATTAATCCCTTCAAAAATAATACAAATCGAATCAGGTGCGGCTCAAGCATATTAGTGGCCTAAAACGAAAATCAAACAGGGCCTTAAACTTGTATTGTTAATTAACTTTTGTGTTATTGATTTCTTCTGGTTTTCAATTAATAATATAATCATTTTTATTTTAAATTATATTTTCATGGGATATAGTATTTCAAATATGTCAAATTTCTTCGAATATTTCCTTCATTTTTCATGAAAAGTTAACTTTTTCTACAAATAATATTCAATATTTGTTAAAAAATAATAACTTATAACCTATTATTATTAAAAATGAGGCCCCTAAAATTTGGGAGCCTAAGCCGCATGTTTTTTTTAATACTCTCGAGCCACCCCTGAACCAAATACATTAATATATAGCTCGGATACATTATAAATCGGATACATAATATGTAGCTCGGATACGTTAAAAACTAGGTTGGATACATTATAATATAAACTGGATACATAATATGTAGCTCTGATACATTAATATGTAGCCCGAATACATTGAAGAAATAAGGGATTTTAGAGATTTTTATAAATAGAAGGAAATATTGAAAATAAGGAAAATATAAAACGTGTATTTCAGTAATTTTTTCATATTATTTTGAGTTAAATTAGAATAAATAAAATTGTGAGACCTCAAAGATTTGGATTTGAGTGAACACTACTTACACTTGGGTTTGTATGGTTTACTAGGAATACTTTGTATCCCTTATATGATGATAGGGCAAATTTTAGCTGAGTTGAGGTGCACAAATAGGCATTTTTAGGAGTCCTAGTTAAAGAGTCTTTATAATCAAATTTTAATTTTCGAGTATGAAATTTTAATTGGCTATTAGAGAGGAATTGCATACATGATTGAATGTTGTTCAAGTTCAGATCGTTGGGTTGAAGTTAAGTTACGACAAATCCTAAGTTTAGGGTTGGGCTTTACTGATGCCTAATTTCATAATTAAAGGTCTTAAGTTTTGATCTGATAATTCAAACTTAAAGACTTCAGTAAGTTAAATATTCGGACCTTTTAAGAAAAAGAATGAGGAGGAAGAGAGGTTTGAAATGTTACAAATTTGGTTAAACTTTAAATAGTTTTAAATAACTAAGTTTAAAGTATAATTAGGATCATAAAGGCTAGTTGGTGTTATTTCTACTCCTTAGCAATGATGTTTAGCCTATAAGGGATGGTGAATTAATGCACTAGTCATGACTTCTATGGTGGGACAAGTCTTAGTGAAGATGTTGAGCTCCTAAGAAAAATATCGTCACTCATGGATCGTTAATAGTAAAACTTGAAAAGGGGTTCACTTTAAAACTTGCCTACGAAAATTTCACATCAAAATAAAAAAAAAATATTTGTTTTATATAATGATGAGTCCGTTGATCAATTATAAAAAAACCTTTTTTAAAAAAAAATTAGTGCTCAAGGGGACAAACATATGGGGCACTGGATTTTGAGGCCAAACATTAAATTGAATTGAACAATACCTCAACAATTAGGCTTGGATAGTTACGAGTCCAATGCTTCTTCAATATGCTTTTCAACACTTTTTAAGTGAAAAAAATGGACGAAGATGCATAGAATACACGGAATAACAAACATTTTTTTATGGAACATAAGCTTATATTTTCGTATCATAATATCCCACAAGTCATGTCGGGCCATCAGTTTCTAAAAACCTTTTTAAAATGTGTGCTTTTGCTAGAATAACATTCAAAACTCAACACAAAAATGGCCAAAAACACATCAAAATTCACAAAACACTAACACATTATTTAAGTCAAAATAAAATAAAATATATATATGCCCCAAAAGTATTAAACTTCAGTATATCGCATAATTTAATTTCCAGAAAACTTATATCCAACAAAATAAATGTTCAATCAAATAAGGTAAAAGACTCTATAAATGTTACACAATATATATCGGAAAGACATACCATATGTTCTCAAAAGCACAACTTCATTTACCAAATACTACAACAAATTCTAAAAATACTGCATGATTTATGTTGCATAACTTAATTCTACACAACTTATATCGAATTAAGCAAAAAATTAACTTTCGAAAATAATTTTTTTATAAAAATATTACAAAACTTTGATTGAGAAAGGCAAAATTTGAATAGGTAAAAGTAATTTGCTCCATAAATTTTCATTAAAAAAAACAAGGGCAAAAATTAAATACCTGAAATATAATGGACAAAAGTTAAACACCAATCAATTTTAAAGGTAACTGGTGCAAAAACTTGATGATTTTATCTTGCTTTCATTTTATTGGATTAAGTTGAATTTAACTTCATTATATACACAAGACATACAAAAACCTAATAAATTTAATTAGACACACATATTGTCACCTGATGAGACTTGTTTTACTATGATGCATTAAAGTATTGTTGATGTTTGCTTATTTATTGATAAAGTAACGCTACTATGTTATGTAAATATTACGATGTATATTGTTAGCGGAAACGTGAGATTAAAGAACAAGGAAGAACAACAATATTTAACGTGGTTCGGATCAAAATGATCCTACGTCCACCAAAGAACAACTGCACCATTATTTATTTCACTCTACAAAGAAGACAAGTGAAATACTACAAGAGAGAGAACACAAATGCCTTAAAAGGTGAGAAGGCAAGTGAGAGGATGATTTGAAAATGAATTAAGAGCTACCTATTTATAGGAATAAATTCATCCTATTGATGTCATCCATGACATCACTATGTGTCAAAATTGTCAAGGTTAAGAATATGAAACCATTTTATGGTTTGCCTAAATTTCACCTACCAAGATACAATCTTTGACTTTTATTTTGTACTAATTATCTTCCTACCAAATATTCATGTTAATTCATCTTCCATTTAGTTTGATTCCACAAGAACCAAAACCAACTCTTTCAATCTCCACCTTGGTTTGTGTTCCAAGCATGCGTATAAACAATTCCGGCCAAAACTTCTAAGCTTACTGGGCAATCCCATTGTAAGAAACAAGAAGAATCAAACCTTTGTTGAACATACCAGCTCCACCTAGCAGTTGTTCTCTTAGAGTTGCATCAATTGATGCATACTCCCGCCAAGTCCTTGCAGTGTGCAAACTTGGCAAGTGGGACTATTTTGGTCAACATGTCTGCAGCGTTATCGTCTGTGATAACCTTCTCAACCTTGATAGCTCCCTTTTCTACGACATCTCGAATAAAATGAAATTTGACATCAATGTGTTTGGTGCGCTCATGAAATCTTTGATTTTTAATCAAATGAATAGCACTTTGACTATCACATTTTAGAATTGATTCAAGCTGAACCGAACTCAATTCTGCCACCAAACCTTTCAACCAGATAGCTTCTTTCACTGCCTCCGTTGCTGCCATATATTCTGCTTCTGTTGTAGACAAAGCGACAATCGACTGTAAAGTCGATTTCCAACTAACGGCACTACCGACGAGAGTAAAGATGTATCCAGTTGTGGACCTCCTTCGATCAAGATCCCCTGCATAGTCAGAATCTACATAACCGAGAATTGAAATACCTTCACTTTTTCGGAAGGTTAGGCCAACATCAGGAGCTCCTTTGAGATATCTCAATATCCACTTGACAGCTTCCCAGTGCCTTTTTCCTAGATTTGCCATGTACTTGCTTACCACACTTACAGATTGGGCAATATCTGGACGTGTGCATACCATAGCATACATAATGCTACCAACTGCACTCGCATAAGGAACCTTTGACATATGCTCCACCTCATCCATAGATTGAGGCATTTGTAACTCTGAAAGCTTGAAATGAGAAGCTAACGATGTACTTACAGGCTTGCTCATATGCATATTGAATCTTTCAAGAACTTTTTCGATGTACCTCTTCTGAGAAAGATGTACAACACCATTTTCTCTTGAAATTTCCATTCCAAGGATTTTCTTTGCAACTCCTAGATCCTTCATGTCAAATTCCTTGCTCAACAGTTTCTTCAAAATATTTATCTCTGTGATGTTGTTAGCAGCAATAAGCATATCATCAACATACAACAATAGATAAATCATAGAGTTACCAGACATCTTCTTGTGATACACACAACTATCAAATGCACTCCTCGAAAATCCATGTGTAGTCATGAATGCATCAAACCTCTTGTACCACTGTCTAGGGGATTGCTTCAAACCATACAAAGACTTCTTCAGTTGGCATACATGGTCTTCTTTTCCTTCAGCTAGGAAACCTTCAGGCTGATCCATATAGATTGTCTCTTCTAGATCACTATGTAAGAAAGCAGTTTTGACATCAAGCTGTTGAAGCTCTAAATCAAATTGTGCAACCAATGCTAGTAGCACGCGAATTGAGCTATGTTTCACGACCGGAGAAAAGATCTCATTGTAGTCAATTCCCTCCTTCTGACTGAAACCCTTTGCAACCAATCTCGCCTTGAACCTAGCATCTTCCACTTCTGAAATACCTTCTTTCTTTCTGTAGACCCATTTGCATCCAACTGTCCTCATCCCCTTTGGCCTTTTAACTAAGACCCATGTATCATTTTTGTGAAGAGACTCCATCTCTTCCATCATGGCTAACTGCCATTGTGCAGCATCTTTGCAAGAAGTTGCTTCAACATACGAAGAGGGCTCGAGATCCTTAATCTCTTCTTCTGCAGCTACGAACGCATGTGCAATCAGATTTTCTTGCTCTATAAGACGTTCCGGTTTCCGTATCTGCCTTTTGTCCCTTCCCTTCGCAATTGTGTATGGTTTATTGGAAGCAAGTTCTTTAAGATCTGCATCTTTTGACTCATCAATTTGAGTCTCTTGATCCCGTTCCTTGGTAAGCTCCACCGGTAGCTCCACCTGCTCGTTGTTCTCGTTTCTAGATAACTCCACAGAAACTTTACGAGGATCAAGTATAGAGGATTCATCAAAGGTAACATGTCTACTAACTACAAATTTGAGTAAAGACAAACACCATAGTTTGTACCCTTTTACTCCATCTACATACCCTACGAATATGGCCTTTTTAGCCCTTGGTTCAAGCTTACCTTCATTAACATGATAATAAGCTGGACACCCAAATATTCGCAAGTATGAATAGTTAGAGGGTTCACCTGACCAGACCTCATTCGGAGTCTTAAAGTCAATCGCTGATGCTGGAGACCGATTGACAATATGAGAAGCAGTATGAACTGCTTCAGCCCAAAATACTTTGGACATCTTAGCTTGTAAGAGCATACAACGAGCCTTCTCAAGAAGAGTTCTGTTCATTCTCTCGGCAACTCCATTTTGCTGTGGTGTGTGCCTGACCGTCTTATGCCTTGCGATCCCATGAACCTTGCAGAAATTATTGAACTCTTCACTGCAAAACTCCAAGCCATTGTCCGTGCGAAGATACTTGATTTTCCTCTCCATTTGATTTTCAACCAAAATCTTCCACTCTTTAAATGCTTCAAAAGCATCACCTTTTGTCTTCAGGAAGCGCACCCAAACCTTTCGTGAAAAATCATCAATGAATGTGAGAAGATACCTCTTTCCTCCCTTCGATGGAAGCTTAGAGGGACCCCATAAATCTGAATGGATGTAGTCTAGCACCCCTCCCGTCTTGTGCTTGCCAGTGCTGAAGCTGACCTTTTTCTGCTTCCCTAAGACGCAGTGCTCACAAAATTCAAGTGTGCTGATCTTCTCACCATTCAAAAGGTTGCGGTTGCTCAACATCTCCAATCCTCGTGCGCTCATATGGCCTAGTCTCATGTGCCATAATTTTGCCTTGTCATCATTAGATAACTGCACTGTAGATGCATTTACAGAGCCAATAATGGTGCTTCCCGCAAGTGTGTAGAGGCCATCCTCCAGCTTGGCCTTCAACATGACTAAAGACCCTTTAGTCACTTTCATAGTTCCTCCTTCACTCATGTACTTATAGCCTTGTTTATCTAAAGTACCCAGGGAGATCAAATTCTTCTTTAGATCAGGAACATGACGGACTTCTGTAATAGTCCTCACGATTCCATCATGGCAGCGAACATGAACTGAACCAATGCCAACTATTTTACAAGTTGCATTATTGCCCATTAATACAGTTCCTCTGCTTGTTTCATAGCTGCTGAACCAATCTTTTCGGAATGTCATATGCAGAGTACAACCAGAGTCTAAGACCCATTTGTTGTCATAGACTCCACTATTGCATGATGTTGTTAGTACATAATCATCATCATTATCATGTACTTGCTCAACAATGGATGCGCTCGCCTTTTCTTTGGACTTCGACATAGGGCAATCTCGTTCAAAGTGCCCCTTCTTGTGACATCCCCAACATTCCGCATTCTTTTTGTTCACACGAGACTTTGATCTGTACTTCGATTTGCTCCTTCCCTGTTGGCTAGTACGACCTCTTACAAAGAGTCCACTAGCTTCGTCACTTTTGTCTCCTTCAAAATGCATCCGCACATCACAAGAGTTTAGTGCTTGCCGCACTTGCTCAAGTTTAATAGGTTGTTTGCTATACATCATTGAATTCTCAATATCACGATATTTTGAAGTCAATGAAAATAGCAAAGAACATGCAAGCGTCTCCTCGTCCTTTTTAATTCCAGCAGTTTGTAAGTCCATCACAAGTTTATTGAACACATCTAGATGGTCTTGCAACAAAGTACCTGAATCCATCTTAAATGTATGAAGACGCCGTTGTAACAACATCCTTGTTGTCACTGACTGGTCCTGGTAAAGCCCTTCCAGCTTTTCCTATAACTCTTTGGCCGTCTCTTCGGTACTTGTACTCACTTCACAAAGTACGTTAGGTGCAAGGGACTGTTGGATTGCACTCAATGCATCTCCTTCAATCTTTTCCTTGTCGGAATCCGATATCTTATCGGGGTACTTTCCGTCAATAGCATGGATTGAACCTTCCTTCCGCAGTAACGCTATCATCTGGATTTTCCAGATATTGAAGTTGTTGCGCCCACTAAATCTATCAATTTCAAACTTCATGGAACTCATTTTTTTTACTTGTTCTTCCTTTTCTACTACAATGTATTTGGAACTACAGAAAACCAAAGTAATCCTTTTCTGATGTGGAAGTTCAGACTGTGCTGCAACCACAGAGCATACTCAGACAGAACCTTGGCTCTGATACCAATTGTTAGCGGAAACGTGAAATTAAAGAACAAGGAAGAACAACAATATTTAACGTGGTTCGGATCAAAATGATCCTACGTCCACCAAAGAACAACTGCACCATTATTTATTTCACTCTACAAAGAAGACAAGTGAAATACTACAAGAGAGAGAACACAAATGCCTTAGAAGGTGAGAAGGCAAGTGAGAGGATGATTTGAAAATGAATTAAGAGCTACCTATTTATAGGAATAAATTCATCCTATTGATGTCATCCATGACATCACTATGTGTCAAAATTGTCAAGGTTAAGAATATGAAACCATTTTATGGTTTGCCTAAATTTCACCTACCAAGATACAATCTTTGGCTTTTATTTTGTACTAATTATCTTCCTACCAAATATTCATGTTAATTCATCTTCCATTTAGTTTGATTCCACAAGAACCAAAACCAACTCTTTCATATATGATGTATAACACATAAAATTTCATGTATACATATAAGTATACATGATACATATAACATTAGTAGAGGTGGTTCAATCCTAAAGCCATTGAAGCGATGGCTTTGGGCCCTTAAAAATAAGGCCTCAAAATTATTCAATGGCAACATCATATATTATATATTTATTATAGGGAAACTTTCACATCTAGCCACTTAAATATAATTAATTACTCTCCATAGCTATAGTTTGATAATTACAATTTATAGCTACATGTTATATGGAGGAGAGAGGCGATCACGATTGGGAGAGAAAGGAGAGAGGTGAGAGAGAGGCGGAAAAGAGTGGGAGAAAGGTTAATTGTATATGTATATTGGTTAGATAATTGTATATTATACATATGTATTTGTAGATATGGAAAGAGAGACTGGGAGAGGGAGGAGAGAGTCGAGCGAGATCGAGAGAGGGAGGAGAGAGGCGAGCGATAGAGGGCAGAGAGTGGGAGAGAGGTGAATTATATATGTATATAATTGTATATTATACATATGCATTTGTATATATGGCAAGAGAGATTGGGAGGGGGAGGAGAAAGATGAGCGATATTGGGAGAGAGAGGAGAGAGGCGAGTGAGAGAGGGGAGAGAGTAGGAGAGAGTGGGAGAGAGGTGAATTACATATGCATATAGGTTAAATACTTGTATATTATACATATGTATTTGTATATTCTGGCGAATTATACATATACAAACGTGACTAATTATACAAACTCGAAGTCATCCCACGTAATTAATGTATAATGTTAGTCGCGAGTGGTAATTATAGCAAACTATAGCTATGATGTGTAATTCAATAGTATAAGTTTGCTTTGTTGCGCAATTTTTCCTTTATTATATCATTATAAAAGGGAAGCTCCAAATATGAAAAGTTAGATTACCATTTTACTCCTAGACTAAATTAAACATCTAATTAGTTAAATATTATTTTAATTATCTTTTGAATTGTAAGTTATTCATTAGGAAGACAATGTGAAAAGAACAAGAGTCAATTAGGATTTCTTCTATTAAACATAAATATTATGGGAGGCTAGAAATCTACTTTTTTAATAAAATAGTAAAATACCTGAGGAACTTAAAAAGACAGTTTTCATTAAAAACATAATAATAATAATAATAATAATAATAATAAAATAATCATATCATCATATATATTATTAAAAGTGGAAAGAAATTAAGGAAAAAGTTAAATTGTTGTTTTTTCCTATATTAAATTAAAATGTTATGAAATATCTAATTTATTAAATATTTTATCATTAATTAGAAATATCAGATTAAGTTTTACAATAATATAATTAATATGTATTTGAGTATACAAATGGATTAATTTCCTTAGTATTGCCACTTATTTCAATACTCTAGAATGACTTATCATTTTCCCATATTAATTCAATGTTTTAAAGTGTTTTTCAACTTTTAAAAGTAAGCTTTCAGGATTTTATATATAGCCAGATCAGTGAATACTAGATCCATTGATGTTCTCCCCCTCCTCTTCTTCTAAATTCATCTTCAATGTGACTTGTTATTAGGTTCCATTGATATTTCTCATATGTCGGTTCTCTTAACCATCTATTAACTTTTTATTATTATGCTTGATTATGAATTATTCTTGGACCGCTAATAGTTCTATCACGATATACATAGTGTCTTCCTTTATAAATTGGACACAAAATGTTAGTCCACTAGATTTTCTTATGAAAATTTTAATTCATCGATTATTCTTTTTTATTCAAATGAATATATTGCTTTGTTTAACCTTTTTTATTTTGTATGCATATGATGACATGTATATTTTATATAATAATAAAGATCAAATGTGTAAGGCACGTTCTTAGAACTAGTATCAAAATATAAGTATGATAAATTTCATAGTGCAAGGAGTAATTTACATCTTATCCCTAGTAATTTACATTTTATCCCTACTCTTTTGATAAGTACAATAATTCCTTCATTTTTACACAATTCAAATGCATAACTCACTATCCGAATACATCAATGTTGATAAATTATGTATCAAGCTATTACACTAAAAAATAGAAAAAAATGAGAAATCCAATTAAAATTTCATAAATTACGATTGCAAATAACATATTTATTGCGTGTGTGATACATAAAACAATAATGATCAGTTGATATGCATATGATACATGTATAAAGTTTGAAACATATTGAATTTGATATATGTTATGTATCATGTACATATCATTTAATTTGTTACACGGTGATTTAGATATAAAACATTAGGGTGTAGCAAGTGTATTTATTAGGTAATGTGTACAAATACATAGCCTTCTAGTTGAAAAAGTTTAGGTGTATGTATCTAGCAGTAAAAGATCGACATTGATATGTATAATACATTATGATTTATGTATTATGATTGAAGATACATTATATAATTTGATACATGTAAATGATACATTATGTAGTGTTTATGTATCAAATACATTTATATTGAACATGATAAACATTAATTGAAGATCCAACAACATTAGAATTTAGAGTTATATATCAATACCTTAAATATGAACATGATAGATTGCATAAAATGGATGTCATTGTAGCGGTGATGTATCACACCAGTGATAACACTAACAAAGACTAATATAAGAATCAAACTAAATGAGATACATTGAAAAGTTGTATCTTCGATAGTGATGTCATGTAATGGCAGATCCAACTTTCCCCCCTTTTTGACGTTTTTCAACAATAGTTTTGGAACTTGAGCATGCATCCTTCTTCGACTTCCCTGTTCTCAAATTCTTCATGATTAATGGATCATTTCGTTGTTTCGATCTATATTTCATAAAAAAAGACATCCTTAGAATCAAATTGGGTAAGCCCAACACAAAATGAAGGATCAAAATCCATATGTATAAGAAAATTGTAGATGAAAAAACTATTTTTAAATATATAAATGATAATTTAAGAATTGAAAAGAAAAAATTGATGAAGATAAAGTTTTACTTCTTTAGGAACTTGAAATCGATGAACTTGAAGGAAAATAGATTTGAAATTAAAAAATGGAGTGATATAGGTAACTGCTAATACATGAGAGTGATTTTAGGCGTGAAAATAGCAAAAAAAAGTGTTGGGTTGGAAGGGTTGTGAGTGATGTATCTAGAAAAAGAGAGTAAAATAGGAAAAGAGGGATTTTGAAATGATAGCAAATTTAGAAAATATGAATTTTTTTTTAATGTAATTATGTAATATTCCAAAATATAAATGTTTATGCATTTATTGTTAGTGTTGATTGTTATTATCTTAATAGTTTGTTGTCAATCTTTTATCAGACACTATGCACATATTTTAAAACTTTACTCAAATGTAGTTGATGTTGTTATAATCAAAAGTTGTGGGCAACTAAATTGCAGTTACTTTCTATTTTTTAATATGTCTTATTCACTTTAATTTCAATCAATCATATTTTGAAATTGGCTTTGTAAGATTGTCTTCAATTCTTTAAGATGTTTCTTAGACATATCAAGCTCAAGCTAATTAGATTATCAAATAATTAAATTTAAAAAGATAGGAAACTAAGTCTGAAATATATTCGAACTTTGATCGAAATTGTTATAACAATACTAAACTTTGGAAAAGACCGTTTACTCCTGCACTATTTAATAGTGTATTTTAAAGGTATATATGTGTCCACGAGGACATCATAAATATTACATAATAATAAATAGAAACGTATGCACATACATACCTTTAAAATACACTATTAAATAGTGCATGGGGTAAAAGGTCTTTCATAAAGTTTGGTACCGTAACAATAATTTCGGGCAAAGTTAAAATATTTCTCAACATTTCCCCCAAAAAAATATTGTCTTAACTTTGAATGTCTTTTAAAATGTAACAGACATTATGACTTAGACCCATTTTTGTAATTAAATGTAATATGAAATATATACAAGTAAAATTGGTATTCTAATTGGTTTAATTAGGTGTAGTCTAAGTTTTATGATATTTTGATAGTTTGTATAACAATTGATTCAAATGAAAAAATTTCAAAATTGTAATCAATAAGAATTTATCTAAGATATAAACATTTATGGTATTATGTAACGTATAATTATTTATATATGACTATTCATATTAAAAGAAATATTATACTAACGATTGAAAATAATAATAACTTGTTATGTATTTTAAAAATTTATGAGAATAATATATATACTAAATATTAAAGAAGTAGGAAAATTAAAGGGGAAGAAAGAAATTCTTAGTAATTAAGAAGAATTTATGTTGCCCCTCATTTTTTGCAAAATGGGTTTTGTACAATAACTTGATCACTTTTTAGGTTTATCTTTTTTTTAAAAAAAAGTATCACCTAACAAATTAAAGGGGCTCTAGGGCACCAGTTTCAGATAATCAGGAAATCACAAAGAAAAGATAATAAAAAAAGATAATAACAAAATGGGAATTAATTGAGATGAAACTAAATAGATCCGTCTTCAGGAGACCGAGACTTCAATACTTCAACTCGATCCAATCTTTGATCGGAACCTTGTTCGGAGCAACAACGTTGGTTGTTATTCGCTTTGCCTTTGCTGTTTCGCCGGAATTGTTGCTATTAATGCACATTAAATATGTTTTTTTAGTCTTACACTTAGTACTATAAGAGTCCTTATTTACATAAGTTTATACTCTTATCAAACCCTAATATACTTGATATAACGAATGGTTTTTTGGTAGATCCCATGGAATATTATTTTTTAAATTTTTTTCTCTTTTCTCACGGAACAATTTCTTACCCAATCATCTCATCTTTTCAAACAGATTCTACAAATCTTCTCAAACAGATTCTACAATCCGTAATGTACCTTTAACATCATTATCAAGTATTTCTGTCATTCTCCGCTCTATCTTATTCATTCTCCACATTGCAAACCTCTTTTCCTTATCGATGGTTCATTTGTTATTAGTGACAATGCAAAAAACTATTAGTTTCTCGAGAAAAAAAAGAATTTATTAGTTTTGATTTTTTAACTGTATGAGTGATATTGAATTCCGTTTTATCTTAAGTTCCACAACTGACGCTCGATCCAAACAAGCTGCTTCAGAATTGTGATGTTTTTTTCATTTAAGCTCAACTTATGAAATATAATTTAATTCTATTTTTAATAATTTTATTAATTAACTTCACTCTGACTAATTATAGATTACTCCTTTAGGACTCAATTTATACAAATGGCGACAAGCTACTAGTCTGATATGTCAGAATATATGCTTTCTGAGATTATGAGTACTTAATACAGTCAAATTATTTTCTCTAACATTTTTTTTTTTGATTTTCAAAACTCATATCGTAATTCTAATTCTATTCGAATCGCGCACTACTTCCTACTCAATACAGAAAAAATCTCACCTTACCAATACAAAAAAAATGATTTAAAATTATGGAGGCTAGTTTCTAAAAATTTATTTCTAAAACATATAAGTAACTAATAAGAAAAATATGAAAGAAAAGGTAAGAAGTTGAGGGGTACAACTTACAATGATTTCACACTAACATGACTTTTTCAACATCAAATCGATATTATATGTATATATATTAAGATATTAGTTTTCATGGGAGTAACTAATTATAGAAATTAAAAAAAAAAGAAAAAAAAAAGAAGAAGAGAAAAGTGATCTATTAAGTTATTAAGCCTTCAGTCTAAATTTATAATGAATAATAATTTACTTACCCCAATTTTAAGGATTGTTTGGAACCAAGTTTAAACAATGATTGAAGCTGCAAATCTTTATGAATCATAGCAAAAGAACTCATATTTCTAGGTTTGACATCTAAAAAATAATGCGGTAAATCACAAAATTAAAGTAATTTAACATTGAATTTAAAAAATCCGAAAAGAAAACAAAAGACAAGTGAAAAAAGTTCCATAAACGCAAAAATAGAAAACAAATCAAACAAAGTTGAATCGAAACAAAGTTGAAAGGGTCAGTCCAGCCCAAGTCTCGTGGCCCAAGAAATTTGATGGGTTAGGACGGACCGGCCCTTCATTTGGATAAACCTGAAATACTCAACCCAATCAAATCCTAGAAGGGTTGCGAACTGGGATGGACTAGCTCTTTTTTTTTCTTTTTAAACTTAAAATTCAATAACATCAAAAAATGAGATGGATTTTCAAACCAAATATGACAAATAATGGTGTTGTTTCAATAACACTAACAAACAATCTAATTGATTAACATGTATATAGAATATTAGATACACGAGATACATGTATCTGCTGTTATGTATACCGATACACGAGTGAGACAGGAGAGTGACAAGTGAAATTGGAGAAAGGCGAGCGCGTGAGATTTCTCTATGTCTAGATACATGCGAATCCACTTGAATAATATATCTAGAACAAATTAAACCGAAATTTGAGTCTATGTATGTGAACGCACCAAAATCTGCTAAAATTCATAATATTACAACATAGTGTGCATCTAAATAATTACCTCGTACACTAGTGAGTTGTCCTTGATGGGCCGACCCCGATCGAGGACAATGACTTATATGAGTTAAGCTTCTAAGCCCTAGTTTTAAATGGTTTTGAAAAATCTATCCCAACTCTTTCCCAATAATAAGTTGAGTTAGGTCGATCCCATGAGATAAGCCCATTTTAACTGCTCTAAGATAGTATTTCTTTATTAAAAATTTGAGTTTAAATCTTTTTTTTTATTGAGCCGCTCCTCTATACTGGTATACATAAGAATATATATGAGATACATATAATGGAAAATATATATACCAAGTCATCTTAAACCTCAAATTTTTCATTAGAAATTTAGCTCAAATCTATTTCAAGTCATCTCCAATCATCTCCAAAATCTACACGACGTTTCAAATAAAAATCAATATCATCCGATCGAGACAAATCACAAATACACAAATAAGCTTCTGTTTCTTCAAATCTTTATCTACAAAGTATCGACAGAAAACCTCCCAAAATTAATTAATATTCAAATCTAATAACAAAATCGACGTAAAACCCAAAAAATAATAATTTGACAATGTAACACGAAATCGATGTAGAACTAATGAAAATTTTTTAGCCGGAAAAGGAAGTAGTATAAAATGATTTATAGAAGATTTTACTGTTACGAAATATAAATTTTATAGCCTGAAATATGGGTATGTTTGAATTCGTAAATTAAAACTTTTTTATGTCATTTAGTAAGCGAAATTGTTAATGGTTCCCCAATTTTTTTTTCTAGTTTTTTTTTTTTTCACCCGATAACACTTTTTAAAAAAGAAGAATGCATATTCAAGGAAATTCGAGCCCGAGATATGAAACTTGAACCGTAATTTTTTTTGATTAAAGATAAATGTGTACTTATCAGTTTACCGCTATTCTTGTTGGTCCCAAATTCAAGAAAGAAATAACAGAAAAGAAATTAAGAATAAAATGGCAAAGGCAATCATCTATCATTATGCAAGACAACAAAACAAAATTATACTGCTATTTTCAATATGCAATTAAAAAAAACAATATTTTTCACAAAATAATATTAAGGCAATCAAATACTTGAAGATGAACCAAAGTTAAGCTTCACTTTCAATAAATTAAAATTTGACATTAATTCCCTCATAGTAGCTCAAATAATTTAACTAATATCTTTTACTGGTGTTTTTAATAGTCAATATATAACATAGGTTGTGGTGCACTGTTGAAAGTGTTTCACCCTTAACCAGAGATTTTGAGTTCGAGTTCAGGATATGGAGAAAATTCTGTTGAGAGTGTCATTCCCGAATGGGCCCTGTAATACGTGATCCAAATTTAATTAAAACTCCGATGTATACTTCAAATACCGGATGGAAAATAAAAAAATAATAGATAATCAAATGAATAATAGCAGATTAACACGTGAGACTAGTGGACAGTGAATTATAGTTGGCCAAACATTATATTTTTGGTTTGTTGTTTTAATTTTTCTTGGCTTGATTTGAAGTTCGAGAGTCAAATTAACTAATGCTTATTGTAAATTTACACATAAATCTTTTACTATGATTTTAAAATGAAATTTACAGTTGAAAAATATATTAAAAAGTATTTTTACATTTATCTACCATTAAATTATATATTAATACATATAAGCTACAAGGAAAATAAAAAAACATTTGAGACAATGAATCAACAACTTACTGGTCCACATCAAACGTGCACGTGTATGAATTATCCAGAAGTGATAAAATTAAAAATTAATTAATTATTTATTCTTAGGCCACTTTTATTTCTTTTGGATTGTTCTTTAGGGTATATAAAAATAGTATTGAATAAGGTATATTAAAATATAAGAATTAAAAATGTTGAGATTGATTATAGTGACACAAAATATTTTTGATCAACAATTTGTTTTATTATTCTAAATAGGTAGGGTGTATTAGAATTAAATAGTACATTGTGTTATTAATGCTATAATTTACGATATATAAGAATAATACTGAATAAAATGTTTCGACAAAAAAAGATTGCAATATAGTGGTATATTTGCTACCACATATCACATATGAGTCTTGTTTGCCACTTCTTATTGTCTCTCAATTTTTTGTCATGATTTTGCTTATCCATCCACATTGGTTCCTAGTTTCTACCTTTTTTTTTCCTATGAAAATTAAACTATAGTATAAAAAAGAAACAAGTAGAATGTACAAGAAATAACTTTATTATAAAACATATATAAAACTAAAAAATAGTACATGGTGGTCCAAGAAGACCTTTCACCTTTGGTATACGTCTAGTATACATGCATTGTTTATTTGGTAAAACATTAATAAATTTATTTGAAAAAATTGAATTTTTTTCCCAAAAATTATGGATGAGGAAAGAAATAATATGAAAAATAAAGAATATAACTTAATTTCTTTAATACCTTAATCCAATATTAAAGACCAATTGTTTTCTTGTGTATGTTTTAAACTATCAGGATTGCAATATATATTGATCGATTACCTGATTGTACTATTATTGAAAGTCGTTTAAAGTTTCGATTTTGAAATTTTATTTTGTTTTTTTCACTTCAAAACTTAAATTTCAAATGATTAGGAGAAAAGGCGCAAGGAAAAATTAAAGACGAAATAAGTTTTATATAGAATTGCAGAGTATTGTATAATAGTGTATAGAAATGTATAAACATCTTTTATACACTATCATACATTTTTATATATCTATATACAAATATACATCTTTTAAAAGTGTAATTCTTGTTCAAAACTAGTTCAATCTCCCTTAGACGACTTCAAATTTTATAACAATCTCATTAGATTATTTTTAACAAATATAAACAACACCATTCAGAGATTCATTCGAACCTCCTTCAACGAAAAATATTACGATTTTACATATGATAAAATTTTTATTTTATGCGTATATAGTAGATGTTAAACTCCCTTCCATTAGTTCGTGTGTTACTTCTTCAGATTGAATCCCTTTGTTGACAATCCTAGCTACGCCACTAGTCTACGGATGAAGAAATAAAAATATGTGTAGTCCATTGAATAGTGGATTGTCCATTTGATAATTTATTCACGAATTAGTTGTATTCATGTATGTATATTTCCAAGGTGACATGAACATTTGTGGATAACTATGTACCTACTAGTTTGGGCATTTAACGTGGTGGCTTTTAGGGTGATATCTCAACACTATAAATAGAGATATCGTTCATCATTTGTAAGACACACTTGAATAAGCTATAAAAATTTTCTCTTCTCTCTTCATTTTTTGTCTTTCTCTTTATTTTGAGCTTGATTTTATAACAATATGTACGATTTGAAAGAATCTTTTAACGAAATATTTGGAAAATCTTTCATTTTTATTTATCACTAAATTTTATTTTAGTAAAAATGTAAGATTCTACTTTTAACTAAAACATATAATATAACTAAGACATTGTTATAGACCCATTATTTTCACGTTGTTTAAATTTGTTCTCCATACATGTATACCGTGTACGGTTATGATTATGGATATTATGAGTGTGTTCGATAGAAAGAAAAATATTTTTATTTTTTTTAATGATATCAAGGAAACAAGTTCAACAAGTGACGACATATATTTTAGAAATATATTAATGGTATCATTTTCACCTTTCACATCTCACCTCTATCATATTTTCAGTCTTTCACCTTTCATAATATTTATCTAGATTATATATAGTTTTAAATATATAAAAAAATTAAAATAAATAATAAATTTAATTATATTCTTAAAAAAACACTTTCGGTCGTGCCAAACACATGCATTTACGTACAACCAACCAACATGTGGAATAATATTTTTCACAACCAAATTCTCTAAATGAATGGTAAGTCTCTCAAAAGTAGAATATATAAACGGGGCGGTTCAATTTAATTTGAGATCTAAAAGCAAAATTTTAATTAGATGTTTAAATTTATATAAACTGCATATGCAGTTGTTTATTTTCTTTAACTTCTTAAATGTAAATTATTGCTTAATATATTTCTTTTACAAAAATGATTTCTTCGAAAATTATTTTTTTAATTATTAACTAAAAGTAATATTTTATCAATTCAACGTTGAAAAATATTCTTTTACTGACACTATCATTATATAAATTGTTAACATTATTTTTAAGTAATTATAAGTTGACAAACTTTACATGAAAATAAGAATTAGAATTGTAGAATTTGATACAAGAAACTAATAACTGGTTGACAAATTAACTTTAAATAAAGATATATTTCTATGTTATACTTGAAAATTTAAGAAGAAACAAAAATAGAATTCTAAGTCACTTTGTCAAATATTTTTCGACTATTAATTTATATTTTTAATTAATAGTGTATTACTCTAACTTATTCAAGAAAATGCACGTAGTTTTCTAGACTATAACCGAAATCTCAGAGACACACTTTAATTAAATTAAGGTCCTATTACCCTCCTAAACTACTTTTTTTGTAATTTTCTGTACCTTTTTGGCTTACGTGGCATCAAGTATCTCCCACGCGCCTCAATTGCGTGAGTCAGGGAGTGTGCCAGTAAGACAAAAGATGTACAAAATTACAAAAAAAAATTAGTTCAGGGAGTAATAGGACCTTAGTTTAGTTAAGGTGTGTCGTTGAGATTTCGATTATATTCTAGGGAGTACTTGTGCCATTTCCCAAGATTTTTTAAAAAAGTGCAAAAGAATTTTGAATAGATAAATAATAGAGTGTTAGCAAAGAGAATGTAAACATAGAAAACAATATTTTCTTAATTTCTTCTATTTGAATGATGTTAAAAATAGTGAAATAATGTATTTTTTTTAACAGAAAAATTCATACTTTTAGGCATAAATAATTAAGTTTTATTTAATAAGTCAACACATAATTTTTTGTTGGTGAAATTTTGAGGCCCCCAATTTTGGTAAATACCTTAAATTTATTAAGCAAGAGCCGACCCTGATCATAGTACGATAAAAAACAGAGCATAAACTTAGACTAATATATAACAAGTCATTAAATTCATAGAGTTGTCTAGCTCTGATGCACATTAGTTAAAACATGTCGGTTAATGCCATTTCTTATAATAATTTTATTAAAGACAAAATATAGAATGAGCATGCGATAATAATTCCATATTGATTCGAACTAATCCATCCATTCCCATTTTGAATAGGATTTCGATTAAAAGTATACAAATATTGTAATGTGCTTCTCCATGAGTATCTAGTAACTACGCATATAGTGGATGATGAGCGATCTGACAACAAAATCAATAGAAAACTTATAAAACACATGATACGACTCAGATTCATTCGAGACTATCAATATTTATACATATTAGATTTCACTTGCTCAACGTAAATATTACAAACTGTTTTCATATTTTTTATACTTTATGTTTAGTCAGATAAATTGAAACGAAAAAAATAATATAAAAGATAATGCACCTTACCATGAAGAGAAGAAATGATAGATGGAAAGTGCAGAAGGTGATTCTAGTTTTCCATTATGAGACAGAAGAAGAAGAAAAAAAAGGGTAAAATTTAGAAGAAAAAGTTCACTAAAGTCCAAGTCTATAATATTAGGTCCCATCTTTGATCTATTCAGAACCAACTCACACTTACCCATCCAAAACAACTTTTTTGTTTTATTTTTTCAGACTCATCCACCACCCTCTATTCCCCTCTTCTGTCTGTCTGTCATTAAGGGTCCCATTAATTTGTATTATCCTTCTTTTTAATTTAAACTTTTTTTTTATTTAGTATCAAGAAAAAATAAATTGTAGGAGTACAATTTTTTGAGATAACTGTTTAAAAACTACTTTAATTTTGATCGAATTTATTGTTGTGATATTAAATTTTCATAAGAATCTATTATCTTTCTAGATTAATACCATATTTTAGACATATATATTTGCTCACGTAGACATAAAAACTAATACAAATTATAAAAAATAATATGTCCACGTGGACACATTATATATCTTTTAGAATACACTATTAAATAGTTCATCGCAACAGCAAATTCGATCAAAATTGGGGTATTTTTCAAACCATTATCCATTTTTTAAAATATTATTTAGTTAGTTTTTTAATTGTGTTTTTCATGTTTTAATTTTGTATGATGTATTTTATTTGATATAGAATTAAAATGGTTTTTATAAAATTTATGATTTAAAATAAATTATTATTTTATTAAGAATAAAAAGGAGTATTGTAGAATTAAATTATTATGTAATGAATTTTTTTTCTAATCGATTAAAAAAGAAAGTGACTGATATACTATATTGAAATAAAAAGAGTATTTTGTATATGGAAATTTTAAGATATATTTGTTTATTTTTTTCTAAAGGAAATTTAATGGGTAAATATACTCCTCTAACTTTACAATTAGAAGTGAAAATTTCTCACATTAAAAAAAAATAATGTTAAATCATTTAACAGATTGAATTATCTATTTCAATTTTTTAAAATTTAGATTCAACTAAATTTATTTTAAGATTGAGTAAAAGAGTGATTGAGTTTTTTTCTTTTTATTTGGGTTGGGTATAGAGCGTAAAACAAGTCCGAGGTAATATAAAATAAATATAGCAAACATATTCTCGCTCGCAAATTGTGATTTATTTGTGTTCCATAGCAAACTGTTTGTCAGTCCCTCTCTTCCTCATATTCTCGCTCATCACTCTCCCTCTTTAGTTCGCTTCCTGTCACTCGCCTCTCTTGCTTTATACAATAGAATTATATAAATTGTGTTTCTAATTGTATAAAGCGAGAGAAAATTGTATAAACGCATGCAAATACATATATCTTCGTCCTATACACTTATAATTATACAATACAAATATTTCTCTGCCCAAGTCTCTTTTTTCTTTCTCATTTTATACAAATTCAAATTGTATATAATTTCTCTCTTTTTTATTTTATACAATTCGATTCAATTGTATATTCCCTGCACAAGTTTCTTTTTGCCTTTCTCTCTTTCTCTTTTTATACAAATTCAAATTATATATAATTTCTCCCTTTCTCGTTTTATACAATTCAATTATGTTTGTCTCGCTTTCTCGTTTTATACAATTCGTTTTATACAATTCGCTTTAATTGTGTATGTATAGCGAATTATACATATATAAGTTTGTATGGAGCGCAATTATATAAACTTTGCTATAACATACAAATATGAATTTTATATTTGATATTTGTGAAAGTTGCCTTTTTAAAAATATGTGATATTTTTGGAATTCGATGAATCAATTTTAATATTTTTAATTCAATAAATATATATATACTATAAATAATAAATATACATCATATTCTTCCTCCTAAATAGGACGTGAAATTTAAACATATATTTCCAATATTTCCTTTTAGTTATATTGCTTTTTCTAGAGTTAATTTTATTTAATTTTTAAAGTTAAATTAAATTATATTAATTTAATAGTATATATTGAAAAGCTATTTAAAAATACTTTTGTAATTTTTATATCAATATAATGAATTAAATATATATTTAATTGTTAGTAAAAAGTTTATATATGCTTTAACTCTAAAGAATTATGACAACTAATTTAAATGGAGGGAACATTTACCTTTTTTCCGTTTTTACTCTAAATAGTAAAATTTAGAGAAATATTTACCTTTTATCTATTTTTAAATTTTAGTTAAAGTTAGTCAAACTTCATATTATTTAACTTAAAAATTTAATATTTTGACAAAAAAAGAGACTAAATGGACAAAGTATTTACCTTTTCTCCATTTTTACTCTTTTATAGTAAAATTGTGAGACATATTTACCTTTTTTTCATTTTTAAATTTAAATTAATTAATTCATATCGTTTGATTATAAAATTATGACAATCAAAATTGAATTAGACATACTTATTTTTTTTCCTTTTTTACTCTAACTAGTAAAATTTAGAGACATCTTTACATTTTTTCCATTTTAAAATTTAATATTCAATTAAAGTAAAAAAAAACAACAACTTAAATTTGGACTGAAAAGAGTATCTGATTATTTTCTGATAGTCTCTTATTAGTCATTGCCAGCCAACTCTCTTCCCAATTCCCATTTCAAAACAAAAAAAAAACCTTACACACCTTTTCAGTACCCTTTGCCACTTTCTATAATTCTCTGAACCAAAAAAAAAAAAAAACTTTTACATAATACCCATCAACCTTCCTTCTATAAAAATTGTACTAACAAAAAAAATTGTTATAGTGAAGTAGTTTTTCTCTTCACTAACAATATGAAGGAGGTATGGACTACAATGGCATCCATGATGGGCGTATGGGCATTCAGTCAAAGCCTAATTCAGGTAGTTTTTCCACCGGAGATTCGTTTCGCCATTCTCAAAATCATACACCGAATCTGTAACTGGTTCTCAGCTTATTGCTACTACGATATCACGGAGATCGACGGAGTAAACACCAACGAGCTTTACAACGCTGTTCAGCTTTACCTGAGTAGCTACGCTTGTGTTACCGGTAATCGTTTGAGTTTAACAAGAGGACTCAATTCGAGCAATATAACTTTCGGGTTATCGAACAATGATTCTCTGATAGATGAATTTAATGGCGTTAGAGTTCATTGGGAACACGTGGTTACTCCGAGAAATTCACAGACATTTTCATGGCGGCCATTACCAGAGGAAAAAAGAGGGTTTCTTCTTCGAGCTAAGAAAAAAGATAAATCTGTTGTATTAGGTGATTATTTAGATTTCGTTATGGAAAAAGCTAATGAAATTCGAAGAAAAAATCAGGATCGATTACTGTATACAAATTCACGTGGTGGTTCACTTGATTCGAGAGGTCATCCTTGGGAATCGGTACCGTTTAAACATCCCAGTACTTTCGAGACGCTAGCTATGGATCCTCAGAAAAAAGCTGAGATTATGGCAGATCTTTTGGATTTTGCTAATGGGGAATCTTTTTATCAGAGAACAGGTAGAGCTTGGAAAAGAGGTTATCTACTTTATGGACCACCAGGTACTGGAAAGTCTAGTATGATTGCTGCAATGGCTAATTTTCTTGGTTATGATATTTATGATCTTGAATTAACAGAAGTTCATACTAATTCCGAGTTGAGGAAGTTGCTGATGAAAACTAGTTCAAAGTCTATTATTGTTATTGAAGATATTGATTGTTCTATCAATTTGACTAATCGGAAAAATAACACTACTACTAGTAGTAGTAATAGTAGTAGTAATTACAATGTTTCACCTCCTCCTGGGAGTGGCGGCGGCGGTGGTGGTAGTGAAGATGGTGGTGGGAATACTATAACTCTATCTGGTTTGTTGAATTTTACTGATGGTTTATGGTCGTGTTGTGGTAGTGAGAGGATATTTGTTTTCACAACGAATCACATTGAGAAGCTTGATCCAGCGTTATTGAGGTCTGGAAGAATGGATATGCATATTCACATGAGCTATTCGTCTTTCGCTGCACTCATGATTCTGTTGAAGAATTACTTGGGATACAACAAAGACGATGTTCAGAAGGAACTGTTGGAGCTATTGGATCAAGTGATTGATCGAGCTGAAATGACACCCGCGGATATAAGTGAAGTGTTGATCAAAAACAGGAGGAATAAAGACAAGGCGGTATGGGAGTTACTCGAAGCATTGAAGACAAGAGCGGAGAGGAATGACAACAACAAGACTAGTAATAATAATGCAGGTAAATCAAGGGAAAACAACACAATTGAAGATGAGGAGCAAGTGAAAAGGGCATTACTAGTTGAGAGTTCTAATGAAGTTGGTGGTGATGAATTGCAAGAAAAATGTAACAAAGAAAAAGAAGGTGATGATGTCAATGATGATGAAAAGGTACTTTAGTATGTTATAAAACTATATGGTTAAAAATTTTTGATTCTTTAAATCTTTGTGGAGAGGGAGGAAAAAGGGAAGTTTGGTGTATGAAGAGTACATAATTTACTACTCATGACATGGAAATTTTAAGGTATAGGGGGGGAGTTGGGGAAAAGTACTATTGTTCTATGTTTTACTATTGCCTTTGATATTTTGGGACTTGCAAAAATAATGGAAAACCAAAACAAAGTATGATTTGTTGATTAACATGTGGGGTGTTTGGTTATGTTAGTTCAACTTTGTCCCTCTGGAAATGGTTAATATTAGCGTTATGAGTTTTTATATTTTTGTCCACATGCAATTGTTTTTCTTGAATAATAAAACTAAGTAGTAATAATATGATAATGATCTTTGTATGTGGATGGCATAATTTTTTTTTTAAAAATTTTGTTAGCTGGCTAGGATGTGAACCTCTTGAAGCACATGGGGATCATGTACTTTCTGATTGGGGAATTTGGGAACTTAAGTTGCCAAACCTTTTACTATATAAGTGTTTTCATGTCAAATCATTTTGAAAATGATATGTTTCTTTTGGAGTTTGGCAATGAAAGTTACTATCTCCATCCAAAAGTGTGATTTTTAAGTAGGTGTAATGGGAGTTATATATGTATATATATGATATTTATTTGATAGTTGAAGCTGTGTTTGAACATATAATTTTCTTAGAAAAGTTTGAAGTGGGGATAAATTTTCACTTGAGAAACTCGTCTTAAAAAACAAAATAACTTAAAATTCATTCTAATATGTAACCAATCATTGTTTTGAGAAAAAAGGGCAAAAAAAGATTTATGTTCAAAATCGTTCTTACTTTTATGTCGTAATATTTGATAAGTAAGTTAAAAAATTTATTTGAATTTTTTATATTTAATCTAGGCAAACATCAAGTGGTGAAGATAAGAGGAGTCCGGAGCCTAAAGAGTAAAAAATATTAACAAAAATTTTAAAACGGTATATGAAATTTCTTTTTAACCAAAACGGCAAAATCGCTGCTATAGCAGCGATTTGTTAAATTTGATTATTATTTTTTTAAAAAAAAAACTAAACAAAATCGCTCCCAAAGGAGCGTTTTTCAAAATAATTTTTTTTTATAAGTTTTTTAATATGTCGCTGCCTCAGCAGCGACTTATGTTTTAAATTTTTTTTTATTATTCTTTTCTTCTTCTTTTTTTAAAAAAGAGTTTAAATCAAAATTGTTTTTTTTATTTTTTTAAATAAAATCGCTGCCAAGGCAGCGATTTTATTTAAAAAAATAAAAAAAACAATTTTGATTTAAACTCTTTTTTAAAAAAAATTAAATTCTTTTTTTTATTTTTTAAATCAAATCGATGCCAAGGCAGCGATTTTAAATTAATTATTTTTACCGTTTTGATTTAAAAAATAAATAAAAAATTTAATTAAAAATCGCTGCCTTGGCAGCGATTTGATTTTAAAAAATAATCTTTTTTTTATTTAATTTTTTTTTAAAAAAAAGAAGCAAAAAATAAAAAAAATTAAAGTTAAGTCGCTGCCTCAGCAGCGACATATTACAAAAAATTATAAAAAAAAAAATATATTTTGAATTATTTTATTTTTTATAAATAAATTTAACAAATCGCTGCTATAGCAGCGATTTTGCTTTTTCCGGCGGACAAAATCGGTATATCGTGAGCGATTTTGCCGTTTTGGTTAAAAAGAAATTTCATATACCATTTTAGAATTTTTGTTAATATTTTTCACCCTTTAGGCTTCGGACTCAAGATAAGAGTGTGGGGGTGTGGATTATGATTAGAGTAAGTGGGTTGATAGGAGGGCAAACATGGTTTCTTAATTTACTAGGAAAGTAATAGATTTATATTATCACTCAAACATGAGAAAAACAGAAAATATTGTGCAAATTGTTTTCCTACAAGCCAAACACACTCTTATAGGATGTCAAATTGCTTTATATGGATTTTTTTTTGTTTATTTATGTGTTTGGTAACACACAAATTGCTTTTTCTTACACGTAGCGCAGATGTGGTATGGTACACTATGATATTTTAAAGAGTAATTTTTATATATAGCAAATAAAAAATTATACTTGTATGTTATAGCTACAGGTTGCATAATTGTGTTTTATAGCAAACATAAATATATATATTTCGCTATATATATACAAAAGAAAGCAGTTATTTAATCTGTTTCTGTTTCGATATAAATATACAGAAGATCAATTGTATAATTTGTGTTTGTATAAAACGAGAAAGAGAGAGACAAAAGAAAATCGGGTAGGAAAAGATCGTATTTGTATAATCATAAGTGTATAGGACGAATATATATATGCATTTGTATTTGTATATACAATTTTCTCTCGCTTTATACAAATACAAATACAATATATACATTTGTGTTTATGTAAAGTGAGAGAGGCGAGTGAGAGTGGCGAGCGAGATTTGAAAGAGTGGCGAGCAAGACGTGGGAGAGGAGAAAGAAAATATATGTATATATATAATTTTCTCTCGTTTTATACAAACACAAACACATTTTATACATTTGTGTTTGTATAAAAGTAAGAGAGGCGAGGGAGACTGCCAGCGAGAACGAGAGTGACGAGTGAGACTCACCAGGAGAGAGACGAAATAGGAAGAGTTTGTTATGGGGTACAATTAAATCCAACTATGTTTATAGTATTTAATTTGAATTAAAAGTTTGCTATTATATACAATTTTCTATATTTTAAACTTGCTATCGTAATTTCTATATTCGGTTTTCAAAACTATTATATAATTACCATACAAATTAATTTAGTACAATTGATAATTTGAAGTTCGGTTTTGATATTTTGCGATATGACAAATTGATATTCATAGTTTGTTCAACTTCGATTAATATATACTCGTATAATGGAATATATGACTTCTACAATTTGGAAATTCTCATTTATATCATACTAACATATACACATGTAGCTAGAGTGCAAACAATTCCTTTTGTTAATCAATTACCTTCAAAATACATTTCAATTAAAATAGAATTGTCACAGATAAGTTTTTTCCAATTGTCATAGCTTCAACTTCTAAGCATTTAGTTTATATTTATACTAAATTATATATATATACACACACACACTTCAGTATGATATTTGTTATTTTGATATGTTATTTTTAAATATTAAATATCGTATCAAATAAAAAAAAATAAAAATATATACCATATACTATACCAAAATTATGATATCAAAAATTTCAACATAGTATAATAATTCATTATATACAAGTCAGTAACCTTTGATCAAATATTTTATAACTTTAAGTAGAAAACTACATAAGTTGGGGATCAATTTATTTATTTTTGTTCCAAAACAAGATATGAATTAAATTTACCAGAAAAAAGTCGTGATTTTGTAAGCACTAATTTTATTCTTACCATTATTTTCACTTAAATAAAATCTTTAAGCAGCACTTTAATAAGTTCAGCAATAACTTAATTTATAAAAGTGGTATCTTAATTTATTTTAAATTGAATGAATTCCCAAATCTTTTTATTTAGGCAAAAGATATCAACTTTAGAACTAGAAAAATAATTTAATGTATTGAAATCTAAAGATACTTTTCTGGATTTTAATTTCTTTTCTTATTCTATTACTTGCTCGTAATTTATGAAATACTTTTCGTTCTTTTTTTTTTTTATAAAAAAAATCAAATTATGTAATTTTGATAAATACTTTAAGATATTTCTTTTTATTGTACTGATATGAAAATAATTGTAATTTATAATTTTTTTAAAAAAGTGATTTTAATTTTAAAATTTTAAATTAATTTTATTTAATTAATCGTTAAAAATTATTTAAATCAACTTTGAGAAGGAAAAAATATATATGATGAATTAAAACACAGGGAGTATCGACAAACATGAAACTTGAATGTTAATCATATAATCTCTTTATGCTTTTATTAAATTAGTTTAGTGTAAGTGTTTTGTAGGTATATCTAGTGATAATTAATAAAATTATTAAGAAGTAGTAATTGGTATTAAAATAATTATTATATATATTTAAGTGATATAAATAAATATTATATCTCGAATATGCTATTATCTGTTGTATCGACTTTGTCTTTTTCTTCAAATGATTTGTTGAATTTGTATTCTTTTTTGTCATTTTGACTATTTTATCTTAATGAAAAAATAATCACTACTGATATTAATAATTTTCATTTAACTTTTACATTTATTCATCCCTCTGAAAAATACAGTCCAGCTTTAATCTAGTTTGATAGTGGAATTTGTTTATTACCAAATATATTTAAATCAATAAATAATTCTTCTAAATTAGGATAATACACAATATTCATAAATAAAAATATTAAAAAATCATTCGATAATGACTTGTGTAAATATATTTATATATTGATCGAAAAACGTCTAATAATGTTAGAACGATAAAAAATAAATTGATGAGTGAAAAGTAAAAGAAAAAGACGGTAATATTTGTGGAACATTATATCTAAAGAAAATAGCTTTTCTTTTCACTTTTGATACATATGTTGATAGGAAACTAAAAATAAAAAGAGATGCTTTTAACAACTCAGAGTAGAAAAAGAGTTTTAACCATTTCAAGTAAAAAAAGAGAGGATATTTTATCATCATATATATTGTTATTATCTTTATTTTTAAAATATTATATATATTATCATAAATTAAGAATTTTCTAAGTATCTTACACTTATACATATATATATTTTTGCTATTAGATACACAAAATTAGGGAGAGCCGAGTGAAGGTAGGGAAGGAGACGAGCAAAATTCGTATGTATCTCAAATACAGGAGAATCACACTAGTACATGTTGTAGACATTGAAATTTTGTGAGACTCTACAAGACTTGGATACATGTTTAATTTTAGTTGGGACTCTATATGTGTTTAATTCCAATTAAGATTCTTGGAGGCTAAACCCTAAACCCTAGTTCATGCCTATACAAATGATACTAAATTCCGTTAAAATACATCTGAAATACCCTATAAACTCTTGGGTATTTTTAAAGATCGAGATCTCGATAAATTTTATGAGAGGAGAATCAACGGATGAACATAATTATATACCCGCATAGATTATCAATAAAATATTCATGCTTCTTCAAATTTAATTGGTTGCTTTAATTTTTCATATGTTTAAAATTTGTTGCAAACACATGTATTTGGAGTGAACATATGTATCTGGGATTAGGGAGGCGAGCGAGTTTTGTCATGTATCCCAGATACGTGCGAATCTACTTGCATACAATGTATCTACAACAAATTACACTTAATTTTGACCTTATGTATCAAAATATGTATCTAAGACACCAAAATATGTAAGATACTTTAAAATTGCAACTAAAACGTATCTAAGTAATTTGCTCCTAAATTATTGTAACTTATTTAAGTTCTCCAAAAAAGAAAGAAACCTAGCTCATAAACTAAAATTTTATAACCATAGTTTTTTACTCTTGAACCTAGAGAAATAGCTAATCCAAACATAAATAAAATCTGGATAAAATAATACATAAATTTCTTCATAGTTAAATAATATATAATGAATGTATATCATATATTTTTTTTAATTTCTAGGCATAGTGCATTAATAGTCTAATACATGGGTCATTTGCGCCTTTATCCCTATTATGGTTTTTAATTTTTATAGCTCGTTATAAATACTTTTTCTACTGAGTATAAATTTATATTTTAAATTATAAATATCTTATGTCACAACATTAAATCAAATTCTAAAAATCTTAAAATGAGTTCGATTGTTAAAGGATAAAATTTAAAAATCAACCCATTTAAAAAGAAAAAACTAAAAATCAGCTCATTTTTTAAGTTATGAATACTACATGTTACTTCAATAATGTATTTCAATATTTTCAATATTTAATTGCAAGTGATAGACAAAATTTGTTCTCTATTATATATATATATATTATTTATATATACAAATAAATAAGATTATTTAATTTTTATATATGATATCTGGATTTCGACTCCTCTATCCCTCTAGCTCCGCCATATTTGATAAAAGTAATATCATAGGATTCTAACTCATAATTTTGCAAAATATTTTACTTTAAATTTTAATATTATTTTTTTCAAAAATTTAAATGAGATTAATTTTTGGTATGTTCTTTTATTATAATTTCTATGTTGTACCTAATAACTCCATACATATATTTGTTAGTCCTCCTTGGTGAAAAAGGACATAATTTCAGGTCAAATTAATGCGGTCTGATTTGGAATATTATTAAAGAAATAAAACTTTTAGAGAAGAATAATTGGATGATGACAGTAGGATTTAAAATTTTGTAGGGGCCTAATGGATGCCCACTTTAGTTTAATTATTTTACATCAAATGTTTTTTTGTATTTGAATTTTTGTGCCACATGTTTAAGTCATGTTTGGACTTTTCCTATAATAAGTTAAAGTTATGTAGGCTAATATAATTTCGTTTTCATGCATATCTACAAAAAAAAAAAAACATAATGACTTCAATTATGACTAAAAATGTATCCATGTTGTTGTCTACTTGTGCCAATTAGGGATAAGTTCAATCATCTTTTGGTTTACCAAATTGCACTGTCAAGTCGAAGTCACCTAACAATAACTAATATATGTATACTTTTATAATGTAACTAGTGAATGTTAGCAAGGTGCCCAATCACTATATAGTTTTTTAAAATTATTAATGTCATTTTATTTGTAAAGTTTATTGACCTAGAAAAAAGTGTTTTTAGAAGGTTTTATAAAGTGGTGTAGTCACCCTAGGTTTTATAAAGTGGTGTAGTCACCCTTATGTCAAAGTGTCTAATTGGACAATCTTCGTCAAAAAATTATATTGTATATACAAGTAAAATAATAAATAAAGTGTTTCAATATCATATTTTGTGTTGGAAATAAATCCGTACAGAAATAATATTTGCGGTAATAAAATCAATAAAAGCGGAACACAACAATACGGTTAATCAACGAGAATAAAAAGGAGAAATAATGACACCAAGATTTTACGTGAAAACCCTCCTAAATAAGGGAAAAACCACGACCCGAGAGAAGCAACGAATATCACTATAGTAAAGATTTTTACACTTGTAGGTCTGAGTAAAACTCCAAAGACCACTACACACTCAAAAGAAATAACCCTCTTTTGATTTTTCCACCTCACTACAATATCGCTCGCACTCTCTATTTTCTCCTCCCAGATTATTTTCCTCTGTGATGCCTCACTCTTCTTTTCTCTCCTTTGTATTTTTTTTCTTGTGGTGTATATAAAAAGTGAGCTAATGAGCTCCTTTTATAGAAGAAATTTGCAGTTGCAAATTTCACCACCATCCACAACATGTCAAAGTTGTGCCACAGAAAGTTTTCAATTGTTGTGTTTTTCAACAATTTGCCAACCTTTGACAATTGCATGCAGCAATTGTTGAAGTCAACAATGGGATAATGGGGATGGACCCCACAAATCTCCCCCTCCAGTCTCATTCACCTGAACGAGGTAGCTCTAGGTTTCTAGCTTGAGTGCATGCCGACAAGTTCTTTGCATAGCTCAAACTTGTCTTTTGATACCACCTTGGTCAGCATATCTGAAGGGTTTTCACTAGTAGGGATCTTCATGACCTGCATAGATCCGTCCTCTATCTTTTCACGAATCCAGTGATATCTCACGTCGATATGCTTCGTCCTTGCATGATACATGGTGTTCTTGCTCAAGTCTATTGCACTCTGACTGTCACAATAGACGACATACTCCTTCTGATGCAATCCAAGTTCTTGAAGAAATCGTTTCAGCCATACTATCTCTTTGCCAGCTTCCGTAGCTGCAATATATTCTGCCTCAGTTGTAGAGAGTGCGACACACTTCTGCAACTTTGACTACCATGATATAGCTCCCCCTGAAAATGTAAACAAATATCCAGCATTGAATTTTCTATTATCGAGATCACCTGCCATATCAGCATCAGTATAGCCCTTCAAGATTGGATCAGATCCTTCAAAACACAAGCAATCTCTTGTGGTACCTCTTAGGTACCTGAGTATCCACTTAACTGTCTCCCAGTGTTCTTTTCCAGGATTTTCAAGGAATCTGCTAACAACACCAACTGCATGAGCAATATCAGGTCTTGTACACACCATCGCATACATCAAACTCCCCACAGCTAAAGAATAAGGAACTTTAGTCATTCCCTCTTTCTCCTCTTTTGTTGTAGGACATATCTGTTTGCTCAACTTCAGATGACTCGCAAGAGGCGTGCTAACAGATTTAGCACTCTTCATGTTGAAGCGTTCTAGTACACGTTCAATGTACTTCTCTTGAGATAGCCACAACTTTCTTTTTGTTCGTTCTCGAACAATCTTCATCCCTAGAATTTGTTGTGCTGGCCCCAAGTCTTTCATGTCAAATGACTTGGACAAATCTTTCTTCAACTTTACAATCAGCTCTTTGTCTTGTCCTACAATTAACATGTCATCCACATACAAACAACAAAATAATAGAATTGTTGTCAGAAAATCTTTTGAAGTATACACATGGATCAAAATAGGTCTTTGTGTACGTTTAACTTTTCATGAAGGAGTCAAACTTTTTGTACCATTGCCTTGGGGCCTGTTTCAACCCATAAAGACTCTTATTCAATTTGCACACCATGTGTTTCTTTTCAGATACTTCAAATCCCTCTGGTTGTTCCATATAAATCTCTTCTTCTAAATCTCCGTGAAGAAATGCAGTTTTCACGTCCAATTGCTCCACTTCAAGATCTAGACTAGCTGCTATGCTCAAAATAGTTCGAATAGAAGTCATTTTGACAACAGGTGAAAAAATTTCATCAAAATCAATACCTTTCTTTTGTTCGAAGCCTTTTACAACCAATCGAGCTTTGTGTCTGACCAACTTGCCATTTTCATCTTTCTTGAGTTTAAAGACCCACTTGCACTTAAGCGGTCTTTTGCCTTTTGGAAGTTCAACTAGCTGGTATGTGTCATTTTTCTGTAGAGATCCCATCTATTCGTGCATGGCTTTCATCCATTGGCTCTTTTCTGGATGAGACGACACCTCCTTAAGATTTTCTGGCTCCCCTTCATCATTGATGAGGACATACTCTGAGGTAGGGTATTTGGATTACTCTACCCTTTGTCTTTCTGATCTCCTCAGAGCTTGAGATTGTTCTTCTTCTTCTGGGTACTCTATTTGCTCGGTATTATCACCAAGTTGCTCCCCCTGCTCAACAATCTCATCAGGTTGCTCTTCATGCTCAGCAACTTCATCAATCGTACTTTCTGCACTTATGAGATGGTTAGAAGAAGAAGGAATGGTAACAAGATTAGGGACTATACCATTCTTTTTCTTGGCCTTCTCGGATAGATCATCAGCAGTTCCAACTTCACTTTCTTGAAAGATTACGTCTCTGCTTCTGATGACCTTCTTCTTTACAGGATTCCATAGTCTGTACCTGAACTCGTCATCTCCATATCCGATGAATATGCAGGGAACTGATTTATCATCTAGCTTGGTTCTCTGCTCCTTCGGTACATGTGCAAAAACTTTGCAACCGAACACCTTTAGGTGCGAGTAAGACATCTCTTTGTTGGTCCAAACTCTCTCCAGAATGTCAAACTCCAACGGAATTGATGGACTACGATTGATAAGATAACACGCTGTCCGAACTGCTTCACCCCAGAATGTCTTGGGTAATTTAGCCATTCTGAGCATGCTTCTCACCTTCTCAACAATGGTGCGATTCATTCTCTCAGCTATACCATTGTGTTGTGGGTTCCAGGAACTGTCTTTTCATGTCTGATTCCATGGTTTGAACAGTACTCTTCAAATTCTCTTGAAGTGTACTCACCTCCATTGTCAGTTCGGAGACGTTTTAGCTTCCGACCTGTCTCTCTTTCTACCAGAGCATGAAACTTTTAAAATACTTGAAACACCTGATCTTTGGTTCTCAAGATATAAACCCACAATTTTTGAGAAGCATCATCAATAAAGGTAACAAAGTATTTATTACCTCCTATCGATTCTATCTCTATTGGACCACAAATATCAAAATATACCAAATCAAGTATATTCGACTTTCTTTCAGATGATGTCTGAAATGAGACTCTATGTTGTTTACCAAATAAGCAGTAGTTACAAGGTTTTATCGTTGTACCTTTGGCAAAAGAGATGAGTGATTTTTTGGAAACAATTTGCAATCCTTTCTCGCTCATATGACCCATTCTTTTATGCCATAAATCTGCAGAATTCTCTTCGTGAGCCGCATTTAATTCACCTTGGCATATTTCTGCATTTGTCCTGTACAACGTGCCACGAGTAACTCCTTTTGCAATCACCAATGCCCCTTTGGTGAGTCTCCATTTTTGATTTGCAAAGTAGTTCTCATATCCATCTCGGTCCAAAGCAACTCCCGAGATCAAGTTCATCCGCAAATCAGGTACGTGGCGCACATCTTTCAACACTAATTTGCATCCAACATTTGTTTTTAAGTAAATGTCTCCGATCCCCACAATCTTTGAGTAACTTGTGTTACCCATTTTCACATTGCCAAAATCACTGGCTACATATCTGGAAAAAAAATTTCTTACCGGTGTGGCATGGTAAGATGCTGCTGTGTCGATCACCCATTCCGACTCTACACCTGCCAAGTGCATGCATTCTTTTTTCTCATTTATGAGGAGAACAACACTGTTATTATTTTGCACCATGGCAGTTGTGTTGTCATCATTCTTCTGGCCGCTACTTTCCCCTTTGCCCCTTTTTAGATTTGGACAATCTCTTTTGAAGTGTCCTGGTTGATCGCAATTGTAGCAATTTCTGGCCTTCGATTTTGATCGGACCTTGGACTTTCCACGAGCTCCGGATCTACCATAGTTACTTGAGCTCCTTTGGTAATTTCTGCCTCTACTTTCCGTGATGAGAGCCTGTCCGTGATTTTCAGGCCTTTTTCTCATCTTCTCATTAAGAAGAAGGGCTGATGTGACATCCTTCAACTCAATGGAGTCCTTACCATGTAAAATGGTTGTTGCTAAAGTATCGTAGGAAGATGGCAACGAGTTTAGGAGCACTATGGCTTTATCTTCATCCTTGATCTTTACTCCGAGGTTTGCTAGCTGCGTGATTAGTCCATTAAGTACATTTAAATGAGAGAGAAAATTTGTACCTTCACCCATATGTAGCGCGTATAACTGTTTCTTTAGGTACAATTTATTTGTCAGCGTTTTGGACATGTATAGATTTTCTAACTTTGTCCAAATGCCACATGCACTCTCTTCATCGATGATGTTATTAACTACATCATCTGTTAAGTGCAATCTGATTGCACTGACAGCCTTTTCATCCAGTTCTTCCCAATCCCCAAGTTTCATGGATTCGGGCTTTTTGGATTTGCCGCCTAGTGCCTTGTGCAAACCCTGTTGGATGAGCAAGTCTCTCATCCTTCTCTGCCACATTGAGAAACCGCTATCACCATTGAATTTTTCTACCTCGTACTTTACTCCAGACATTTTTTTTCCACTGAGTATAGTACAATAAGCTGCAAAAAATATTTCTGTAAATGAGCAGAACCTGTGCTCTCATACCAATTGTTGGGAATAAATCCGTAACAGAAATAATATTTGCGGTAATAAAATCAATAAAAGCGGAACACAACAATACGGTTAATCAACGAGAATAAAAGGGAGAAATAATGACACCAAGATTTTACGTGGAAACCCTCCTAAATAAGGGAAAAACCACGACCCGAGAGGAGCAACGAATATCACTATAGTAAGGATTTTTACACTTATAGGTCTGAGTAAAACTCCAAAGACCACTACACACTCAAAAGAAATAACCCTCTTTTGATTTTTCCACCTCACTACAATATCTCTCACACTCTCTATTTTTTCCTCACAGATTATTTTCCTCTGTGATGCCTCACTCTTCTTTTCTCTCCTTCGTATTTTTTTTCTTGTGGTGTATATAAAAAGTGAGCTAATGAGCTCCTTTTATAGAAGAAATTTGCAGCTGCAAATTTCACCACCTTCCACAACATGTCAAAGTTGTGCCACCGAAAGTTTTCAATTGTTGTGTTTTTCAACAATTGCTGCCACTACAATTTGCCAACCTTTGACAATTGCATGCAGCAATTGTTGAAGTCAACAATGGGATAATGGGGATGGACCCCACATTTTGGATACACTTAACACAACAATATGATATAGCCTAGTATTTATATGTTCAAAACTCACTAGTAGCAAAAAAATTTTTTTTACTTTTTATGAAGAGCAAGTTCACTTTAGCACTTGGATTCCCTTCGTGAAATTTCTGCCACTGATTTTATAGAGATGTTTGAAGGTAAAGTTGTATCAATAACTTAGTCTGTTTTATTTGCCCTAATGATGAATGAATTGAGGCGATATATTCAAAGAGAAATATTGTGGTGTATATTGTTTGCTGATGACATGATTTCGATTGACGAGATTCAAGCGAAATTAACGATAGGGTGGTGATCTGCATACATATATACCTTAGATCAAGTTGAGCACGACAAAGCCAAAGTACTTGCGGTGCAAGCTTAGTGTAACCCACAAGGTAAATGTGTAAGTGATGATTGATACACCATTCATCTTCAAGAGAGGAAGTTTCATGTATCTTAGATCTACAATCCAAAAAAATGAGGAGATTAATAATGATGTTACACACTGTATTGAAGCGGGTTGGATGAAATGGAGTTTATGTATGGTGTTTTGTGTGATAAAAATACGTCATCACGACTTAAAAGTACTTCCTCTATCCCAATTAATATTACATAGTTTAACTTTCGAGAGTCTAACAATTTTAGTTTGATCATCAATTTGAACACGAAATCTTTAATTTTTTGTGAAAGTTTATGTATTTGAAAACTACGTAAAAAATGTTATAAGTCACAATAATTAACAATTGAAAATATTTAAAGATATATAAAAAAATTACGATCAAATATAGACTTGTTTGAATCTCAAATCTGAAAGGTATCGCATAACTTGAGACAGAAGGGAGTATGTTTTATAAAGTGATTTTCAGACAAGCTATGTTGTATGGGTCGAAGTGATGGCCGGTCAAGGCACGTCCAAAGGATGAAATTAATGGAAATAAAGATGTTGAGATGGATGTGTAGGCATATCATGTGGAGATATAAACTAGGAATGAAGATATTCAAGTCAAGATGAGAGAGACCCTAGTGGTGGACAAAATGAGGCGGTGAAACCGAGATCGATGGTTTGACCATATGTAAAGGAGTACATTGTGCCACATTGAGGAAGTGCAAGAGGTTGAAAATGACGGGTTTGAAGAGAGGTAGAGAAAGTCCGAAGAAATATTGGAGAGAGATGATTAGACAAGAAATGACATAATTGCAGTTTATCAAGTACAACGACTCTGAATAGTATGATATGAAGTTCGAGGATTAAAGTCGAAGATTAGTAGGTAGACGAGTGTTGTCTTGTTTCCCTTATCATTTTTTGTTATTAATACTCGTATACCATCTAGTCCTTCAATCTTGTTATTTTCCTTGCTCTGATCGTCATATTACTATCTCTATTAAAAAAGAATGACTATTTTCTTTTTTATTTTGTTTGAAAAAGAATAACCTCTTTACTTTTTCGGTAACACTTTAATTTCAACTTTTCACGTGACATGTTAAGGCTACAAGATTAAAAGATATCTTGGTACGTTTAAAATAACTTTAATTTAGAACCACAAAATTAAAAAAAAATTATATTCTTAATTTATGTGTCAACTCAATTGTTCACTTCGCATGAATGTATCATTACTATATCTTTTTTCCATACATGTTTTTATTATATTTTAAGATAGAAATAAGATCGTATACACATCACCCTCCTCAAACCCACTTATAGGATAATACTAAATATATTGTTTGTAAAATTTATTATATAAAACATTTTTTCGTTTTTCTAATAGCACCAATGTTAAAAAGAATATTTTTGGACTTTCATCTTTTGTGTGGGACTACTTCTTTAGACCAATTATTATATACCAAATCATAAAAAAAAACATTATAAATTCGATAAAGTTAGTAGAACTCCATATTTTAGGTTCGAGTATTATATTATAATATTATTAGAGCTATTTATGCGTGGTTTTGTGGTATTTTGGTTTCTTCATTTTGCAGAAAGTGAATAAAATGGCGATATCTACTTGTTTATTATTTTTGACCAATTGATACACATATGCAACACTCAACAATTAAATAAAATAACAAATAAAGTCATAAATCTTAACATTCGAATGTGTATTCAAGCAAGTCTTAATTTATTAGTTAAAACAAATGAAGCCCAAAGTCTTTTTCAATAAACTTCAGAGTATATGTTTAACTCTTTCTATGAAAGAAATAAAAAAATATGATAACTTTATATTCCTTCATTTCACTTATACGTGATGTAACAACATATTCAGTATAGTTCCACCCGTGGGAGTTGAAAAAGATAGTGTACAAAAATCTTACACTACCTTTTGTCGAGTATATAATTGCAAAAAATTACCCTACGCTGATGCGCGAAAGGGAATAGGCTTCTTTATAGCTGTGTTGTAACTAACAGACACTATGTTCATCTGAGATTTTGCAATGTTTAATTATAAATCAGTTCAAGAGAACATACTCTTCCTCTCGAGTCCCGACTTTACTTGAGGCTGTTTGCTACATCAATAACAAAGCGATATTTCACGTCCTTCTTTATTAGCCTTTCGAGTGCCTCGTTGACATACTGAATGGGGACTATCTCAATTTCTGGATAGATTTTGTGGGAAGCACAGAAATCCAGCATTTCTTGTGTCTGCTTTGTTCCACCCGTTACACTCCCAACGATGCTCTTCATACCTGCCAGAACGACTCGTTTTTAGCCAGAGTACAACATATGATACACAAACTTGCTTCAAGTTGTGAGTAGATATAGAAAATAATACCGAGGATTAAGTTTCCTGGAATAAATTTCACTTCACTTGGGAAGCCAACAAGAACAAGAACGCCAGCAGTCTTTAACAACGACAAGTATGTATCAAATGGAATATCTCCAGAAGCGGTGTTAATAATGAAGTCAAACGACTTACTCAGCGCCTGTAACAACGTAAGAGAGACCAGTCACAACAACGGAAGGTTATAGCATTTCCGTGATATCTATATCTATAGAGAAGTACAGACTGCAAGTTTATGACTGACATCATACCGTCATCTGCTGTTCATCCGATGAGATTACAAACTTGTCTGCTCCAAGACGATTTACCGCCTCTTCTCTCTTAGATATACTTGTACTGAATACCGTTACGTTCATTCCAAAAGCCTTTCCAAACTTCACTGCTAAGTGACCTAGACCACCTAATCCAACGACACCTAGAGATTTTCCCGGTTGGTTCATGTTATGTTTTATCATCGGAGTATAAACAGTAATTCCAGCGCATAGTAAAGGTGCTGCAGATGCAAGCGGGTAATTTTCAGGTATTCTAAAGCAGTACCTGTACATATAAACAACATATATCAGTATACTATATACCCATTTTATACGACCATTTGGTCCACATAGGGTGTATAGATCAGGGGACGTTGGGACAAGTGGGGTGAGAACAACACATAATTTGTCGGAGAGTTGGATATATTAACCTTTCATTGACTACAATGTAACTGGAGTATCCCCCTTTAGTAACTGTACCATCGACGTCTATACCATCAAAAGTGTATATTGCTCCTTTTGAGCAATGAACCTCTAATGCATCGCAGCAATATTCACATTCCCTGCATGAATTAACATATGTTCCAACTCCAACATGGTCGCCAACTTTGAAGTGCTTAACATCCGTACCAACCTCTCTCACGATTCCCGTTATTTCATGTCTGACAGTCATGAAAAAATTTCACAATACAAGTAAATGAGGTAAAATGTATCAAATAATTTGTGAAATCAAGCTTCGCACCCTGGCACAAGAGGATATTTTGAAGTTCCAAGTATATTCTTTGTCCAGATAACATCAGCGAAACACATTCCACAAAATGCAATGTCTAGTCGAACATCATCACTGCTGACTACCCTGTGGTAAGTAAAATAAAATTTTAGCTGCAACTATAATAACTCGATAAGTAGAATCAAATCAATAGTTCAACCATTTAAAGTTAGTCGATGATGCTGTAATCCAAAGTGGCGAAATAGAACAGCCCTTAGCAGTTGGCAGAGGACGAAAACTCAACCAAAAGAAAAGAAAATGAAGCATCAGAAAAGGCCATTCAATCATTGCACGCTGTAAATGTACCTCCGGTTGAATTCATAAGGTGAAAGAACTCCAGACGGATCTCTCGCTGCCCAACCAAGGCAATTCTCGTTTGCACTTGCAGAAGTCATTACAATTATTCTGCAATACGAATGTAATACAGAAGTAAGAATAATGTAATAGCAGAGAAGCCACTTGAGTGTCATTATAGCTTTTCTAGGACTAATCTGAGTATGCTTGGAAGAAGTGGAATCATATATTCGTTCGTCCATCAAGAACTCTCACATTCAGAAGATGAAAATATTTGCGGAGATGAGAATTGTTGAGATGGACACACATGCATGTTATTGTTGATATCCGAGACAAAGTGAGAGTGGCTTCGGTGGAGGACAAAATGTGGGAAGCAAGCCTAAGATGGTTCGGGCATGTGATAAGGAGATGCACATATGCTCCAGTGCGGAGGTGAGAGAGGTTAACTATGGATGACCTAAGGAAAGTTAGAGGTAAACCGAAAAAGTATTGAAAATAGGTGATTAGACATGACATGACGCAACATCAGTTTACCCATGACATGACCTTAGATAGGAGATCGTGGAGGTCACGAATTAGAGTAGAAGATTAATAGGTAGAAATGCATTGTCTTGCTACTCATCCATACTAGTAGTCGTAGTATTACGCTATCTTCAATATTTGTTATTATCTATTGTTTCTTGAACTATGACTATCATATTACTTTGTTGTAGTACTAACTACTAATCAATTACTATTTGTTATTCCATTACCTCTTTTTTCTAATGTCTTTGGTCGTTAAGGGTTTCTCAGAAACAATTTCTCTATCTGATATAAAAATAAGATCTACTTACGCTCTACTCTACTCTACCCTCCCATTTGTTCAGACCCCACTTCGCGAAACTACACCAGATATATTGCTTCTTGGGATTTGTGCCACTATTGGGGTAAAATGGTTCACTAACAAAACTTTCAGAGCTAAAACTCAGATTTATACTAATTTATTTTTCCGAAAAATAAACAATTTACATTCTATATACAAAAACTTTATAAGCATTGTTCCAATCGACCATGAAACGTCTTAAAAATTAAAAAAAAAAAAATCAAATACAACAATTGCATCAATAGGGATATAAAAAAAATTGAAACATACAACAGATCGTTGATTTATTCTTCAAATTGCTACTACAATTATAGATAAAAATGATTCAAAATATCAGATTTTAAAATATGAAAAATTCATAATGAAAAGAGAATAAACCTGGAAGGAAGAAGGAACAGGGAAGAGATAGAACTAACAAACAGCTCCCAATAAAAGTGACTGCAAATGGAAAATGAAAAAGTTACTTGTAGTTTTGAGATGGATTTACTCTGTGTTTTTTTTCTTCAAAAAATTATTGTTTTTAATATTTAAAATTTTGAAATTAATTAAAGTTGTGTTTATTAAACTTTTAACTTATTTATAACAAGTAAAAAAAATTAATATTTGATATTTTGAAGGCAAATTAATTTTAGAGTTTTTTTTTTTGACAAATTATAGAAATATACATTTTTTTCTTTATTTATTTCCATTATCCTCTATTACTTGTAAAAATCTTCAAAATTTTTTATTTTTTAATGCATTCGAGTTGCATATTAATGAATCTGAGTAGGTATTTAATGTATCCGAGTTAGTTTTTTAATATATCCGAGCCAGTATTTAATGTATATGAGCTACTCCCTCGTCCACTTTTATTAGTCATGTTGCGCTTTTCGAAAGTCAATTTGACTAATTTTCAAAGTTAAATTAGATTACATTGATTTGATATATCAAACTAAAAAAATTAGATATTTAAAAACTATATAAAAAGTACCATAAATTATAATTTTTTGCATAACAATATAATAAAAAATATATCTTAAAATGTTAATCAAAGCTCTTATAGTTTGACTTTAGAAATAGAAATCACGACAAATAATAATAAATGGAGAAAATATACATTATATATCCGAGCTAGTTTTTAATTTATCTGAACTATATATTGCTATAACTCGTATTGATTTGTAGCTTATGAGTTGCTACTATATTTGGAGATTTAATTCAAAGCTGGCAAGTGTTTTGGTGTCCTACGTATGATAAGAGACTAAAATAAATAAATGGTGAAAGGCATGTGAAATAATTTCCTCTTTTTTCAGTCTAGAATTTGTTATCCTATAAATTATAATCAATAAAAAATCATTTGCTTAGAAATTTTAGGAATATCAATTTTTAGTGAATGTTTGTTGATAGTTTTTATCAAAATTGAAGCCTAAAATCAAAATATACGATAGTTGGCTTAATTTGCTATCAAACTAGTGTTTTTATTTAACTTGAAAATCTAAGCTCTAAATGTTAGTAATAAGACTCCCAACTATTAAAAAAATAATTATTTCGCCTGGTTAGTTTTTTTAATGCTAAATTTAGTTGACTGATTTTATGGATAGAGAAATCTAAATTGAGTATGTTATTGATATAAAATAAAATTTAGTAATTTTACTAGATAAATTTTTAAAGTTAAAATTGAGATATTAACTCGAATTTAAATGAACCCCTTTTGTCCTTCTAAGTTCCTAACTCATTATGGAAGAGCACTAGCCTATGATAGGGATGGACATTCAATTTTTTCGATTTTGAAAAGGTGTGTATCGAATACCCAATCAAACTAATTCGATTCGATTTTTTCAACTTCAATTCGGTGTTTTTAAAATGATTTTTTTTTTATGGGAATGAAAAATAAAATAAGAACAATATAAAAGTATCAAACACTTATAAAATTTAAATTAGAGTTGTGGTAGAGTGATAAGTATTCTTTCATCCTTAACCAATAGGTTTCAGGTTCGAGCCTCCTCAAGTACAAATTGTCTTTGTTAGGAAGCGTTTTACCCTCTAATGTGGGTACCGAACACCAGAAACTTATTGTGCTTGAAAGATCATATTTGTCTTTGTCATGTGCCTCCATAGTGCTCGAGAAAAACAAGGACGAAGATGGATTCCTCTACAACGGTACATCGACAAAAAATACTTAGTTCGATTAGGTCAGATTTTCTTTTAATTTTTTTCCGATATTTATGCCCACCCTTAGTCTATGAATATCTATTTTTATTTTACAATGTATATAATTAACACATACAACATATTAACATGCATTTTGTCAATTAAGTCCTGTAGTCTTGTATAACATACAAAAAAAACAACTTGGATTATTATACAGAGAAAGCCTAGACTTTCATTACTTTTATTGAAATTGACAACAATAATATGCCAAGATTATAATTAACATACATACATGTTTTATACATTATATTATAGAACAAGAATATACATTATCATCATTAAACAAATTGCTAACTTTGTCATCTCCTCTTTGAGTTATAGGCAAAGTACCATACTTATCAGTAGCATTGTAACCATGTCTCCAATAATTGTAACTTTCTTTGTACTCTGTTGTTGTATCTTTGAAATAATTATTTGATGATGTGAAATATAGTGGTGGATTTGGGTATGGCCAAAATTCTGCCCTTTTTCCTGATCTTCTCACTGCTTTTAACACCTTTTTTCGATTGACGTATCCCGTTACGGTCACCTTTTCCATCTCTACATCGATCTCTGCTGAATCCACCCCTGTTATTTATTTATACGCTTATTATTATACGTTTTACAAAATTATAGATTTATCACGAAATATTTGATGTATATGTTGTGGCGAAATTTATTGTTGTGAACAAAATTTGTGATGGGCATGTCATGATGTTGTCACAAATTTATTAGGGGTATGTGATAATGTGAATCACAATACTTTAGTTCAATTGTAGTTAAGAAAATTATAGAATACTTATGACAGAACTCGATCGAATGAGTTCGTCAGATAGTAAGCATCTTTCACTTTTAATCTTAAGATTGTGAGTTTGAGTCATTAAAAAAACAAAAAACAAAATGAGGGCTATTTTTTTTTGTTTTTCACTTGGTGTCTGGAGCCCACGTTGAAGCCCCGACGAAATTCTCTGCAGGACCCATTCGGGGGTGGCGCTCCCAACCAGGGCGGACCCACATTGGATCCAGGGTGTTCACCCGAACACTCTCGGCAAAGAAATACACGATATATATAAGGTAAATTTGCTGTATTTTTATAGATGTATATATTTTAAACCTCCTCAATAACAATTAAAATTAGATGGCTCAATTGTAATAGCCTTGAATATTAAGCTACATGCCCCAGGTTCAAATCCCATCAAAAACATTTTTATTGCTATAACTTGTATTGATTTGTGGCTTATGAATTTGCTACTATGATTTGGAGATTTAATTCAAAGCTGGCAAGTGTTTTGGTGTCCTACGTATGATAAGAGACTAAAATAAATAACTGGTGAAAGGTATGTGAAATAATTTCCTCTTTTTTCAGTCTAGAATTTGGTATCCTATAAATTATAATCAACAAAAAATCACTTGCTTAGAAATTTAGGGATTGTTTGGTTTGTTAATAAGTTTTAGTGGAATTAATTATTTGAATTAGTTAATGATGATATTACTTATCATGATATTAATTTTTAGTGAATGTTTGTTGATAAGTTTTCATCAAAATTGAAGCCTAAAATAAATATATACGATAGTTGGCTTAAAATTACTACCAAACTATTTTTATCAACTTAAAAATCTAATCTCTAAGTGTTAGTAATAAGTCTCCCAACTATTAAAAAAATAATTATTTCGCCTGGTTAATTTTTTTAATGCTAAATTTAGTTGAGTAATTTTATGAATAGAAAAATCTAAATTGAGTATTTTATTGATAAAAAATAAAATTTAATAATTTTACTAGATAAATTTTTAAAATTAAAATTGAGATATTAATACGAATTTAAATGAACCCCTTTTGTCCTTCTAAGTTCCTAACTCATTATGGAAGAGCACTAGCCTATCATAGGGTGAGCATTCAATTTTTTGATTTTGAAAAGGTGCGCTTCGAATACCCAATCGAACTAATTCGATTCGATTTTTTCAACTTCAATTCGGTATTCTTAAAATAATTCTTTTATGGGAATAAAAATAAATTAAGAACAATATAAAAGTATCAAACACTTATAAAATTTAAATTAGAGTTGTGGTAGAGTGATAAGTATTCTTTCATCCTTAACCAATAGGTTTCAGGTTCGAGCCTCCTCAAGTACAAATTGTCTTTGTTAGGAAGCGTTTTACCCTCTAATGTGGGTACCGAACACCAGAAACTTATTGTGCTTGAAAGATCATATGTGTCTTTGTCATGTGCCTCCATAGTGCTCGAGAAAAACAAGGACGAAGATGGATTCCTCTACAACGGTACATCGACAAAAAATACTTAATTCGATTTGATCCAATTTTCTTTTAATTTTTTTCCCGGTATTTGTGCCCACCCTTAGTCTATGAATCTCTATTTTTGTTTTACAATGTATATAATTAACACATACAACATATTAACATGCATCTGGTTAATTATGTCCTGTAGTCTTGTATAACATACAAAAAAAAAAACTTGGATTATACAGAGAAAGCCTAGACTTTCATTATTTTTATTGAAATTGACAACAATAATATACCAAGATTATAATTAACTAACATACATGTTTTATACATTACATTATAGAACAAGAATATACATTATCATCATTAAACAAATTGCTAACTTTGTCATCTCCTCTTTGAGTTATAGGCAAAGTACCATACTTATCAGTAGCATTGTAACCATGTCTCCAATAATTGTAACTTTCTTTGTACTCTGTTGTTGTATCTTTGAAATAATTATTTGATGATGTGAAATATAGTGGTGGATTTGGGTATGGCCAAAATTCTGCCCTTTTTCCTGATCTTCTCACTGCTTTTAACACCTTTTTTCGATCGACGTATCCTATTACGGTCACCTTTTCCATCTCTACATCGATCTCTGCTGAATCCACCCCTGTTATTTATTTATACGCTTATTATTATACGTTTTACAAAATTATAGATTTATCGCAAAATATTTGATGTATATGTTTTGGTGAAATTTATTGTTGTGAACAAAATTTGTGATGGACATGTCATGATGTTGTCACAAATTTGTTAGGGGTATGTGATAATGTGAATCATAACTTTAGTTCAATTGTAGTTAAGAAAATTATAGAATACTTATGACAGAACTCGATCGAAGGAGTTGGTCAGATAGTAAGCATCTTTCACTTTTAATCTTACGGAAAAGGGCCTAAAATACCCTTAAAGTATTGGAAATGGTACAAAATTACCCTCCATCTACCTATTGGCTCTAAAATACCCTTCTCACCCACCTATTGGGTCCAAAATACCCTTGTCATCCACCTTTTGGTTCAAAATTGACCACTTATTTAACGGTTTTATATTTAAACTATTTAAATATTTTTTTAAATACGTGGCACGCAACTATATGTTATAATTTAACTTATTAGTATAATTTATAAATCAATCCACTACCCACCCATTACTAATTAAACCCCTCCAAATTAATACACCCGTCACATTATTAATGCAACAAGAAAAAAGCTACTGCCAATTGAGTGTTTTTAAAAATTTGAGGCAAAAATATCTATAGAAGTAAATTATCATATGTTAAGTGTCTAAATAAAAATTACCGATAAACTTAAAAGTCTGACTTACGTCTCAATTATGTGATGTTACTTCATAGTTAACTTTTTTTCAAAATAATATATTAAAGGTTTTAAAACAAATCATAAATATTTATAAAATTATATTTTAAAAAAGTGCATGAATTAATTCTAAATGTATTACTTCTTTACCTTTAATCATAAATTTTTAATTCAATCTTGAAAGAGAATCATATTGAAAGTGTCCTCCTAAATAAGCGGCTCAACCTATATTTCATTGGGGCTTCGATTCGGACTCAAATAATTTTGAATGTCATTTTCAGGAATCTATAATTTCATCGTGTTTTAGTAGTGTTTATGACAATTTTGATATTATAATTGGATTATTAATTGGGTGGGGTTTAGTTAGTAATGAGTGGGTAGTGGGTTGATTTATAAATTATATTAATAAATTAAATTATAACCAATAGTTGAACGCCAAGTATTTTAAAAAATATTTAAAGAGTTTAATTTTAAAATAATTAAAAAAGTGGTCAATTTTGAACCCAAAGGTGGATGACAAGGGTATTTTGGAGCTAATAGGTGGATGAAAAGGGCATTTTGGAGCCAATAGGTGGATGGAGGGTAATTTTGTACCATTTTTAATACTTCAAGGGTATTTTAGGCCCTTTTCCGTTAATCTTAAGATTGTGAGTTTGAGTTATTAAAAAAACAAAGAAGAAATGAGAGCTATTTTTTTTGGTTTTCCACTTGGTGTCTGGAGCCCACATTGAAGCCCCGACGAAATTCTCTGCAGGACCCATTCAAGGGTGGCACTCCCAACAAGATTTCTTGTCTCCATGCCTAGGGTCTCGAATCCCGAAACCTTAAGCATGAAGAAAATTCATTTGGGAGCGCCTTGACATACTACTATATATAATAAAATTCTTTACTATAGGGGCGGGAGAACTATAGTTTCACTTATGAATTGAAAGAATTCAATAACTTTAATTAAAATCTTATAGTAATTTTAAAAAACTTAGTAGCATATTAAATTTAGTTATTTAAAATCTTGTGATCTGATATATGTTGCATGAAAAGTTATAATAAAAATTTATCAAAAAGGGAAGAAATATTATTTTTTATGAATAAAATAAAAAGTAAGATAAATAAATTAAAATCGATGATACATAATATTTGCATACCTCTAAGCTTGAGGACAGCGTCTTTGACAACTCTCTCACAACCAGGGCAACACATCCTTACTTTGAGTTCCACCGTCTGTAAAATAAATCACGATTTAATAATTCACATAATTATCCTTTGCTTACTAAATTAATTGTAAGTAAATTATACTTCATGCACTAAAACAAATAAACATGAGTATTTTATTTTTAGCGGCAATTATAGATATGAGTATTTATAATATACAAATATCGTTAAAAGCTTTAGCAATTTTGATTATGACATTAATTCAATTGTTGCTAAATATTTTTTACATAATACTAAATTCAGATGAACCGATGCTATAAAAGAGCATCCGCCTATCATGGTCGTAAGGATAGTCATGTGATCAACATATTCATTTTAGCGTTAATTAAGTCTTAAAACATAAGTGTAAATAATTTTTCCTAATATCAATTCACTTAAATAATTTTTATAGTAAGCTTTCTTAATCTTTAAAATAAGACATATGAGAAAAAATCGCTTGATTCGATCAGTTATTCTAAAGGTTATTCTAACTAGGATTTGCATCAAAAGGATAACCCAAGTAGGGGTGAGATTCTACTATCCGGATAGCCACTGATCTTCATCTATCATTCATAGTTTTAAATTATTTTCCCCAATACTTGAGATATATTTCAAAATCTAAGATTGTATTAGCTTCTCTTTATACTCATGCTATCAGGTTTTGAGAACTCCTTTGTTGTTCTTGTCGGTTGTGACCTAAACTTCTCTTTGAAAGTCTCATCTGTGTTATTTCTTTTGGCTTACACATTATTTTAGGGTTTTTTGTGTGTCTGTCATCATGACCTCGACTTTTGGATCGTGACAGAATAGGTAAAGATATACATATAACTTGAAACTTTTTCCATTATTCTAAAGATACATCTTTACAATAAAGTTGGCTAGTATTTCAGATAAAAATCATTTCCAGGTTGAACTGATGATGGGAAGGTGGAGAAAAGATTAAAGGAAGAAGAAAGTGAAACCTGCAAAGAAAGTGGTCGACCCCTAGGCATGTTGTTGTTGTTGTTGATGGCTTGATGATGATATTTGTAAAGCAAAGAGATCTAACAGTGCCAAATAGTTTATGAATAGGCTTTCCATTTGTAAATAGATTGCTTGACTATATATATAATGACAATGACACAAGGGAGGAGACTTATTGTTGAAGATTTTAGTTAAGAGTGTTATAAAATGCAATCTGAATTTAATCAATCTTTAACGTGAATATCGGACATCGGATGAGAAACTCAAAGAAAAAACAGTTCGTAAGGTATGTTTTCTCGTGATTAAGCCCTAAAAATGGAGAAAATTTTGTTGAAAGTGTAGTCGCTAAAATTGCCCCTGCAACGTATAATACAAATTTAATTAGGTTTTAATATAGATATCGGACACCAGATGAGACACCAATAAAAAAAGATAGACATATTAAAGTAATTTATGTTAAGTATGTTTTCTCACTTCATTAAAAATTATTGTTAGCGGTAATTAATTAACGACAATAGGTTAATTGTTACAGAATATATTTTTTAGGCAATTACTAGTGACATATGTGTGGAACCTGGTCTTTTTCGATTCCAGCCTCTTCCTCGAATTATATTCTAGCACTACTGTAAATGTTCCTAAAAACTATTTTAAAGTGCTCGCTAAGAAGTTGTTTTTGTTGTTGTACTTATCTAATGAAATAAACAGATAATCACACTTAGGCATAATATGTTATTTAAGTCTCACAGTCACCCATTATGGGAAAAAAATTTGAAATATATCTGAACTTTAATCGAAATTGCTGTAACAATATCGAACTTTGAAAATGACATTTTATCCCCCTGCACTATTTAATAGTGTATGTGCAGGGGCAAAAGGTCCTCCATAAAATTTAATATCGTAACAATAACTTCGGCCAAAATTAAAATATTTTTAAGACCCTTTGCCTTTTTCTTAAGAAAAAACATATTTGCTCTTTTTAAAAAAAAACAGTTTCACACGTAATAACGTGTTGAAGAAATAATTAATTAAATTAAGAGTATGCTTTTGCTACCTAACCAATTAAGGCATCTCTCCTCTATGTTCCAATCTCTTGATTAGCACATCAATTAAGCAAGCAAACAATGTGCACTTATCAAAAAAAATGGGCAAACTTTTTCACTTTTAGTAATTTTCCAATTGATTATTGGCATGTGGGTCTTTTTATTTAATAGTTAATATTCTACTTTGTTGTATGAAAAAAACACTTTTATTTATTTCATGGAATGGCATCTAAAAACTTGAAGCATGGAGTCAAGCCAAATGGCTGCTGACACTGAAAAGTTAAAAAGGAATATCAAGACATAGGAAAATGAGATAGGCTAAAGAAAGTACAAATTAAAGGCCCTTTTAAATTGTATTTGATGTCTAATAAGTTGTGGACAAGTACATATTTTATTGGTATAAGAAAAAATAAATAGGTACACATATTTTATATGGCATAATATATATGCGATGCCACGTAGAACACAAGTTAAAATTGTCATATAAGACGAATGTGTTTATTCTTTTAATTTTATACAAGTTTAAAATATTTACTTAAACATATCCAAAGTTTAAAGTCATAGTTGTCAGCTAAAACCAAGTTAAGGCTATTATGTCTCTAATATATGAATTAGAGCCCTAATTCATTTGAATTAGCATCGTGTCGGACTTATTTAAAAAATGCTTTATTACAAAAAAAAAGAGAGTATAATACGTAAATCTGTCTTTTAATTTGGTATCTAATAGTACCTATGCTTTTCAATTTTGAATGTACATAAGTAGACATTTATACGCATAAATAAGATTGAACGAGTAGACACACGCATTCTACGTGATATTCTACTTCACAATTCAGGTAAGACGTTACATAAGATGCATATATTTACTTATTCAACTTTATACAAGTTTAAAAGTGTCTTCTTATGTATAACTAAAGTTGAAGCATATAGATGTTAATTGAAGCAAATTAAATAACATGTTTATTCATTATATCAAAATAATAATTATACCTAAAATTTGAGTTCAAGCTTTTTAATTAAAAATGAAGGAATCGTATTCATTTAAGTACAAAAGTTAATGCAAAGGAAACAAAATATTCCAAATATCTCCTTTTCATTTTGATCTGATCACCATCTCTTTTTTTTAATTTTATTATATGATACGAAGCATGCACCATTATCAACCAGTAATCCATTATCAAAGGTTTTATTCCTCACCTCTCAATTTTCTCCCTCCGTTTCATCTCATGACACACTATTTTGTCTTTGATTCCTTTTAAAAAGAAAATAAATTTCACAAATATCCATTATAACAAAATTGATTATGCTTTATATAGTTATAGCTTATATGTTTACGGACAGTGGCGCAGCTAGGAATTTTACGAAGGGTGTCCAAATATTACGTAAGTATTTTTTTTGATAAATAGATGCATTGAAAAAATTAAAATTGAACTACATAATATTAATATTACTTTTTTTTACGAATAAATGTTCTAAAATTTTAAAAATCAAATTACATAATATTTAGCTTTAATATTTGTGTTTAATTTAATATAAAGTGAACGAACAAAGCAAAAAAAAAAAGTGGGGAGCATTAAGCTTAAATTAAAATCATTTTTACGTTTCAAGCTTTCACTAATCTGTGGTGATGACAACAATAACGAAACATGAACAATAGAAGCAAATCAAATGAGGTGTTCTTTTGTTCTCTTTTAATGGTTTTATAGAAATAGTTTAGAGTATGTTTATTAACTTTAAATTAAATAATTACATTTATGTTTTATTTCAAATTTTAATGACAGGAAATAAAAAGTCAAATTCATTGAAATTCAATTAGCTACTAAACCTAAATTTTTAATTAAGAATGTAATTTAATTAGTTTAGACAATTAAAGAAATGAGTTAATGGATAATAAAATAAAAGTGTTGTATTTAAAATGAAGTTTTATTTCAAATTTTAATGGGAGGAAATAAAAAGTCAAATTCATTGAAATTAATTAGCTAGTAAACCTAAATTTTTAATTAAGAATGTAATTTAATTAGTTCAGACAATTAAAGAAATAAGTTAATGGATAATAAAATCAAAGTGGGCAGGGGAGCTTTAGACCGTTGAGCCGAAGCATGTCAATGTGCTCAGGGTGTCCAATTTATTTGTTTTAACCGTTACAAGTAGCATTTTACTTATATATACGGTATAATTTTTCGGCGAAGGGTGTCCAATTGGACACCCTCGGGACACTTTAGCTCCCCCACTGTTACGGATTGTAGATATAGTTAAGATGTCTCGTTTGTATAATTCTCAGGTATGTTTGTATAAATGAGTTATTATTGTATAAACTCGAAATAACGAATTTATACAAACAAAAACATCTGATATTTAAACAGTTATACAAATTACATTATACAAAAGTTATACAAATTATATTATACAAATTCTGAATTATACAAACATGCGAATTATATAAACTCGAAACCCTAGCCCACGTAATTATCACTGAATATTGGTCGTGAATGATAACTAACTAAAATTATAGTTATGATAACTAATTAAATACTCCCTCCGTTCACTATTGTTTGTCATGGTTTCTATTTTTAGAGTCAAACTATAAAAACTTTGACTAACATTTTAAGATTAATTTTTTCACCATATCGATATGTGAAAATTGCAATTTATAGTACTTTTCATATAGTTTTCAAATTAAATTTGAAAATTAGGCATATTAATTTTCGAAAAGCGCAACAAAATAAATAAAAATGGACGTAGAGAGTAGTATATGTTTGCTTAACTATGTAACTTTTCCTAAAAATGAATAATACTCTTTTATTATTTAAAATTGAAAAATGTTATAAATACATTATATTATATTATAAATATCTATTTAAGAATTCTGAAACTTCCTGAATAAGTTTCTATCAAGTAAGTAGTTTATATAGACCAACTTACAAACAACTTTTTGAAAAAATTTGCAATACTTTGTGAGGCTTGCAGTCTAGTGTAGATAGCTCCTAAAAAACTTCGCAATAATTTCCCTTTAAGGATAAAATGTTCAAACTTAAGTATATATTCGAAGCTTTTGATCACTACTAGTATATAGTGATAGAAAATACAGAAAAAGAACAAATACCAATAGTGAATTAATGCCAACATAATTAAAACAGTACAAATTTTAGAGCAGCAAGGGATAAACAAACCCTTGCTAAGTCATAACATCATACAACACAAACATTCAACAAAGAGAAAATAAGAGTACAAAAAACACAATATGATGGCAAATCATTAAAGATAACTTGTGACAGTTTTCATTTCCAATTGTACCTATAGATATTCTGTTTATATGTCATGTCCCATTGTACCTTACTTCCTCAAGCTGTGTAATATGTATTCAGCATACAGATCCCTGCACAAACGTAACGACCATGCAACCGATAAGTTACTATTATAATACTACATGAGAATGTGCATGGAACAATGAGTTATATCATACATGGAGTACTGAATGGCATCGACAGCAGTACTTGGAGGCAGGAAATCGTCAACAGCAACGTCTTTGTTTTCATTCTTCTTGTCTGAAGACGAGTTAAGAAATTCCTTTTTTTCTACAGATTCATTATCTAAGGGAGTTGTTATAATTAATAGATAAATTTAGGAGGATACAGTCTTCAAAAAAGCGGCGAATTTCAGCTAGGCGGTGAGGGGGAAGCTGCTTTATATCAGTGTAGTGGCGATATTCTGGATCGTCAGCACACACTGCTATGATCTTGTCATCTTTCTCTCCCTGAATTGATGAAGAAAAAAGTTGTTTTTAAACGTCTCGTTTACGAAGAGCTGGAAGTTATTGTTTGGGATAAAAATAGGAACCTGATCAATCATAGGCATCAGGCCTATCGCCCTAGCTCGAAGGAAACAACCTGGAAGTACGGGTTCCTGTTGAAAAAGTTAAAAGCCGATTACTGTTACAGTCAGTCCTATTGAGATAGTCAACAATCACAGTTACGCCTGTCTTGTACATTCATTTACCTACCTGTATGAGGACTAATACATCCATTGGATCATTATCTTCACAGAGTGTTCGGGGAATGAAGCCATAGTTCTGAGGGTAAACCACTGAAGAATATAGGATGCGATCAACCTGGTCATACATGGAAAAGGCTTAGAGTAAAGGGTGATTCACAGTGCTACTATCGGGAAACAATTATTTGGACCAAAGTCAAGGTTAAACTACACCAAAAATGATCTTTAGCAGCAACTAATGCGGCAATAGCTTAATTGCCGATGTTTTTTAGAGGCAATTAGCACTCTTTGTAAATGCCCTAAAGCCGGTGAAAGCTTAAGCATTCTTTGTTAATGTGCATATTTATTGCCGCTAAAAGTTGTTTTTGTTGTAGTGTTAGCCTGTAATAGTAACCTCACTCTATAGATTAAGCATAGCGTGAAATACTCATCGCTTAAAGTTGTCTTAATTAAGATCATTGCATCATACCTTAATAAGACCGGTTTTCTTGTCCAACTCATATTTGACTTTGCTTCCTTTTGAAATCTCAATGACCTGCATGAATGCATTGTGGCGATCACAATAACACCAACTTAGTGCTTCCACACAAACAGGTAATTAATATAGTAATAAACCCTTTCTCATTTTTGTAGATCTATTTACATGAATGACTTAACGGTCCCAATAAACAAAAATCCTCCACAATCAAGATAAATGAAGAAAAGGACTGAAAAGCTCTCAACTGTCATTTTTATCGGGATAACAAAGATATGGAAACATATATGCAGCTTATGTGTAGGAGATGGTAGGATAAGTTCTTTACACTTTTTCCTCTAATACCGATAGTATGTCCCATTGGAATAGTAATAGCAAGTGTCTCAACTATAGAAGATTATTTTTTATAGTGAAATTTCAAGACTGGCTCTCCATTCGAGATCTGGAAAAGATGACTTTAATAAGTAATAACTAATAACTGATGAAACAGATTAACTGATATGGCTGAGGCAACAAAATGGTGTTTTCCCGGTAGGCTCTTGCTATAGTGAGTTAAACAAGGTGCTCGACAATACTCTCAACTTGCCTTCGGAAGATTATATGGATGAAAACAGTACGTTAGACTTCGTCAATTCACTGCAAGAATCAACTTCAGTAAAGATTATAGTGCCCCTCTTTTTGTTTTTGCTCAAGGAATTTTCGGACTTATTTCCGTGCTTTGCTGTTTATTTCAATAATGTACTTAGTTACCAGTTAAAAAAAAAATTAAGTAGGAGTTTGGAACATTTAATGATATATCACAGGTGCACATATATCAAGCTGAATTAGAAGAAAAATTGCACTAATTCCAATTTTCTTTTTCTATATTGATAGTGTTCGCATTATGCATTGATGGTATTCGTGATTTCATCATGTTATCAAATGAGTGATACCAAAATTTCATGTTAAAGACAGATATCGAAGATTACACTATGCAAGTTACGATTCTAGTTAATTTCCCAACTTAAAAGAAGAATTAAAGTGGCCAAGCTGGGGATATTCCAATTAGCTGCATATTAGTTGAACGTAAGGATTTAGTATACTTACAACATTGAAAACACTTGGAGCTTCAGGTCCTACAAAATAAAAGAAGCAAAACCGGAAATGATCAGATACAACTGCTGCGAAATTTGCGTATTTCACAATGATGAAAAATGTAGTGCATGCCAGCTAGATACCTATCTCAAGGTCGTGCCAAGGATGAGCAGCAACAGACCTCCTAGATATAGATGATAGGATCCTCTCATTCAAACGAGGAGCACGTCTTTGTGGAGACAGATCATCACCGCCGTCTTCGTTGCTCATTTTTACAATTTCTGGTAAACCTGAAAGAAAGAAAATGGACAACAGGTCTTCACATTCATTTCATGAAAATGTAGTAGGAAAACAGTATATCAGCAGAGACAGATCTAGAGTGAGTTTATGCACGTTCAATCAAACCGTTTTCTTTCAGTTCAATCTATGTATGCATACTTAAGATGTAATTATAACAAGATCATACTCATTCAGAACCCACACGCTTTAGATTCTGAATTTTCAGATTGTCATTCAACTAAAAATCAAAGTTAAGTGACTTTCTGTCCTAAAAACTCATAGTTGAGTGATCATCTGAGATATTATCTCATTAGACGCATTGATATAATGTGAAGTCGAATGTATATTCTATTCGAAATAGTACTACTTATTGCAATAACAAATCCCCAAAATATAAAGTAAATGAACTTATGTTTGATTAAGTTTCCATATTGCAAAGCAGTTGAACCTAGAAAACTCCTATTAGCTGCAACATGCTTTTTTTTTACCTCTGTAGCAAAAATTGGGAATTAGGGCCATACAGATGAAAACATTTTCTCATGTTGGTCAAAATATTTTTAATTTTTCGTGAAAAACATTTTCCTTCCTACTGAACACACCATAGATCAAAACAAATTTTCCAAAGCACAGATAAGAAAAAAAATTATGTGCAGAGATGATAAAAGCAAAACTGGAAAAATAAAAAATGGTGAAATCTACAATTTTTTCCCTACTATTGGACTACAGTATTACAAATCAGATCGGATTAACCAATTGACTCCATTATTGTTAGGTTAAACTATATCAGATTAAAAAAAAAAAAACTAAAACTATACAGATCATTAGTACTGATAATCACGATTTTCTAACTAAATCGAAGCATAAATCAAGTGGAGATAATGAATCTGATCAATATTTTTAATCAAATGGAGCTGAGCTGAACGTACCTTTTAGATTGAACGAAAGAAGACTGAGAGAGACTAAAAATGGTGAAATGAAAAGGTTATTTCATTAGAAAAAGTGTGTATATATAAGTAAAGTTAGAGAGGTAGTGATAGAAAACGTGTTGATGTCCGATTCTTTTTCCTTGAACCTTTCAACATTTCATTCAATGCCTCTTTTTCCCATTATCTCTCCGTTGTACATTGACAAATATTTTTATTTTAAAATTTTTTTATTAGAATTTGATTACTACGTTGAAACTAGACTAATTCGAATTCATATCAAATATGACTTATTCGAAGGTAATGTTTTCTTCTATAAAAGAAAATTGTATTTTCAAGTTGATTTAATGAATGGAAAAACTTAGAGTGGAATTCATTGGTTTTGATGTGAGGTTTCTTAGTTTGAGTAGTAATAATTGTGTTTGATCAAGTTATTTATGAAAAAATTCAATTAATATTAGAGAAGTAATTTATGTTTGATCAATCAATAATTGAATTACGAACAAGAGATATTTATATTTTTATGAGATAAATGTATTATAATTATTTAAGAATTAGATGAATTCATTTTATCTTTTATCGAGTATAAGATATCAACAGCTTACTAGAGTTTAAAATATCATTAAAAATAAAATAAAATATTATGATAGTCATTTCATTAGGAGAGAAAAAAATATTTTGAGAACAAAAGGATATGATAAATGTATTATAACTATTGAAGAATTAGATGAACTCATTTTATCTTTTACCGAGTATAAGATATCAGTGGCTTAAAAGAGTTTAAAATAGTATTAAAAATAAAATAAAATATTGTGATAGTCATTTCATTAGGGGAGAAAAAAATATTTTGAGAACAAAAGAATATGGCATCTGAGCCTAGCTCAACCCTAAAAGTTCCAGACCGTCTGACTCTGATAACATATAATGATATAACACATGAGTCTAACTTAATCATAAAAGTTAACTCGTGAGAAAAGGTTTATCCAAATTTATATAAGGATATCAAATTCTCATCCTTTTACCGATATGGAACATCTTAATATTTACTTATACTCATATTAATCTCTTTAAAAAAATAATCAAAACTTTACAAATTTAATTAAGATAAAGTTCTAAGGAGTAAAAAAAAAAAAATAGACATAACCACTTGGTTGGTTGGTTTTCTATAAAACTCCATGCATCCAATCTTTCACATGACATTAAATAAATAGATTTTACCACTTGCTTGGTTGGTTCTTCTATAATTAAAAAAAAAAAAAAAAAAAAAAAACTACATGCAGACAATCTTTGAAATTATATTAAAAATAGTTGTAATTGCGCACCACCCAAATAATTAAACAAATGAATAATGACTTTATGTTATATTCACACAATATTCATTCACGTCCTAATTGCCACTTATATTTATTTGTTGTTATTGTTAGTTGTTACACCCCGTACGTCCCTTGCATGTGACGGTATTTGATTGGTCATGATTAATTTTTTTTAAAAAAAATAATATTATATATTTATAATTTATAATTAAAATAAATTACGAATATTTGTATAGATATAAGATTATGTTATTAAATATAAAAAGGAATGATTGTAAATTTAAATTATTTTTATATATATAATACTTCATTTTTTAAAAAGCTAATGTTTTTTTAGTATGATTATCGAGCTCGTCTAAAAATTAGCTCATGAGATACGAGGTTTTAGCAGAGGTTATCATTTTGTAAAACACAATATAATCAATCAAATTCACTATTTATATTTATTATTTTTAGTCGGTATACATTTAAACTAGAACTTCACAAGTATAATATTGATACTTGTTTTCTCTGCTTTCATTGTAAAAGTTATTATATTCATTTTTATAAATTTATTTTTCTAATAAAAATATTTCTCAAAAAAAGTTATTCAAAAGAAAGTTAATCTAATTAGTAAATTAAAATATTATTATCATTATATGTTCTTAGTACTAGGGAGATTTAATTATTTTTCTACATTAATAATCATACATCAATTTGACTAATCCATATTTTAATGAAAACTTTAGTGGAGACAAGGTGGGGAAGTGGAGAGAGACGGATAGACGTATTTTATGCTCTATTTTACCTAATTTCTCATGTATAAGTTGATTTTGAGATGTTTATATCACTTTTTTTTCTTTAAATAATAATAATAATATGAATATGAGTAAAATTCTCTTAATTTGTTGAAATACATTTTTTTAAAAAAATAATAATCTACTATTAGAACAAGAGTCAAATAAAATAAAACGAAATATATACTAGATAAGTATAATAGATAGACATTGTTTATAATTGAATGATTGAATGCATTTACTTTTTTCGAATACTTTTTTTAATCAGATCCCACTAAGATATATTACTTCCTTTAGTACAATATAAATAAATTATACGTCAAGGCTTTCTCCAATATTTCTATTTTGATCTCATGTATTAGAGACTTCGTAGACTAGAGAGCATGTAAGTTATACATCTGAATTGAAATCAACTTTTGTTGTCCCTAAAGATGTTTTAACACCTATACATAAAATATTTCATCTCTGGCTGAGTTTCAATTACAAAATGCATGAAGTTTTACAGTTTGTTGAGTTGAATATATATAATTAAAGGAAATTATATATTGTATGAGATTAACTCAACTACTCGCAAAATAAAATCATAATTTGTACTCTTAGTGTTTAATTAGAGCGCTTTATTAAGAGTTTGAAGTATTCAATTAAAATAAGAATTGATTTAAATGTCGAAATGAAATATCCCAACTAATTTAAGAGTAATTAGGGATTATGGATCAAGCCAAAATCTAAAGTGATGTCTTAGGGAAACAAATATCTCACTTATGGGCTCAACTGCTAATGGTGAGGCCCACTGTCTCTGCTTTTGAAAATAGGGCCCAATGCTGACAACGTGATGGCCCAACATTACTATTTAGATGCTTAATACGTTTTGCACCAAATGGATATAATACATAAACATGATATTTAAATTGGCTTTGATTGATATTTATATTTTTCAATTTTACATAAAAAAAAGTATTTGATTTTGTATAAATTTGGACAATATGATACACATATTTTATATGACATAATAAAAATTATGTGGAGTGTATTTTACGTGAATCTTCATGTATGATATATATGCCTTATGTTTAATTTTCTACAAATTTAAATGTCTGTTTATGCATACTCAAAATTAAAGAATGTATTATCAATTGAAATCAAGTTAAATTATACATTTATCTATTATGCCCCGTAAATTTGAGCACCCATCCACTAGGTTGCATAGTGATGGTGGTTTATTTGGCGCATCATTTCTATTTTCATGTTCATGTTCATGTCAACCATATTTAGAACATTAAGTGAAGGGAATAAATAGGAGCATATAAAAATAATTTCACATTCAAATGTGTGCAGTATTATAATAAATATTTTTTTCCGCCTCAATTCATATGACTTGTTTTTTTAAAATTAATTTTAAAAAGAATGATATATCTCAATATTTAGTAATAATTTAACATTAAAATACCTATTTTATCTTAACAAAATTATTTATAATCACTCAAATATCTATCACTTATTTTAAACTTCATCAAGTCAAATAATATCACATAAATTGAGACGAAAAAATATATACTCTATCTGTCTCATACTAGTTGATCACTTTTCAGTTTACATGAAGCTTAAAAAATCATAAATAAGAAACCGCTTTTACTAATTCGCCCTTAGAAAAACATTTTGAAAATTTACAAAAAAAAAGAAGTGATTACTTAAAAAAGACAAGAGTAATATAGAAATGAATTAATTAATATGATCACTTTCTTAAGGTGGACAATAGTGAGACAACTATTTACAATATAATGGTCAATTAATGTGGAACAGAAAAAGTAGTATTATTTTGTAGGCAACAATACAATATAGGTTATGGTTACGTCCTTAACAAAGGTCTCATATTAAGGCTATGAATATGAAAAACAAATCTATTGAAAATAATACTCCATAATGATTTATATGTGCGCGATTCAAATTTAGATGGTCAGAGCAAAGATTGTTATGAATTTGGCTGCTAGATATTGATGGCAATGGGGGTATAGGGTGGGGACAGTGTGGATTGAGCTTAACCGGTAAAAATTTGATTTGCGCCGCCCCGCATAACGATTCTTTTCATTTTTAACTTGTTCCACTCCGTCCTGCATAGACCCACCCGCATGAATTCGTCCCAGATAATTTTTTAAATATTTTCTTTTTCTAGTTGTGTCTGATACTAAAAATAAAAATCATAAAAATAAATTTATTTTTATATTAAGTTGTATTAAATTTAATAGGATAGTGACCCAAATTTTTATTGTTTAAAGGTCAATTGGAATTACGTAAGAAATTTTATAGTTTTTTATTGAACCATTGTCATTTATTATCTTGAATATTTTAGTAGCTTTTTATGAAATTATATTAATAAATAACGCTCTATCACTCTTATAACATGTAAACAAATTAAACTCAAGTTTGAACCCGTACAAAATCACATATAATACCCGCAATCACATTGCCCCACCCTAAATTTTAAAAAATTCACTTTAACCTGCCCCGCATCCGACTCGTCTCACAAAACCTTAAGGAGCCGTTTGGTTATTGTATAAGAAACATCTTATACATGTATTAAAAGTTACATTAGTTTTACTATGTTTGGTAGAAGTTTTGTGTTAGGTATAAAAGTTAACATAACTTATACCATGTTTGGTTGGTAAGAATTTAAATATTGTATAAAAGTTATTCATGTATTAATTTATACGGTGTTTGGTTGCATTTTTGTAGTCCTATATAATTAATACCAACATAACTTATGAGGGAATCTATGTATAAAGTTATGCAGGGTAGAAGGTGGAATAAGTTATGTGGGTATTAGTTATACATGTATTAAAATGATAAATTACAGATTTACCCTATAAATTTATTTTATTTTTTTTAATTGGCAACTTTACTGTTTTCCTATATATGTTTTTTTATTTCTTTTTATATCTAGACCATTTTCATTTCTTTTTTTAAAAAATTAATTGGAAACTTTACTGTTTTCCTATTATATATAGACTATTTTTATTTCTTTTTATATACTTACCATTTTTATTTATTTATGTAAATATAAATATTTTTTAACATTAAAAATTTAATTGTATATTTTTTGACGGTACATATGCTAATCAAATATTAGCATTATATATTATTAAATATATTCCACATATTATTAGCATGCATTATTATTTTGTAAATAATATATATTAATAATTTACAACAAGTTTAATATTCAATAGTTAATAATTCATATATTATAATCTCTACATAGCAAAATAATACCTAGATAACTAATATTCTCATAGCTAATACCCGTATAATTAAACTCAACATAACTAAACCCTGCATAACTAAACCCTGCATAACTAATACCTGCATAACTAATACCTACATAACTAAACCCTGCATAACTAATACCTGCATAACTTAACCCTGAATAACTAATACCTGCATAACTCTAACTAGTAACCAAACGGCCCCTAAATCCATCCCGCCCCACATATCCTTAAACCCGCCCCACTCCGCATCCGGCCCCATTGCAATGCTAGATAATTGATGTGATAGAAATGACCCTTAACGGTCCAAAACAGCTCTTCAAGAAGATGGTAGACAGAAATAATAAGTGTGAACTGACAGGGATTTAATATATAAACATGTTGTCCTATAGTTGGTTCAGAATATTATGTTTATATTATTTTTATTGAATTGGGAATCTCTACACTAGAAATGATAATATTTTTTCTGTGGAAGTATTTAATAAATATAAATTATTTCAAGAAAAATTTAGGGTTGTAATTGAAGATAAATTATAATTATAAATTATTTTATTAAGAGAGAATTAAAAAAAATAAAGTTAATGTTAAATAAAAGTATACGTCATATTTCTTTACACTAATAAAAGAAAAGTATTGAAAATAACCATAAATCTGACACATATTATTAGTTTCGTCACGAATTATTGACAATTTTAAAAACACTCTTCTACTTGACTGGCTAAATTTAAATACACCTTTAATCTGCAACATGACATAGCAAGTGTACTCAAACTCTTGTAACAACGTGCGTCTCCTAATAAAAAAATTGAGAAAGTGTCGAAATACCCATAATCTTAGCGAGAATCCAAGGTTGTATTTTACTCATATTGTAAGATTTAGGGTGTATTTTAAGTTCAGTTAGTCAAGTAATGTTAATATTTCAAAGATAAACTAATATTTAGCGTTGAATTTAAGGATATTTTCAATACTACTCTTCTCCACCGATAATTTAAAAAAATCACATAAATTGAGACATGAAAAATATTAAAGCAAATACATAATTTAAAATTAATTGTAGTGTAAAAATTTGAGTATCTTCACAAGAATATAATATTTGAATCGATGAAATTTTTTGTCAAACTTTTAATAAAATGGTACCAAATAATCCTCCCTCGAAACCGATCCAAAAGCTCCAAAAATTTATATTAAGGCTCTTTGTAACTCTTATTAAGCTTCAATAAGTTCAAAAAATATATTCATATCTAGCTTATGAACAATATTATTTTAAGAATATATTGCGTCATCGTATTACAATTAATTATTATAGATATTTGGATGAATTTTCTAATGATAAATAAATATTTCTATATATTTTTTTATATAATATCTTATTATTGGATACAAAATTATCGTAGACTATCTTAAGATATTTTATTTGTATAATGCCAAAGTTACAGCTAGTGCTTTAAAGATGAAACATAAAAACAGCACCGAAAAATTTCTTTCAAATATTTGACTTTGACGTAATATTCGTCAATTCAAGCATTAAATCAATACTAAGAGATTAAAATCTATGAAATAAGTCATAATTACAAATTTCTTTCATTCATATAATCGTTTCGAAAACATCAACCTAACGCAAAAGATGAAATGAAACTCACAAAAAAAAGAATCACAAATTTCATTCATCAATATAATTATTCGGAGAACATCAATTTAACGCGAGAAATAAAATGAAACACACAAGAAAATCTCTTGCGAGAATAGGAACCAAAAAAATTGGTGGGCCAAGGTGAAATTGTAAGGACAATAATACCATAGATGTCCAAATTAAATACGATAATAATTGTTCAAGTTCAATTCTATAATCGTCTTCTTTGTTTCAAAAATATGCCGTCAAAATAAATGCTAGTCTGCTATTTCATTATTATTACTTTAAAAAATGTACAGTCAAATTAACATTCGACTAATTTGAATTGCGTTACATAGGGGTCCTATTCCTTGGAAGATTTTTTTAGAAAGAGATTTTCTTATATTCAAAACTCGAATTTAAAATTTTTAATTAAAGAAAAAATAACGCAATCCACTATATCATATTCTTTAATGACGGAAGTTCTTTTTATGTAGTCACTTATTGGAGGTCCAATTTGATGTTTGGAAAGGACCTACAAGCCGAAGTAATATACTGTGCTAAATTGGAAGTATCACAAAAGAAAATAAAAATGGAGACACGAGATGACAGACAACAAACTTATCATATTTTCTCATAATAATAATGTTTGGACCAAATTATAAAAATTTTAAAGTTAAAGTTTGAAAATTTAAGATGTTGAAGTTTTTATTTTTAGAATTTAAATGTGTGATTGAACATGCATTTCATTTTAATTTTATTATAAAATTATAAGTATAAGTGAAAATTCATTTGAAAACTAATCTAAGCAAGTTTTGGAAACTTAAAAATATTTTGAGGGTAAAATATTGACATCTAATCTTATACATGTAATCAAATGCTTGCTAAATTACTTCAAATGCTCATCAAAATTTGAATGGATAGGAAGAGAGCACATTCTTGGTATAATTTATGATTTTTATTATGTAGTTGAATTTTATTTTTTTTTTGGAATTTAGGATAATCCGTTGTCGCTGTAACTTTTGACATATCCTTTACCCTTCAAATGAGTACTCTATAGTGAGTAACATCATGTGCATTGTGTTAGGACCGTAAAATTAAGCAGGTGTAAACGCGGAAGCTAGCAATGCAAACCTCGAAAGATCACGAGTAAGAAGACAACGAGAAATACACCAAAAGACACAAAGATTTAACGTGGTTCGGTCAATCGACCTACGTCCACAAAGGAGATGAGCAATTCACTATAAATATGAGAGTACAAAATACAGAGAGAAACAATCTCAACCAATTCACTCGGAATACATGGGAGGCTCACACAACTGATAACGTATAAAGGTTGTGACCCATAAATTCTCTCCCTAACCAAAACTCTCAAAGCCCTTAAGACTACATTGTGAATGCTGATTAAGTTAGAAGGAACATGCCTTTATTTATAGAGTCATAAACCTTTTCCTACCAGAAAAAGGATTAGCCAATCCAAAACCTTTTCCTCAAAGGAAAACCTATTTATGTTAAGAAATCAGGGCAAATAAACCCAACAAATCTCCCCCTTGGCCTGAATTTCTGACAAAATAAATTTGTCCACCTTCTTCACTTAATCTTCAACAACTTGCTTCTCCTCTCCATAATCTCTTTTGCAAAATTTATGTCTCAACACAGAAAACCTCTCTGAAACAATTTCTCCAACAGAAATCTTCATTACTATCAAAAAGGTTGCTGCTAGAACTACACCCGCCAAGATTAACACCTCTTTCTAGCCTTGTTCAATCATCGATTATCGAACCACTGAACCTGACTCCATCATTGAATCTGGCTCTGATACCACTTTTTAGGACCGTAAAATTAAGCAGGTGTAAACGCGGAAGCTAGCAATGCAAACCTCGAAAGACCACGAGTAAGAAGACAACGAGAAATACACCAAAAGACACAAAGATTTAACGTGGTTCGGTCAATCGACCTACGTCCACAAAGGAGATGAGCAATTCACTATAAATATGAGAGTACAAAATACAGAGAGAAACAACTTCAACCAATTCACTCGGAATACATGGGAGGCTCACACAACTGATAACGTATCAAGGTTGTGACCCATAAATTCTCTCCCTAACCAAAACTCTCAAAGCCCTTAAGACTACATTGTGAATGCTGATTAAGTTAGAAGGAACATGCCTCTATTTATAGAGTCATAAACCTTTTCCTACCAGAAAAAGGATTAGGAAGCAAACCTCAAAAGATCACGAGTAAGAAGACAACGAGAAATATACCAAAAGACACAAATATTTAACGTGGTTCGGTCAATCGACCTACGTCCACAAAGGTGATGAGCAATCCACTATAAATATGAGAGTACAAAATACAGAGGGAAACAACCTCAACCAATTCACTCAGAATACATGGGAGGTTCACACAAGTGATAACGTATCAAGCTTGTGACCCATAAATTCTCCCCCTAACCAAAACTCTCAAAGCCCTTAAGACTACATTGTGAATGCTGATTAAGTTAGAAGGAACATGACTCTATTTATAGAGTCCTAAACCTTTTCCTACCAGAAAAAGGATTAGCCAATCCAAAACCTTTTCCTCAAAGGAAAACCTATTTATGGTAAGAAATCAGGGCAAATAAAACCCAACAAATCTCCCCCTTGGCCTGAATTTCTGACAAAATAAATTTGTCCACCTTCTTCACTTAATCTTCAACAACTTGCTTCTCCTCTCCATAATCTCCTTTGCAAAATTTATGTCTCAACACAGAGAACCTCTCTGAAATAATTTCTCCAACAAAATTCTTCATTACTGTCAAAAAGGTTGCTGCTAGAACTACACCCGCCAAGATGAACACCTCTTTCTAACCTGGTTCAATCATCGATTATCGAACCACTGAACCTGACTCCATCATTGAATCTGGCTCTGATACCACTTGTTAGGATCGTAAATAAGCAGGTGTACTGCTGAAGCTAGCAAAGCAAACTTGAAAGACCACGAGTAAGAAGATAAACGAGAAATACACCAAAAGACACAAAGATTTAACGTGGTTCGGTCAATCGACCTACGTCCACAAAGGAGATGAGCAATCCACTATAAATATGAGAGTACAAAATACAGAGAGAAACAACCTCAACCAATTCAATAGGAATACATGGGAGGTTCACACAAGTGATAACGTATCAAGCTTGTGACCAATAAATTCTCCCCCTAACCAAAACTCTCAAAGTCCTTAAGACTACATTGTGAATGCTGATTAAGTTAGAAGGAACATGACTCTATTTATAGAGTCCTAAACCTTTTCCTACCAGAAAAAGGATTAGTCAATCCAAAACCTTTTCCTCAAAGGAAAACCTATTTATGGTAAGAAATCAGGGCAAATAAAACCCAACAAATCTTGTTAGGATCGTAAATAAGCAGGTGTACTGCGGAATCTAGCAAAGCAAACTTGAAAGACCACGAGTAAGAAGATAAACGAGAAATACACCAAAAGACACAAAGATTTAACGTGGTTCGGTCAATCGACCTACGTCCACAAAGGAGATGAGCAATCCACTATAAATATGAGAGTACAAAATACAGAGAGAAACAACCTCAACCAATTCAATCGGAATACATGGGAGGTTCACACAAGTGATAACGTAACAAGATTGTGACCAATAAATTCTCCCCCTAACCAAAACTCTCAAAGTGCTTAAGACTACATTGTGAATGCTGATTAAGTTAGAAGGAACATGACTCTATTTATAGAGTCCTAAACCTTTTCCTACCAGAAAAAGGATTAGTCAATCCAAAACCTTTTCCTCAAAGGAAAACCTATTTATGGTAAGAAATCAGGGCAAATAAAACCCAACAAATCTCCCCCTTGGCCTGAATTTCTGACAAAATAAATTTGTCCACCTTCTTCACTTAATCTTCAACAACTTGCTTCTCCTCTCCATAATCTCCTTTGTAAAATTTATGTCTCAACACAGAGAACCTCTCTGAAATAATTTCTCCAACAAAATTCTTCATTACTGTCAAAAAGGTTGCTGCTAGAACTACACCCGCCAAGATGAACACCTCTTTCTAACCTGGTTCAATCATCGATTATCGAACCACTGAACCTGATTCTATCATTGAATCTGGCTCTGATACCACTTGTTAGGATCGTAAATAAGCAATTCGGATCTTGTCGATCCCGTGGTGGTTACCTTCGGTTTGAAGGGTTTTTCCACGTTAAACTTGGTGTTCTTTATTGTTTGATTTTCGTTTTCATCTTTTTCGTCACAACAACTGGTATCAGAGCTAAGGTTATCTATATGGAGGGGAATATGAGCAAGATGGTATGTCTAAACGGAAGAAACTACAACATATGGAAAAGCAAGATGAAAGATCTATTGTTCGTGAAGAAGATGCATCTTCCGGTTTTTTCTGCTCATAAACCCGAGAATGTGACCGATGAAAATTGGGAATTTGAGCACCAACAAGTATGTGGATATATAAGACAATGGGTTGAAGATAATGTTCGCAACCATATTGTGAATGAGACACATGCTAGAACATGGTGGGAGAAGTTGGAGACGCTTTACGCTTCAAAAACTGGCAATAACAAGTTGTACTTGTTAAAACAATTGATGACCTTTAAATACAAGGAGGGCAGTCTTATTCTTGATCATATCAATGATTTTCAGGGTATTCTTGATCAGCTATCAGGAATGGGTGTTAATTTTGATGATGAAATACAAGGACTTTGGCTTCTTAACACTCTACCGAATTCTTGGGAAACTCTTCGTGTTTCTTTAACAAATTCTGCCACTGGTAGAAAGGTGACTATGGAATATGCAAAGAGTGGTGTGTTGAATGAAGAGGTTAGAAGAAAATCTCAAGACACATCTTCACATTCAGATATTCTATATACAGAAGATCGAGGGAGACATAAGACAAGAGATTCGAGAAGTAGAGGTAAAAGCAGAAGCAAGTCAAAATTCAAGAATCCAAATATTAAATGCTATCATTGTGGAAAGAAAGGACATATTAAAAGATTTTGCAAACAATTGAAGCAAGATCTTAAAGAAGGGAAGAAGGAAGAAAACAATGAAAATAATGTTGTTGCTGTTGTCCAAGATGACCTTCTCTTCGCTTGTGATAAAGACGTCATCAATTTTGTATCTCAAGATACAAGTTGGATAGTGGATTCTGGAGCCACATCACATGTCACACCAAGAAAAGACTTCTTTTCATCTTATACTTCTGTTAACTCTGAGGTGTTAAAGATGGGTAATGCTGGTGAGGTTAAGGTGTTTGGTGTTGGCACTGTTTGTTTGAAAACCAATATTGGTTCAACGTTGGTCCTTCAGAATGTCAAGCATGCTCCAGACATTCCGATAAATTTGATCTCTGTAGGACAACTAGATGATGATGGCTATCATAATGACTTGTGCAATGGCCAATGGAAGCTCACCAAAGGCTCATTGATTTTAGCTCGAGGAAGAAAGCATTCAAATTTATACGTGACACAAGGATCGATTCTTGTTGACTCTATAAATTTGGTGGAGAGCGAGGCTTTATCAGAATTGTGGCACAAGAGGCTTAGTCATATGAGCGAGAGGGGGATCACCTATTTGGCTAAGAAGAATTTGCTTGCTGGTATGAAACAAGCAAAGGTGAAAAGATGTGTTCATTGCTTAGCAGGGAAACAGAAAAGAGTTTCTTTTCACAGTCATCCTCCTTCAAGAAAGTCTGAGCTATTGGAGCTAGTACACTCAGATTTGTGTGGTCCTTTTAAAGTGAAGTCAAAAGGTGGTGCACTTTACTTTGCTACTTTCATTGATGATCATTCTCGCAAGATTTGGGTATATCCTTTAAAATCCAAAGATCAAGTGCTTGATGTGTTTAAACAGTTTCAAGCCTTATCTGAGAGACAAACGGGAAAGAAATTAAAATGTATTCGCATTGATAATGGTGGTGAGTATATTGGTCCCTTTGATAACTATTGCAAATCGCAAGGAATTCGTCATCAGAAGACTCCTCCAAAGACTCCTCAATTAAATGGCTTGGCAGAGAGGATGAACAGAACTTTAGTTGAGAGAGTTAGATGTGTGCTTTCAGAGGCTAAACTTCCAAATTCTTTTTGGGCTGAAGCACTTAACACTGTTGCTTATGTTATCAATTTGTCTCCTGCTGTTGCTTTGGATGGTGATGTTCCAAACAGAGTTTGGTTTGACAAGGATGTTTCTTATGATCACTTGAAAGTGTTTGGGTGTAAAGCTTGTGTGCATGTTCCAAAAGATGAGAGGTCGAAATTGGATGTTAAAACTAAGCAGTGCATCTTCATTGGTTATGGTCAAGATGAGTTTGGATATCGCCTTTATGATCCAATTGATAAGAAGCTCATTAGAAGTCGTGATGTTGCGTTCTTTGAAGATCACACTATTGAAGATATTGACAAGACTGAGAAACCAGATTCTCAGACTGATGAGAGCTTAGTTAATGTTGATCCAATTCATATTATTGATACATCTTCTTCACATGAAGGAACCCAAGATAATGATTAGAGTGTAGAACATATAATTGTTCCTACTGATGATGTTGTGGTTAATAATCAACCAACTCATGTTGGGATGACCGCTTCGGATGCTCCAGAAACCTCTTGTAGAAGATCTACTAGAGAGAAGCGAAGCTCAACACGTTATTCTCATGATGAGTATATTCTATTGACTAACATGGGAAAACCTGAAGGTTATGATGAAATCATGTTAGATACTCATAGAGATAAGTGGAAAGAACTCATCGTAGACAAGCATGAGTTTTGTAGAAGTGTGGCAGGCAGGAAGCCTGTCAAAAGTTCCTCCACTTGAAGTCCATTTGGCCCCTTGGCTGGAGGGGGAGTTTGTTGGGCTATTGCCCATGTTCCAGCCAAAGGCCCATGGCCTAATCCTACTTGAAAAATGATTGGAATTATTCTCTTTATTTGGTTTCCAATTCTATTAGGAAAAGGATTGGAATTGTAATCCTATTTGTAGTTGGTTTTGGCTTTGTAAGGAAAAGCACAACTCTATAAATAGAGGATGGTCTTGAGAGAATAATTCAATTGCTCATTCGTATTGTCTTTGAAAGACAATAGAACATAAGAGAGGTTTTTGAGAGAGCTTTCAACAAGAGAAAAGAGAGAAGAAAAAGGGTTCTTTTGCTGCGGTCTTTTTCTCCGACCAGCAACGTTCAGATCGTGTTTCCCGATTAACTAACCGTTGGATCGGGCTGAAATTTGGACTGAGTGTTCCTGACATCTTGGTGGTTCTTTGAACGGTGGAGATCAGATTCGGAGGTCAGCAAGATCCTGTTTTATGTCCCGAACAGAAGCTGGGTTTGGGTGGTGTTTTTTTCTATTTATCTTTTGTTGGTGTAGCTATTGTTTATTTTCTTTTGGCACTTGTTGTTTAGCCATTAGAAGAATATTTGTAACCCTCTTATTGGTATAGTGAAGCAATTCGGATCTTGTCGATCCCGTGGTGGTTACCTTCGGTTTGAAGGGTTGTTGTGACGAAAAAAATGAAAACGAAAATCAAACAATAAAGAACACCAAGTTTAACGTGAAAAAACCCTTCAAACCGAAGGTAACCACCACGGGATCGACAAGATCCGAATTGCTTCACTATACCAATAAGAGGGTTACAAATATTCTTCTAATGGCTACACAACAAGTGCCAAAAGAGAACAAACAATAGCTACACCAACAAAAGATAAATAGAAAGAAACACCACACAAACCCAGCTTCTGTTCGGGACCTAAAATAGGGCTATTGCCCATGTTCCAGACAAAGGCCCATGGCCTAATCCTACTTGAAAAAGGATTGGAATTATTCTCTTTATTTGGTTTCCAATTCTATTAGGAAAAGGATTGGAACTGTAATCCTATTTGTAGTTGGTTTTGGCTTTGTAAGGAAAAGCACAACTCTATAAATAGAGGATGGTCTTGAGAGAATAATTCAATTGCTCATTGGTATTGTCTTTGAAAGACAATAGAACACAAGAGAGGTTTTTTGAGAGAGCTTTCAACAAGAGAAAAGAGAGAAGAAAAAGGGTTCTTTTGCTGCAGTCTTTTTCTCCGACCAGCAACATTCAGATCGTGTTTCCCGATTAACTAACCGTTGGATCGGGATGAAATTTGGACTGAGTGTTCCTGACATCTTGGTGGTTGATTTGAATGGTGGAGATCGAATTCGGAGGTCAGCAAGATCCTATTTTAGGTCCTGAACAGAAGCTGGGTTTGGGTGGTGTTTCTTTCTATTTATCTTTTGTTGGTGTAGCTATTGTTTGTTCTCTTTTGGCACTTGTTGTGTAGCCATTAGAAGAATATTTGTAACCCTCTTATTGGTATAGTGAAGCAATTCGGATCTTGTCGATCCCGTGGTGGTTACCTTCGGTTTGAAGGGTTTTTTCACGTTAAACTTGGTGTTCTTTATTGTTTGATTTTCGTTTTCATTTTTTTCGTCACAACAACTGGTATCAGAGCTAAGGTTATCTATATGGAGGGGAATATGAGCAAGATGGTATGTCTAAACGGAAGAAACTACAACATATGGAAAAGCAAGATGAAAGATCTATTGTTCGTGAAGAAGATGCATCTTCCGGTTTTTTCTGCTCATAAACCCGAGAATGTGACCGATGAAAATTGGGAATTTGAGCACCAACAAGCATGTGGATATATAAGACTATGGGTTGAAGATAATGTTCGCAACCATATTGTGAATGAGACACATGCTAGAACATGGTGGGAGAAGTTGGAGACGCTTTACGCTTCAAAAACTGGCAATAACAAGTTGTACTTGTTAAAGCAATTGATGACCTTTAAATACAAGGAGGACAGTCTTATTCTTGATCATATCAATGATTTTCAGGGTATTCTTGATCAGCTATCAGGAATGGGTGTTAATTTTGATGATGAAATACAAGGACTTTGGCTTCTTAACACTCTACCGGATTCTTGGGAAACTCTTCGTGTTTCTTTAACAAATTCTGCCACTGGTGGAAAGGTGACTATGGAATATGCAAAGAGTGGTGTGTTGAATGAAGAGGTTAGAAGAAAATCTCAAGACACATCTTCACATTCAGATATTCTATATACAGAAGATCGAGGGAGACATAAGACAAGAGATTCGAGAAGTAGAGGTAAAAGCAGAAGCAAGTCAAAATTCAACAATCCAAATATTAAATGTTATCATTGTGGAAAGAAAGGACATATTAAAAGATTTTGCAAACAATTGAAGCAAGATCTTAAAGAAGGGAAGAAGGAAGAAAACAATGAAAATAATGTTGTTGCTGTTGTCCAAGATGACCTTCTCTTCGCTTGTGATAAAGACGTCATCAATTTTGTATCTCAAGATACAAATTGGATAGTGGATTCTGGAGCCACATCACATGTCACACCAAGAAAAGACTTCTTTTCATTTTATACTTCTGTTAACTCTGAGGTGTTAAAGATGGGTAATGCTGGTGAGGTTAAGGTGTTTGGTGTTGGCACTGTTTCTTTGAAAACCAATACTGGTTCAACGTTGGTCCTTCAGAATGTCAAGCATGCTCCAGACATTCCGATAAATTTGATCTCTGTCGGACAACTAGATGATGATGGCTATCATAATGACTTGTGCAATGGCCAATGGAAGCTCACCAAAGGCTCATTTATTTTAGCTCGAGGAAGAAAGCATTCAAATTTATACGTGACACAAGGATCGATTCTTGTTGACTCTATAAATTTGGTGGAGAGCGAGGCTTTATCAGAATTGTGGCACAAGAGGCTTAGTCATATGAACGAGAGGGGGATCACCTATTTGGCTAAGAAGAATTTGCTTGCTGGTACAAGCAAAGGTGTAAAGATGTGTTCATTGCTTAGCAGGGAAACAGAAACGAGTTTCTTTTCACAGTCATCCTCCTTCAAGAAAATCTGAGTTATTGAAGCTAGTACACTCAGATTTGTGTGGTCCTTTTAAAGTGAAGTCAAAAGGTGGTGCACTTTACTTTGCTACTTTCATTGATGATCATTCTCGCAAGATTTGGGTATATCCTTTAAAATCCAAAGATCAAGTGCTTGATGTGTTTAAACAGTTTCAAGCCTTATCTGAGAGACAAACGAGAAAGAAATTAAAATGTATTCGCACTGATAATGGTGGTGAGTATATTGGTCCCTTTGATAACTACTGCAAATCGCAAGGAATTCGTCATCAGAAGACTCCTCCAAAGACTCCTCAATTAAATGGCTTGGCAGAGAGGATGAACAGAACTTTAGTTGAGAGAGTTAGATGTGTGCTTTCAGAGGCTAAACTTCCAAATTCTTTTTGGGCTGAAGCACTTAACACTGTTGCTTATGTTATCAATTTGTCTCCTGCTGTTGCTTTGGATGGTGATGTTCCAAACAAAGTTTGGTTTGATAAGGATGTCTCTTATGATCACTTGAAAGTGTTTGGGTGTAAAGCTTGTGTGCATGTTCCAAAAGATGAGAGATCGAAATTGGATATTAAAACTAAGCAGTGCATCTTCATTGGTTATGGTCAAGATGAGTTTGGATATCGCTTTTATGATCCAATTGATAAGAAGCTCATTAGAAGTCGTGATGTTGCGTTCTTTGAAGATCAAACTATTGAAGATATTGACAAGACTGAGAAACTAGATTCTCAGATTGATGAGAGCTTAGTTAATGTTGATCCAATTCCTATTATTGATACATATTCTGCACATGAAGGAACCCAAGATAATGATCAGAGTGTAGAACATATAATTGTTCCTACTGATGATGTTGTGGTTGATGATCAACCAACTCATGGTGAGATAACCACTTCGAATGATCCAGAAACCTCTTGTAGAAGATCTACTAGAGAAAAGCGAAGCTCAACACGTTATTCTCATGATGAGTATATTCTATTGACTAACATGGGAGAACCTGAAGGTTATGATGAAGTCATGTTAGATACTCATAGAGATAAGTGGAAAGAACTCATCGTAGACAAGCATGAGTTTTGTAGAAGTGTGGCAGGCAGGAAGCCTGTCAAAAGTTCCTCCACTTGAAGTCCATTTGGCCCCTTGGCTGGAGGGGGAGTTTGTTGGGCTATTGCCCATGTTCCAGCCAAAGGCCCATGGCCTAATCCTACTTGAAAAATGATTGGAATTATTCTCTTTATTTGGTTTCCAATTCTATTAGGAAAAGGATTGGAATTGTAATCCTATTTGTAGTTGGTTTTGGCTTTGTAAGGAAAAGCACAACTCTATAAATAGAGGATCGTCTTGAGAGAATAATTCAATTGCTCATTGGTATTGTCTTTGAAAGACAATAGAACATAAGAGAGGTTTTTTTTAGAGAGCTTTCAACAAGAGAAAAGAGAGAAGAAAAATGGTTCTTTTGCTGCAGTCTTTTTCTCCGACCAGCAACGTTCAGATCGTGTTTCCCGATTAACTAACCGTTGGATCGGGCTGAAATTTGGACTGAGTGTTCCTGACATCTTGGTGGTTGATTTGAACGGTGGAGATCGGATTCGGAGGTCAGCAAGATCCTGTTTTAGGTCCCGAACAGAAGCTGGGTTTGGGTGGTGTTTCTTTCTATTTATCTTTTGTTGGTGTAGCTATTGTTTGTTCTCTTTTGGCACTTGTTGTGTAGCCATTAGAAGAATATTTGTAATCCTCTTATTGGTATAGTGAAGCAATTCGGATCTTGTCGATCCCGTGGTGGTTACCTTCGGTTTGAAGGGTTTTTCCACGTTAAACTTGGTGTTCTTTATTGTTAGATTTTCGTTTTCATTTTTTTTCGTCACAACACATTGGATTTCACCCCTATTGCATAATAGCCTGTAAATCAGAGGCGGAGCTATGACATGGCAAGGTTGGTCGGATGAACAATTTTCGTTGGAAATTTTTTCCGAATACATATACTAAATATCGATTTTTTAGATACATACTAACTGTTGAACAACCTTCACACAATAAAGGTTGACAGGCCAGCATTTAAGGATGTGCAAAAATACCTTTGTGTTTTGGGTTCGAGCCCAAGTGTGGCGATTTCTTGAATTTTTTCATTATTCTGTTTTGTCCTAAAGTATGAACATCCTTGGCAAAAATTCTGGTTTCACCGCTGCTGTAAACAAAAAATGTGAATGACACTACATAAGTCATATGCAACATACTCAACTTAAAAACACTAGATAAGCCATATACAACATACTCGACTTAAAAAATAATCAAAATCATCTCTATATAAGTAACGACCTTTCAAATCAACGGAGTCATCCGAAGAACATGTAATGGCTTTTGATTGGCGTTTTGTGTAGGCACGAGATGAAAAAACTATTTTAGTGAAAAGAATTGAAGGAAGAAAATGGCCAACAATGGAACTGCAACTCATCATTTCCCCACTCCTTTTGTCCTAACATAAGAAGCAAACTAGAATCAATTCCCTCGTGGGCTCCAAACATAAGATAAATTTTGAAAAGCAAATGTGAAATATCAAAATCCAATCCACACCAAGTTTTCAACTACACCACAATCAAAGCATCTCTTTATCTTTGTTTTTTTATTGTTTAACTCTTCCAATCAAAGCATCTCAATCTTTTTACTAATCTATACTCCATGTTTGTTTTGACTTTGGATAAACCTTTTTCAAAAGTATTTGTTTCATTATTTTGAAAATAGTTTTTTATTTTGTTATTTTTAAGATATAATTTATTTTATTGTGTTATTTTTAAGAGTCATTACTTATTCTCCAAATTATTTAAAATTTAAGGCTATATATAAGTTGATTAAATATTATGATACATTATTTATATTAAAATTATTTCTTAAAGGATCTGCAGTTTTAAAATAGATATACAAAAGTGAACAAAGGGAGTAATTAATAAAACGATAAGTTTATAATTTTTTTGGAAAATGAATTGACAATTGAATAGTATTTAACATAAAAATATAATAGGTGTAAAATAATGAATTGTCTCTTAATTTTTAAGATTAAACAAGTAAACCGAATAATTATTTTAGTATAGTAAATAAGTAAAAATAAACGAGTGAATGCTTCCGTTGTCTCATATTAATTTATCATTTTATATTTTACATGATACTTAAGAAATTATTAATACGATGATCAATTTTACTAATTTATTATTTAAAAATATCGATGATTATAAAGATAATTTACTAAAGATATGCTTAATAGCATAGAACATATGAATAATTATTATTATAATAGATACACTGTAATTAATACTTCTTGTTTCATATTAGATAGACATACTTCTTATTAGAAATATTTGTTTTATATTACTTGATCATTTATTAAATTAAAATATAATTAATTATTATTTTCCTTTTTACTCGTACAATTAATATGACTTTTAGAAGTTATACAACTTTGAAGAAATAAGAAATAATTTTTTTTTTATCAAGAGGTTAATTAATATGAACAAAGTACAATAGTCAAGTTAATCAATCTAGTACTACCTCTGTTCTTATAGATGCCCACTCCTACTTCCTCTAAAACTCTTTCGGTGGGGAACACAATCAGTCCATACAAGGACCTACTAAGTCATTCAATCTTGCATCTATTTGATGCATCATCACATGAACGTCGTGTAACTCCTCGAGAATCATGTCATTCGCCTATCACGTGTTTTCACGAGAAGCATATATACTCGAAGTAAGCTCATGGCTCACCCCTATCTCTAAAGGGGCTTACGAACGAGCGGAGTGCTTAAAACCGTGGTAGCTGTGCTCCTAGGTTTTGTTCTATCGTCTTTTTCCCTCCTCCTTCCTCTTGTAATAATTTACCCTTTCTTTTTTGCTATGTCTATCCATCCGTCAGATTGACATCCAGTAGAGTGAGCAATAGCGGCTCCTGTTTACTAATAGATTTGTCACCGCTAGTATAACAAAAAGAAAAAAGCACATAAGGATCTAGAATATTCAAATATACCGATCAGTCTCAGAGCCTTTTGATAGAGGAAGAACATTTGAATTAGTTTGATTCTTTATCAAATCATATAAACTCACTTTCTGAAGATATTTTCCTTCTTTTCGGGATCGAACTTTACACACTATCCTTATTAAATGATGTTTAATATTATATCTTGAAATCTTTTTTTAAAGAATATTATTTAATGTTAATGGGAAAACACGGAAAAAATCATCTTTTCTTCAATATGTTAAAAATAAAAATATATTTTAAAAATAAATGAAAAATAATAATGAATAAAAAAAAGAATAATTTTTTAATCCTAAAAATAGAAAGTGCATCTAATATGGTACCCAAGAATAAATTCTTGAAAAAAGAAAATTTCTAATTTCTAAATTTACTTAGACTTTCAAAGTGTATTAGAGTATTTATAGAGGTTCAATGAAAAAAAATTAATTATTCGAGCATGTATTTTTAGTGAGATGACAAATGAAGGGAGTAATATATATAGGAACCTAATTAAATTCGAATATACATTATAAGTTTCATATGAAGAGAGTAAAACGCTCATTAACAAAAACGATTCCGTATTTAAGGACTCAAACTTCTAACTAAAAATTAATGAATATTTATCACTCTATCATAACCTTCATTGTTCGTTGGTGGTTAGGTAATTACTTATTAAACCTTTAAAATCTCTTGGGCAATGGGCATGTAGATAGGGTAGGTAAGATGATTGCTGGATACGGAGTGACGTTAAATGTGACCACCTAAATCTGTTCACATGCATTAACGCCGTTACTTCTATTAACACTTTGCTCCACTCACTTCATTTCACTACTCTATTATCCACACTTTGTATAGCTTCTTCTTCTTCTTCTTCATCATCAATGTCTACTATGGATTCCATCATCCATATTCTCTACGCCTCATTAATTTTAGTGTTTTTGTTCAGTACCGTAATGGCGACTTCTATCGGCATTAACTACGGTCAGATTGCCGATAATCTCCCACCGCCGGAGAAAGTAGTTCCATTGGTAAAGTCCATGGGAGCAAACAGAGTAAAACTCTACGACGCTGATCCACATGTCCTCAAAGCATTTGCAAATTCCGGCGTTGAATTTATCGTCAGTCTAGGTAATGAATATCTCTCCGATATGAAGGATCCTGCTAAAGCTCAGGCGTGGGTTAAAAGTAACGTCCAAGCTTATTTACCGGCGACGAAAATTACTTGCATCGCCGTTGGAAATGAAGTGTTAACTTTTAACAACACTGCACTTTCCGATAATCTATTACCGGCGATGGAAAATGTTTACGCCGCTCTTGTTAGTATGAACTTAGACAAACAAGTGAGTGTAACTACTGCACATTCAGTTGCTATTCTCGAGACTTCGTACCCGCCGTCCTCCGGTGCTTTCCGTCGAGATCTTGTTAGTTGTGTTACTCAGGTGGTGGATTTCCATTGTAAAACTGGTTCGCCGTTTCTAATCAATGCTTATCCTTATTTTGCGTATAAGGCAGATCCAAAACAGGTGCAGCTGGATTTCGTGTTGTTTCAGCCTAATCAGGGGATTGTTGATCCAGTAACAAAGCTTCATTACGATAACATGCTTTTCGCTCAAATTGATGCGGTTCATTCTGCTTTAGCTTCAATTGGCTACAAAAATGTCTGCGTACAGATCTCCGAGACAGGGTGGCCGTCGAAAGGAGACGCTGATGAGCTCGGAGCTACGCCGGATAATGCGAGGAAATATAATTGCAATCTCATTAAACTTGTGAGTCAAAAGAAAGGAACTCCATTGAAGCCTAACAGCAATTTGAACATATACGTCTTCGCTTTGTTTAACGAGAACTTAAAACCTGGACCTATGTCGGAGCGTAACTACGGCCTTTTCAAGCCAGACGGCACACCGTCTTATCCCTTAGGATTCTCCGGAATAAACTCCGGCGTCAGCACTAATAGCAGCTCCGGTCGTAGCCCTGCAACTGGCGGTGGTTCTTCAACACCGACATCGTGGTCACCACAGGACGGAAGTTCCTCTTCTGGCTATATGTCCATTACTTCTAATTCGGTAAGCATACATTTAGTTAGTTATAGTTTTTTTTAAACAATATTTCATATTAGCTAGTCTACACCGCCGTACGACGCCGACGCCGGCGCCGGCGCTAACACTGGAGTTTTTTTTTTCAGGGGAGAGTTCTATTTTGCTGGAAATCCTGGATTCTGCAACTTCACATCGTAGTCGGTTCAATTTCAGTGCTATTTTCTCAACTGTAAACTTCAAGGTCCGCCATTGTTGAGTACTGTTGTAAAAGGTAGTTTGGGCGTTTCCGGCACAGGTAGTTGCCGTTTTATTCTTTGATTATAGTGTTATTCTTTTGTTTAACGAATAATCGGCGGCTCTGCTGATGAGATTCGTCGGTACGCCGGAAAGTCCAAAAGATGACAGCTGCTCTCCACTTTCTTCGCTGGCTTTGATGTCCTTATTTTCTTCATGATAAGATTAGATCAAGTTGTAATTCTGTAACAATAATTTTGTATATTTATCTATTGCTACATTAATTTGTACAATTGTACTCTATCTATTATTAAAGCTTCATTCAATTTTCATCAATGTCATCTTTTCTTGTTTCCAAATACCATACTTATAACTTCTAATTTAATTTTATCATCTAAGTCTAAAATTAAGTATTTATAAACATATTTTTAATTTACAAACACTTTAAAAATAAGCCAAATAAATAAACAGATTTCTAAACTTGTTGGATTTTTTCCTTAGATATCTCAACTATTCTATTTTTCTATTGAATCATTGAACAATTCATAATTTGTTTCTTTTAAATACTGTTGATTGATGTAAAATCAGATGTTGTGAAGGATATTGATAAATGATACATATGTTGTTTCAGAACTTTTTAGTCCAATTGATAGTGAAAATGTTTGAGAATAATTGTGTTTTACTTCTAAGTTATTTAACACATTAGAAAACAAATGAAACTAACTCTGTTTGTTTTCATTTCTTCAATCAAAATTATTACAATGCAAACACAATTAAAGACATTTACTATAAAAAGAAGTCGATCAAAATCGATCAACAATGTTTAAAAGGAACAAATTATGAGTGATTTAATAATTTAATAAAAATGACATAATTAAAATAAATGAGGAGAAAACTCTAACAAGTTTAGAGATATATTTATGAATTCGACCTTAAAAATACTTAAAATAAATTAATCGGCTCTGAATTTCCATAATGCATATATAACTTCATTTGATGTGTGATTCTTGGTGTTGTTTCCTCAGATAAAAACAAGAAGTTGTGGTTTAATTAGTATCGGAATTTTAAAAGACACATAAATTGGATAAATAAAATTATATAAGATTAAATTAAAATATCTTTTCTAGACAATTGTTACAGACAGTTGATTCTCCAGTTGAAAAGCTTTAATTGTCCATTATTTTAATACTGTTGTTAATGTTGAAAATTGACTTCTAGAATTGAGTACCGCTGAACCATTTGTTTCAATTCTTTATTGAGATTAATGTTCCTCATTTTAATTTCGTTGGAGCCTTACACATGAGCCATGTGATAATTTTAGAAAAATTACATAAATTGATACCTTATAATAAATAATTATTGATGTTAGCGATATTTTTTATTTATTATCATTTATAGTAATATTATATAAAATCTGTAATATGAATAAAAAGTGAATTATGTATATATATGAATTATAATTATTTTTTAAAATATATTATGTTTATTTGGTAAAAATTTGACACATTGTATTATAAATGTATTAAAATGTGTGAAAAATGTATTATCCATCACTAAAACTTGTATTATATGTGAATAATAAATTGTTCTTTATAATATGTATTAAACTTGTATTATAGATGAATTAAAACTAATCAAGTGAAAAAACTTATTATTGCTATAAATGGTAAATATTTTTTTATTATAATATATTTATGTAAGTTTCTCATAATTTTATATGTAATACTCCATCCGTTTAAAAAAGAATTACATCCTTTCATTTTTAGTCTTTTTCAAAAAGAATAATTTTTTTCTTTTTTTGGTAATAACTTTCCACGTGGCATGTTTAAGATTACAAGATTAAAGGATAATTTTGTACATTTGACCTAACTTTAATTTAGAATCACAAGATTCAAAAGTTTTCTTTATACTCTTAAACTTCGTGCCAAGTCAAACTATGTCATTCTTTGTAAAACAGAGTATATACTTAGCTTGTTTGACGTTGACATTGGGAGGTCACAAAAATTTGTTTCGAAAAAAAATTTTTATTAAAAAATTAAGTATTTGATAAAAGTATCTTTTATATATATACATATTTGTCAGTATATTTCTTATTAATTATTGATTAAATTTTAAATTTATAATTTTTTTTACATTTATATATTATATATTATTTTGCGTGTTATTTTGCATAATTAGAAAAAAGAAATAACAAAATAGTTTTGCAAGATTAGAAAAAGAAAACACAAAAATTAAAGATTTTAGCCTCTCCAAAAGTATAATATTGATTGAAAATTGGAACATGTACATTTTAATTAAATAAAAATTATAATTTAATAAATCTTTTATAATAAATATTGAAAATCTTAATATTAAAAGTATATTTTTTTAGGTTAAACTCCTATGGTGTTCATAGTTGGGAAAAAAGCAGTTTTCTAAAAATCACTTTTCTAAGAAGTCATTTAAAAAGATTTTTTTCGAAAATAAATTATTTTTAGCATCAATATCAAATAATCGCTTAAAGTCCTACTCCTTTGTAGAAAATTATTATTTTTTCTCTTTTGAATTTTTTGTTTAAAAGTCATTTTAATTGACTTTTTAAAAAAAATACTTCAAAGAATAATGTATTTTTAGCAGTAATGTCAACCATGCGGTTAAAGTCTTTCTCTTTGGATTAGAGTTGAATGACAAATGTTCATGATAAAGTAATTTTTGTAAGAACTCCTACAAAACATAGTGTAAAGAGTGTCAAACTAAAAAAATACTCTATCCGTCTAATTTTATTTGTCATTAAAGTCGTCTATATGGGCTATGTTCGTTGGGCTGATCTGACCTAATTTGAGAATTAATAGGGCTGGACTAAGTTTTTGAAGCCTATTTAAGAAAAAGGTTTTTTAGCTCGACCTGAATAAGTCTGCTGATTTGTGGAGCTTCAAAGATATCGATAGAGCCGGCCCATGGGCCAATAAAAATTAATTTAAAAATATTAATATAATATTAAAATTTTAAATTAAAGAGAGTTCACAGTCAAAATAATTAGGTTAATATTTCTATAGATATTTTTACTTTTGCTTGAAAAAAAAACTTAATAAATATTATAAGAATAATTTTATTTATCGGTTTGATTAACAAGTAATAATATTAAAATCAATATTGTTTTGTTGATATTTATGATAATACTTTTAAATTATAATTTATAATTTAATTTAATAATTATAAAAACATATAATTTTTAAAAAAATGGGCTAGCTTGGCAAGTCTGTAGCAATGGTGTTCACGGGTTGGTTTGGGTCGGTTATTGATTCAAATCCAAATGAAACAAATTTAAGCATTTTTAAAATGATCAAAATCAAACCAAACCAAATATAATGTACATTTATCGGTTCGGTTATTTTTGGTTTTGGTTTGATTCGGTTATTCGGTTATTAACCATACAAAAAAATAAAAGAACCAATTCATTCCAAACGTGAAAAAGTGAAACAATCCATTCAAATGAAAAAAATAGTTAGATTGAATGCCATTACATAACTTTCGATCATTGAATTTACCGAATAAAACTTCAAAATTCACTATTTTGGCATTACAAGGAAGAGACAATGACATTTTCAGTCTCACGAAGAATTTCATAGACACTCATATACATGAAACCAATAGAAAAATGTTCTCACCTTAGATATTTTTTTCATAAGTAAATTTTAAATAAATTTTGATGAAACATACATAAAATCTTTAAAATTGTTTATGAATATAAATATAATGTATGTATAATAATAAAATTTACATATATAACTTGTTGATTCGATTTGATTATTTTTTGGTTTTTTTCAAACAAAATCATAACCAAACCAAATACTATCGGTTTTTAATAATCTAAAACCAAACCAAGTCAAAATTCAAATTAAATCGATTTGGTTCAATTTTTCAATTTAGATCGGTTTTTATCCAAACCATGAACACCGTTACCTGTAGCCCACGTACATGCGGGTTGGGCCGACCGTTTTCTGTCTCACACAAAAAATGGGTTAGCTCGGCGTGACCCATAATATGTCAAAGCATGTATGGATTAGCTTGATGGGGTGGGTACCCCATATTGACAACTCTATTTGTCATGTTCCACTTTTCGAAATTCAATTTGACTAATATTCAAAGTTAAATTTGATTACATTAATTTAATATTTTAAACAAACCATTTAGATATTCAAAACTATTGAAATGTAGAGTGTGTTTCCAATTTTCCCATGTTTGGTTGGGACAAAAGTTTTGAAAAATATTTTCCAAATCAACTCATTTTCCTTAAAATTAAGGAAAATGACTTCCCTTAAAAAATTAAGGAAAACATTTTCCAAAACTCTCCTCCAATTTCAAATTATATTTTTTTTTGGGAAAAACATTAATTTTAAAAAAATATTTTCAATTTAAAAATTTTATTTTTTTCACCCGATCCGTGATCCCCAACCCCACCCCACTGGCCAACCCCACCCCTCCCCAAAAAATTAATTTTGCTTTTTAAAAATATTTTCAACTTCAAATTTTTATTTTGTAACTCCTACACCCCCCCCATCCCCCGGCCAACCCCTCTACCAGCCCCCACCCACCCCCAACTCCCAAAAAAATTAATTTTGATTTTAAGAATACTATCAACTTCAAAATTTTATTTCACTCCTACCCGCTCCCGCCTGCCCCCACCCACTAACCCCACCCCACCTCCACCATCACCCCAAAAAAAAAATTGTTTTTATAAAATATTTTCAATTTCATAATATTTTTTACTCTAGTAAAAATAACAGATGTCTCTTAAAAATATTTTTCATTCATAAATTAAACATTAAAAATTATTTGCAGAAAATATTTTCTACTCACCAACCAAAAATGAGAAAATAAGTCCAAAATCTATTTGTTTTCCAGGAAAACATTTTCTAGGAAAACATTTTTATGGAAAACATTTTCCTCCATACCAAACACACCCGTACTATAAATTGCAATTTTTACATATTAATATGATGAAAAAAATACATTTTAAAATGTTAGTTAAATTTTTTATAATTTAACTTTAAAAATAAAAATTATAATAAATAATAGTAGACGGAAAGAATATTACCTAGTTGGAAGTTAAATGGACCGTATATCATATTTATTTGTCCAAGAATATTTTTTTAAATCTGTGTCCAATAAAATACTAAGAAATAGTAGTGGGAAGTGGAAAAGCTTGAGACCTTTGAGTCTTTAAATTGTATTTGGAAGATCAACATGATTTGGTAGACTGGAAAAAAAATGGGTGTGTTGAGTAACAAAGTAGAAAAGAGTGATTTAGCTAAAGGTGACCATATTTACTTTTACAGAAATTACTTTGCATATTCTCATCACGGTTAGTCTCATCAAGGGCTATGAGTGTTACGCGACACTGCTTCATCAATTTTTTTTACGTATTATGTGGGAATATATATATATATATATTATTTTATATTTTTAATATGATATATTGTTTTTTTTATGGTATACTGACCGAAAAAAATCTTGCGCACGCCACTGCTTAAATATATGCATTTAATGAAAATATATAATTGTAGATCCTAGTGTTAAGCATGCTATTGTCTCTTGAATCTTGGATAACTGATCACTAATATGGTCCTTTTTAACTTTATCTATGGATTGTAATGTTGATCATTAATACTCTGATATCTATTTCCATTTTTTTTTTAAAAAAATTATACAGTCCAATATCTGTTGCAACAAATTATGAGCTATATTCACCCATATTTTGTTTTTGTTATTTATAGCTATTGTTTCACTCAACAAATTATTTAAAAATGTCTGAAATTCATGAGCAGGAATTTATATTGGTGGGAGCAAAGTAGTCCATTTTACATCACAAAAAAATGTTTCAGGAAAATTAATTGGATTCTCTGCTCCCTTTGATGAAGTGATTAATAGAATCATGTACTTACTTCAAAATGGTTATAGAGATTATCTCTTCAATAATAACTGTGAAGATTTTGCCTTAATACTGCAAAACAGGTCTTGTTATTGACCTAAAGCTCTTCGAAGCAGAGGCGAACTCAGGATTTAAAGATTTTGGGTGCACCAATATAAACATAACTCAAATATAAGGTCTAAGCTAAACTTTAAATAAAATAGGCTTAAGTGGGATTCGAATCTTGGTCTAGAGGGTGGTATCTCTACTTTCTATCAATTGCCAAAGAAAACTTCTATGTTTTTTTATGGGTGCACTGTTGAATATATCTTACTTTGTACCAATTTTTCAAAATAGATATACATATAGACATGAATTTTTCGGAAGTTACCGTGTGCACGTGCGCTCCTACGGCATAGGGTGGGTCCGCCCCTGCTTGGAAGTAGCGGTCGAATTGCCTTTATTAAGAGAGTTTTTCGTGCAATTAATGTTACGTTGCCCCATAAGTTATTCGTCTAATTTTATTTGTCATTAAAGTCGTCTATATGGGCTATGTTCGTTGGGCTGGTCTGACCTAATTTGAGAATTAATAGGGCTGGACTAAGTTTTTGAAGCCTATTTAAGAAAAAGGCTTTTTAGCTCGACCTGAATAAGTCTGCTGATTTGTGGAGTTTCAAAGATATCGGTAGGACCGGCCCGTGGGTCAACAAAATTAATTTTAAAATATTAATATAATATTAAAATTTTAAATTAAAGAGAGTTCAAACTAAAAATAATTAGGTTAATATTTCTATAGATATTTCTACTTTTGCTTGAAAAAAAAAACTTAATAAATATTATAAGTATAATTTTATTTATGGGTTTGATTAACAAGTAATAATATTAAAATCATATAATATTGTTTTGTTGATATTTATAATAATATTTTTAAATTATAATTTATTATTTAATTTAATAATTATAAAAACATAGAATTTTAAAAAAAGTGGGCTAGCTAGGCAAGTCTGTAGCAAGGGGTGTTCACGGGCTGGTTTGGGTCGGTTATTGATTCAAATCAAAATGAAACAAATTTAATCGTTTTTAAAATGATCAAAATCAAACCAAACCAAATATAATGTACATTTATCAGTTCGGTTGTTTTCGGTTTTGGTTTGGTTCGATTATGCGGTTATGAACCATACATAAAAATAAAAGAACCAATTAATTCAAAACGTGAAAAAGTGACAACAATTCATTCAAATGAAAAAAAAATAGTTAGATTGAATGCCATTACATAACTTTCGATCATTGAATTTACCGAATAAAACTTCAAAATTCACTATTTTGGCATTACAAGGAAGACACAGTGACATTTTCAGTCTCACGAAGAATTTCATAGAGACTCATATATATGAAACCAATAAGAAAAATGTTCTCACCTTAGATATTTTTTTCATACGTAAATTTTAAATAAATTTTGATAAACATACATAAAATCTTTAAAATTGTTTATGAATATATATTATGTATGTATAATAATAAAATTTACATATATAACTTGTTGATTCGATTTGATTGTTTCTTTGGTTTTTTTCGAACAAAATCATAACCATGAACACCCTTACCTGTAGCCCACGTACATGCGGGTTGGGCCGATCGTTTTCTGGCTCACACAAAAAATGGGTTAGCTTGGCGTGACCCATAATATGTCAAAGCATGTATGTGTTAGCCTTGATGGGGTGGGCTAGCCCATATTGACAACTCTATTTGTCATGTTTCACTTTTCGAAAGTCAATTTGACTGATATTCAAAGTTAAATTAGATTACATTAATTTAATATTTTAAACAAAATATTTAGATATTCAAAACTATTGAAATGTACTATAAATTGCAATTTTTTACATATTAATATGATGAAAAAAATACATTTTAAAATGTTAGTCAAAATTTTTATAATTCAACTCTAAAAATAAAAGTCATAACAAATAATAGTGGACGGAGAGAATATTACGTAATTGAAAGTTAAATGGACCGTATATCATATTTATTTGTCCAAGAATATTTTTTTAAAATCTGTGTGTCCAATCAAATAGTAAGAAATAGTAGTGGGAAGTGGAAAAGCTTGAGACCTTCGAGTCTTAAAATTGTATTTGGAAGATCAACATGATTTGGTAGATTGAAAAAAAAAAATGGGTGTGTTGAGTAACAAAGTAGAAAGGAGTGAGTTAGCTAAAGGTGACCATATTTACTCTTACAGAAATTACTTTGCATATTCTCATCACGGTTAGTCTCTAACAACATTTCACTATTTTATTTTAAAAGTTTCGTTTTTTAAGTAAATCGTAATGTAAAAAATTTCATTTTATAAATATTAGTATATTTTTCCTGCAATGGGAGTCCTATCTAGAGCCACCAATACATAAGACGTGTCAAGCCATACTCCTTTGTTGAAAAATTACATTGCATAGAGCTCAAATACAGGGGCAGACTTAGCAATGGCTATGAGTGTCACGTGACACTGCTTCATCGAAATTTTTTACGTATTATGTGGGAATATATATGTATATATATGTATTATTTTATATTTTTAATATGATATATTGTTTTTTTTATGGTACACTGACGGAAAAAAATCTTGCGCACGCCACTGCTTAAATATATGCATTTAATGAAAATATATAATTGTAGATCCTAGTGTTAAGCATGCTATTGTCTCTTGAATCTTGGATAACTGATCACTAATATGGTCCTTTTTAACTTTATCTATGGATTGTAATGTTGATCATTAATACTCTGATATCTATTTCCATTTTTTTTCTTAAAAATTATACAGTCCAATATCTGTTGCAAGAAATTCATGAGCAGGAATTTATATTGGTGGGAGCAAAGTAGTCCATTTTACATCACAAAAAAATGTTTCAGGAAAATCAATTGGATTCTCTGCTCCCTTTGATGAAGTGATTAATAGAATCATGTACTTACTTCAAAATGGTTATAGAGATTATCATCTCTTCAATAATAACTGTGAAGATTTTGCCTTATACTGCAAAACAGGTCTTGTTATTGACCTAAAGCTCTTGGAAGCAGAGGCGAACCCAGGATTTAAAGATTTTGAGTGCACTAATATAAACATAACTCAAATATAAGGTCTAAGCTAAACTTTAAATAAAAATAGGCTTAAGTGGGATTCGAATCTTGGTCTAGAAGGTGATATCTCTACTTTCTACCAATTGCCAAAGAAAACTTCTATGTTTTTTTATGGGTGCACTGTTGAATATATCTTACTTTCTACCAATTTTTCAAAATATATATACATATAGACATATGATTTTTTCGGAAGTTACCGTGTGCACGTGCGCTCCCACGGCATAGGGTGGGTCCGCCCCTGCTTGGAAGTAGCGGTCAAATTGCCTTTATTAAGAGATTTTTTTGGTGCAATTAATGTTACGTTGCCCCTTAAGTTATTCATATCAAGTACCGCTGGCTTTGTTTTAGCAAATGTTTGATTGTATTTGTCAGGAGCGGCTCAAGCATATTAGTGGTCTAAAGCAAAAATCAAACGGGGCCTTCAACTTGAATTATTAATAACTTTTATATAAATGATTTATACTAGTTTTTAATTGATTATATAACCATTCTTATTTGAAATTATTTTTTAATGAGATATAGTACTCTAAATATGTCAAATTTCTTCTAATAATTCGTTAATTTTTCAAGAAAAGTTTACTTTTTCTACAAATAAAATTCAATATTTGTTAATATATAATAACTTCTAACCTAGTATTATTAAAAATGAGGCCCCTTAAATTTGGAGGCCTAAGACACATGTCTTTTTTTTAACACTGTCGAGCCACCCCTGGTATTTGGTTATCAGGTATTTAAGTGACATTGGAGTGAGGAGTGATGTTACTAAGGTGAAAGTGGAGGAACTAACTTCGTTCTGTAATCGGAAAAGTTCAAAGAAGTTCATCGATATGAAATGCTGCAAAAAAGTATGTGATTGATGAAACAAAATTAGACTTCTCATCATGTTTTGTGGAATTGTAATTTGTAGTGTTTTTGTTCTTCACAACTAGCTAGATGAAAACCTCTTTTTTGCATAAGAATTGCACTAACTTTTTCTATGATTTTCATTCATACCCTTTTTTGATGGGGATACATAAAAGGACATTCAATGCGGATCAAGTGAGATTAGTTATATAAATTCCAAATCAAACATTTTAAGTAATACAAATGGAAGTTATACCAAACACATCTTTTATCATAGATGTTTATTTCGTCAAAGATGGGTAAGGAGTTGTCTTTCTCAGGAAGCGTTTTATCCTCAATGTAAAACTTTTCGGTGCGAATATGATATAGTCAGAATCCAATGTATATACTAGACACCGGGTGAGATTATTTTTTTTTTATGAAATATATATGTAAGCTCAGTGTTTGTATTTCCATATAGAAGCATGCTTTATTATGGCACCAATACCATCATAACTCATTTCAAAAGAATGTAAATAGAACAATTTAAAAAGTTGTTTTGCTAAGAGAAATCTTCACCTTTTCTTAAGAATAATTTTTTAACAAATATAAATTAAATTAAAGTTGATAAAACATTCATAAAAAGCAGACTTGTACTACTTTTTTCCACCAGTAATTTTTTAGGGCAACTTTCAGATATAACAAAAATAAAATTCATATTTGTATTATATAGAAAAATTTGCATAATTGCGCTCCATAACAAACATATTTATGTATAATTCGCTATACATATACAATTGAAGCGAATTGTATAAAACGAAATGTATAAAAAGAGAAAGAGAAAGAGACTTGGGCAGAGAATTGTATAAAACGAAGTGTATAAAATGAATTGTATAATTATAAGTGTATAGAATGATTATATATGTTGACACCCAATTCTGACGCTCCCCAGTAGGAATTAATTTATGAGCTTCTTAAATTCTCAAACAATTTAAAATAATTAGTTTTTAAATTTAAGAAAAAATATAAAGTTTGCGTTATTTTGAATAATTTTTGCCATTTCTTATATTTTTTAGATAATATATATATCTTACATAATTATGTACATAATTAGTATATTTTATAATCATTCAAAAACCATCTCAAAAATATTTTAAATTTAGTAAGTTTAGGTTATATTTTTGAATCACTAAGTTTACGATTAAATTAATTATTTTATTTTTTGTTAGATTAAGAAGCTCGTTAATTAATTAATATTAATTTGTCTTATTTAAGATTAGCCAAATTTATTAATATAACACAATTTGACTATTTCTTAAATTTAATCCATCTTAGACTTTCAACTTAACTCAACTTTCAGAAACATTTGGGCCAACATCCAATTCAATTTTTAGCAGCCCATTCCATATTTTCCCAGCACACTAATTCTCAACTACACTTTTGGGAGATTTTGAATTTTGAATTTTGAATTTTGAATTTTTGAATTTTGAATTTTGAAATTTTGATTTTTTGAATTTTGAATTTTGAATTTTGAAATTCAAATTCATCCAAAATCCATTCGTTTTGCCCCCCCAAAAAAAAAAGTAATTTTTTGAATTTGAATTTTGAATTTTGAAATTCAAATTCATCCCAATCCATTACATTTTCCCCCTAAATCTACCATAAAAATCTCCTATAAATACCTTCTCTTTTCTTCTTCTTTCTCATTCATGATTTGGAAAAATAGAAGAATTAAAAGAATTCAAGAAAGGGGAAGAATACATGATTCAATTCAAGAATTCAAGAATTCAATTCAATTCATTTCAATTCATTTTTCAATTCAACATTCAATATTCAATATTCAATATTCATTATTCCTTATTGATTATTGATTATTCATGATATATTTTTCATTGATATAGAAAAAAAAAAGGGAAAAAGGGTGAAAAGGGAGTTAAAGTAAAAAAAAAATTTGAACATTCATAGTAGAAAATATTGCCTATAACTCCCGGTCGTCGTTTGAAACTGAGTCGCGTGGTGAAGACAAGTTCCTTGCTCGTACCGTCTCTAGTTCGCTGCTCCGGAGAAGGTGATATTTTTATTCTTACTTCTCATTTTTTTTTTTAATAAATTATGATGTTATTTGTATAGTGATTTTTTTTTTTTTTTTTTTTTTATTTTTATTTTTTGCATGATCCTCTTTGTGTCCATGACGGACTTATCTTCCTTGTATCTCCGAGTCGTCCAGCCCCCTGGAAAATGGCGTACAAGTCGAAAGCAGTAAAGTCATTGCTGGAAATTAATTTTCCAGCCCCCCAAAAGTTGAAGAACAGGTCGATATACTGGCTGCATACACTGATATACAGTCAGAAAATACAATATACGGGTGAAAAAAATAGAAAAACGCAGACAGGAAATACAGGGTGTAAGTTTCAGCGAAAATACAGAATTGACAGACACAAAAACGGATCGTATACGGTCTATATATTAGAATATACACAAAGTGTATACACAGGTCATTTGAAGGAAAGTAGGGGCAAAAGGCCCAAGTCCATTTGTGATAATTTTAGAATTAGGACAGGTGGGACAAAGCCCAATTAATGAATTTGGGCAACTGGCCCAAGTTCAAACTCTACTCTACTCTTCCCTCTTCATTTATTTGTTGTTATTGACTAACATTTTGGTTTCAATTTAATTAATTCTCAAACGAAAGCCATTACCCTTAATTTTTACATATTTAATATATACATATACATATAGATTTTGCTTAGTGTTTATTTTATTTATTAGTTTTGTCAAATGTTTAAATTATCCCCTTTAGAATAACCCTTTAGCTTATTTCCCTCCTTAAGATAATTAATTTTAGAAAGTATAATAATAAATAAATAAATAAAATTTGAATTTATTAAACTTAGTTAAAAATTTTAAAAAAAATTATTTTAAATAGTCATTTTTAGTCAAATCGCCGGTCAACCGCAAGTTAGCGGGCATTCCGAGGGCCTAACACCTTCTCGGAAATGTACATTGAACTTCGAACCCTTTTCAACTGATTTTTATCTGTTTAAATCTTTTGAAAACAATTTTAAGTTTTCTTGATTTTTCTAAAAAATCAAGTGGCGACTCTGTTAGTTTGGAAAGTCGATTTCTTTTAAATCATAAGATTAATTGATTTTCCGAAACTTAGTCATTTTTTCAAGAAATATATACACATATATTATACTTTTTAAATAAAACAGAAATGGCGACTCTGCTGGGGATTAATTAAGTTCTAACCAAAAGGATTTGACTATTATGACTAATTGTTATTATTAAATTGTTTATATGTGTTTAATTTGTTTAAATTATATAAATGGCATTGCATTCATGGCATAACATCTTCCGTCAAACGACGATTATTTTTTCCACTTAAAGGACGATTATGCGGGTTCGCAGTCGTTCGTTAACCAAATTTTTCTCGGGGCACCCTGACGAGTGTAGTTGGCTACTTGATAGTCAACGATCGTTAACTGTCCCAGCCCAAGTCGTCCGCTTGGGTTAACCTTTCCACTCTAAATACAACTCACTCCTAGTAACACTAAGATAGAGCGAAACCAAATCCCGAATTTAGGAGCATTTGAACTAGGACGACCTAACACCCAAGGAGTGTTGGGCCCATTAGATAGACCACCTTGAGTCCTGTCGCGCCCCATTTTCTCGCGAAAACGGGTTTTATCACGACCTAACAACTCTTTTGGGATTTTTTGAATTTGAGGAGTCGCCACCTAACGAATTAAGGTGCGTTAGGGCACCTATCTAACCTAACTAAGTCTAGCTAAGGTCAACGAATCAGAGATTAGGGTAAGGGTTCAAATTACCTCGAGGGGAAGGTGTTAGGCATCCCTCAAGGTCCACAAATGTGGGTCCCGACCGTATCTCATGCAATTTATGTGGGAGTTACAAGTAGCAATTAAGGCCGCTTCATTATTTAGTTAATTAACTAGCATGCTTGCTAAGTGATAACAAATATTAAACAAAATAAAACTATTTTATTAATTATTAATTTAAACATGCAAGGCTTAGGTGATAGCAATATTAAACGATTAAGATAAATTTTATCTAATTTAACATGCGAGACTATGTGATATAACAAGTCGAAGAAATAGCTTATATTATTATTTTAATTAATATTTAAACATACGAATCTAAGTGACAACAATATATATATATTAAGCAATTAAATAAGAGATAAGCAAGTAGATAGAAAGGGTACAAATAAATAAGCAAACAAAAATTTTTGTTTTATTTTAAGCTACCCCAACTAAATAAAATTAGACAAACAAATAAAGGAATAAAGGGAAAGGGAGACTCTAGGAGACTTTTTAGATCAACACTCGACTTTTTTTTTTTTTTTCGATAGGCTGCCGTATAGGGACAGACAAAACCAATGTTTGTCTTTCAAGCCTGAGTCGATGTCATCATCTCCATAGGGCCAACTACCCCTACCCAACCACCGCATGCATTTCGTACCTAAATAGTCCCTAATCGTCCCAACTTGATTGTCCAAGAGGCATTGGACTCTTAAAGGGTGGGTTTAGACAAAATAAAATATAAGGCCCTCCTAGACACCAAGTCAAACAAACAAGGCAAACAAGACGGTCATTTTAGCAATACAAGTCTCAATTTGGCCTCTAAAAATCAATTAAACATGCTTGCAAACGACACATAATTGTGAAAGGTTTTCATGCTAAAGTGTGGCATACGAGCAGTCAAACAAGCAACATAATATTATTAAAAGGGCAAAACGGTATCATTTTTATTTATTTCACAACTAATTAGCTTAAAGTTTATTCTAAATGACAACATTAAAAAATAATGCAGAAAGTGATTACTGAATAATTTATTTTTTAGCAAAAGATTAATAAGTAATTCCATATTTTAGTCTAGATTTAGCAAACTAAAATATAACTAGTCGGATTAGTTAAAACTGACTTTATTAATTGAGTTCTAAGGGCATGATTTCTAAGATGACAGATTTATTGTTGATTCAAGCATATGTTAGAACTATATTAATCTATATTCATAGATATACTAAAACAAATAGCATTACTTAAATATGAGCATGATATCTAAGTGCGAACGTGCTGAAAATATTTTTTTATTTTATTTACAAAAATTATTTAACAAACAAGTAGCAAAATTTTTCTTATATTTTGTTTTAGACATGCAGAAAATTATTTAGTAATTCCCATGAACATGATTTCTAGGTAGAGAACAACTATCTGCAAATAGGTATTGATCTCTACACCCAAATGACATTTAAGTATAAAAAAAAAAAAACCTATAGGCATAATATTTATTTAATTGAATAACTTTGTACAAAAATATGTAGACAAATTATTTATTTTACATCTAGTAACTAAGAAGAGATCTATAGTCATAAACAAATAATTAATATGCAAATTAGGATAAAATTAGTTTCAAACATTGATTAAACAAAATCAACTAAGTTATCAAGCAACGATGATTTATTTTATTTTAGTTAGATCTAAAGCCGTTTTATCAGATTATCGAACAAATTACAATCCTATAAGCATGCTTTCTAACACAAATAAGTTTGCAAATAAAGAGACGATTAGCACATAATTCCCCCTCCCCTTTAGACGATCCCCGAATATATTTTTTATATATGAGAGCTTTAGAGTTAAACAAATATTACAAAAAAAAAAGGTTCAAATAAATAAATAAGAAATATGGCTTCAAATGTATGAACAAAGTAATCTCTTCATCACTAATCTTTACCTTGAACTTCAAGTTTGAAACCTGCCAAAGCAATCAAATGGCTACGCAAGTAATCACATTTATTTAGACAAGGTGAGACACATATGCAATTGTTTCACAAGAAGTTATACATATAGAAGAATAAAACAATAAACTTTCGTAAATGTATGAATGCAAAAGGAATACTAACCGGTTGAGCAGAAAGGGATGGTAGCAATGAGAACGAATTGATCAAACTTCTATTCTAACAAAGCAAAGTAGTCAAGTAGCAAGGAAGAACACCGAAATCTTGAGAGCTCTTGTGTTAAGAGAGAGTGAATGAGTTAGAGAACTTGTGATGAGAGGGAATGAATGAATGAGTTGAGTTTATATAGCAAAGAGGGGGGAGCATATAAGGAAAAGAAATATTCAAGGAAATCAATTAATTATCACATTTTCCTTATTTTCAAGGAGAGCCAAAATCAGAAAATATTCTAATTATTTCAATACCAAAAATAAACTAGTAAAAGTTAGCAAAATAATAATATTTTCCCTTAAAATAAAAAGAGCCAAAATCAGATTTTAAAATATTATATTACCAAGTATAAACAAATAAGAATAAATTAAGAGAGGGTAATATTATTTTCCTAAAATAAAAAAAAGAGCCAAAATTGAAATAATTTTATTTTTCCATATATGAAAACAAGTAAAAGATCTGTCAATTTTAATTAAGGGAAGGGGGATCAATCAATATTATTCCTTGTTCCAAAGGAGCCAAAATCATATTTACTTTATTCAAAAAAAAAAAAAAAAAATTACTTAAAAATAAATCAAGTAACACTCAATATACATAAATAAGGAGAGGTATTTAAGGAAAGACAATATCACAACTCAAATCAAGTTCCGGATACAGTTTCTCATATTTTATTTTTTATTTTTACTGTATACAAACAAAAAATAACAAATTAAACAGGTCCTAAATACATCGACGACTAAATTAAGGGGAGGCAAGTCACAAGTCATGAAATACCATTTTAACATTCTTGAATCCGAGCACACAAAAAAAAAATAGCCGAGGGAACAATTTTATCATTCCAAATTATCAACTCTAAATCAAGAACCAACTACATCAATATCATAAAAAACAACAGAACACAATAATAACTAGAGAGAAGCAAGTAGCCTAGAGATATATTGACATTCCAAGTCACAATTAATAATATTTTGGCAACACACAATATCAGAAAATTTGCAGAGTATGAATAAGATCAGATAATAATTAAATTTGAGACCGAAATATGCATGGCCAACTTGCAAAAATAAAAAGAAGAACAATGCCAGAAGAATGAGGTAATACTTAAAAAGAAGTGTACCAGGATGGATTTTGTTAAAATCCGTCTTTAAACCCCTTGAAACTTTCGAAAACATCGTCGGAGCTCGCTTGTTTGCTGGCCGGTTGTCTTGCTCGTCTATGCCGGAGTTGATGTCGCCAGTGGCTGCTGCTGCTGCTACGCAGGCTGCCGGTTGTTGTTGCTGCGTCTCTTGCCGGCTGCCTGGCAGCTCGCACTGCTGCTGGTTGTGGCTGCTCTCCATCGCTGGAGAGAAGAGAGGGAGGCAGCAAAGAGAGGAGAGGAGAAGAGAGGGGAGAGGGAAGAGGAGACGGGAGAGGGCTGTCGCCGGGCTATTGCTTCGTCGGAGAATGGTGAGGAAAGAGGAGGGGACGGCTGGAGAGAGGGAGAGGAGGAAGATGATGCGGATGGAGAGAGAGCGAAGGGGAGAGGCGATTTCAGCCGGAAAGAATGGAGGGAGAGAAGAGAGGAGGAGGCTGCCAAGTAGGGGGAGGGAGAAGAGAATGACAACTCTTTTTAGGGATTAGGGTTCTTTTAGGTTAGAATAGATAGATTAAAATCTGACCATTGATCTTAGAGGAGATAAAGGGTTAGGATTCGATCTACGATTGAATTTAAACGATGGAAGGTTGAGATTAAAAGATGAAGTCTTAAAATCAAATTGGAAAAGATATGAAATGGCTAAAATTGAAATAAAATTGGCTAGAATTGAAATGGAAGAGTGGTTATGATTGAAATAAAATTGGAATTGAATAGGCTAGGATTGAAAGGAATTAGAATAGAATAGGCTAGGATTTAAATGATTTTGAGGAAAATTTAGGAACTACTATTCAATTAAAGTACTACATATATTAAAATATTTTTATATAATTGAAAATCACTTAAATTTTAAAACATTTGAAATTCATTAATAATTTTAAAATATTTTAATAAATTTACAATAATTTTATTAAGTAAACATACTAGAATATCTAATTTTTTATGCAAAATCAACTAAAATTCTAAACTTTAAGTAAATACGTATTCAATCGAATAGCATTCCTAAAAATGGTTAAAGGTCAGTCAACATTGGGTGTCAACAAGTCCAAAAGGGCTTACGGCCTGAACGGGCGATCATATTTATTTGTTTAAATTTGAAGGATGTATATATAATCTGAAGAAATCATTGTCCTCGGGATTGGGAATACATTGTAGCTTATTCTAGTCAAAGAAAGAGCTCACAAGTTACTAGTCTAAGACGTGAAAACCCGGAGGGGAGAAGAAATGAAGAGGGAAGGACCTCCTATGGAAGCATAGTTCAGAATTGTACCCCTGCGTAGGACTGATTATTTTGTATCCCGTTTTCCCCAATTATGTATCCCCATTTAAGTTTTATTCATAAATTTGTATAAATTTGGGTTTTGGGACAATGGGATGTTTCAAATGACATATACATCCTTCAAATCGTTAGGCCTACACTTGGCATAAAAGGGTCACATATCTGTTTAGAACGCGCAATAACTGTTTATGTGTTATAATTGTTTGTATGATTATGTTGCTTCATTTGGAGATATTCTAGCCTACTCATTCTCGAAAATTATTTTCTAGAACTCCTTAAGCATAAATATCAAATCACTATCGAAAGTACGTCCAAATACTTTTCGAGTCTTTAGTCTCCCAATAAACTCGAACTTTATTTTTCAAAAAATACTCTCATATCAAAAAAAAATAAAAAAAAATTCAAGAATGGGTCGAACTACGTAGGACCTGAATTCTCTTTTATGAGATACGTAGGCAGCCTTCCAAGGTTCGGTCCCCATTTTGAAAAAATTTTATCTTTCCCAACACTTATAAAGAAAGTAGAGTTACATTTCAATAAAAAAATCAGAACTACGACAATTTACTTTGTCACGACTCAAGTTGACATTTCTGACTCATTAGTCCTAAAATAATATAGGCAAATTTCTGTCTATTTAGTCATCTTTCTATATACGTGGGCTAATTTATCTTCAAATGAAGCGACTCTTATGTGTTTACAATAATGTGTGATATCTTGTATTACCTACTACCTACACAAACTAACACATTTGTTGTTTGAGTTATTTTTCTTTGTCAGGTACTCGAAACTGATTTGTGTTGATTAGTGGTTGAACATTGAAAGTTTTCAAAGATTACTTTCCCAATCAAAATTTGTTGAAAGAAAAAAGAAAAATGACTGAGAATAATGAGAATACCAGCCTGACTGAAGTTGTTATAGTTCAACCGCCTGTCGTTGAACAAAATGAGTTAATTGCACAGTTGATGCAACAGATTGCTGAGTTGAGGGTTGAGCTCCAGAAAAAACAAGATTTGTCAATTTCGACTATCGATGTCAACACTCTAGGCAATGGAAGGATTCCACTCCATTTTCCTTCTCTGACTTCAAATTCGAAACATGTCCTAAATAACCCTCCCTCCAACCCTATTCAAAATTCTTCTACCATTGACCTAACCACGTCAAATCTTCATCACGCCAGCACTTCATATCAAGCACCGCATCCTCTTCAGAACCTGAATACCAATCCTCAAGTTTTTCCTCCTCTTCAAAATCAAAACACAAATAACTCTCAAATACTCCCTCCATTTCAGAGCTTAAACGTCAACAATCATCAAACACCCCCTTTCATGTATCAGACCACTTCTATAGACACTCAAAATCCACAAAACTCTCAACCCTTACCTCCGAAAGTCACTTTTAATATCCCAGTTCGAACCAAACCACATCTTCACTATACTGCATATTCCGAACTTGACCACTGCGAAGAGAAGGAGAAGGAGTGGAGGGCCAAAGAGGAAAAGACTAAGCAGATCATAAAGGAAGAGATTGCGAAAGTGATAAAAGAATTTGATTACGCTTCAGAAGAGGTGGGGCTGAATTATGAAAATTTATGCATTCATCCGAATTTGGATCTTCCAAAATGGTTTAAAGTGCCAAAATTCATCACTTTTAATGGAACTGGAAATCCTTTAACACATCTAAAGGTTTATTGTGATCAACTCGTGGGAGTTGGCAAAAATGAAGCATTGTTGATGCGTCTCTTCAGTCGAAGTCTAAGTGGAGAAGCTCTGGAGTGGCTTACATCACAAAAACTAAAACAATGGAAAAGTTGGAATGCACTCGCAAAGGATTTCACGGAAAGATTTGGACATAATGTAGAAGCTGCCCCAGATCGCTATTACTTGGAGAAGATCAAAAAGAAGTCTACAGCAAATTATCGAGAGTACGCTCTTCGTTGGGGAAAAGAGGCCGCAAGAGTTCAACCTCCCATGTCCGAACGTGAGATCACTGAAATGTTCATTCGATTTCAAGAGCCTGAGTACTATGAAAGAATATTGTGTATGATGGGACAAAAATTTGTCAAGATTGTCAAAGTGGGAGAAGCTCTTGAAGATGGTTTCAAGACTGGAAAAGTCACCAACCTTACCGCATTGCGAGCTAATGGAAAAGATACCAGAATTAGTGATATCGATACATCAAAAGGAAAAACAGAGGAGGTAGGTATGGTCACGGCTACCCATATGTGGTCAGCTTCCCAAAGGAAATATCAAAATCATAATGTCAATCAGAAAAAAAATTCCCGTCCAAACTTTAGGAAGGATCCTAAGGTATTTACACCATTAAGGGAATCTCAAACTCAACTTTATGAAAGGTTGAAAGCAATGGATATGCTCTATCCTATAGAAGGAAGACCAGTCAATCCTTTGGGGAAATTTTACAGAGTTGACCACAGATGTGCTTATCATTCTGGAGCCATTGGACACGACACAGAGAATTGTTCAACCCTCAAGCACAAGATTCAAAACATGATCAACAACAATTTGATCAATATTGATTAAGCCTTTCCAAATATCTTTGAACAGAATCATCTGAAAATATTCGTCATCAAATGGTTGGAAAGAAGTATGCCCAACATCGGCCAGAGTTCTGCCTATAAAGCTATATTATTTCTTTTAAAAAGGCATATTTAATCCCATTTTTTCATTTTGTCGCACCTCCCCTTGTAATGAACTACGTCTGACCTGAATTCTCAAAGAATGAGATACGTAGGCGGCCTGTATCGGCCTCGGTCATTTCCTTATTAAAATTTCCTATTTTCGGTTAACCTTTGAGAAGGGAACTACGTTTGACCTGATTCCTGCTCCAACGGGATACGTAGGCGCCACAATGGCTCGGTCATATACCCAGTAAGATTTCCATTTTCACTTTATAAAGGAAATTGGGACAGAATTTTTGAGAGGATCTCAAAAATTCATTTGAAGATGGACTTCTTCAACAAGTCAAAACAGAAGACCAAAATGCTACGGAGTTAGCTTTGGGTGGATCTCAGAAAATTACGATAATCAAGTTTGCAACTAGGATCTCAAAAAATGCCACAAATGTTATTTGTTACTTATTGAGGCAAACTGGGACAAAATTTTGATGAGGGACCTCAAAATTCTCGAATGGGCAACCTCAGAATGAACAAAGCAAGTTACGAGAGTCAAATATATGTAGACCGGGACATAATTTTTGAGGAGGGTCCCAAAAAAAAAAATCCATGAACACTGATTTATTAAGGAAGGACGAGCATATAAGTCAACCGCATGAAGGAGAATGGATACAAGACCAACACAAATCAGTTTTTTCTAAACTAAGAATTTTTCTTTGAATGCAGGAACAACGAAGTCACAAAACGACAATGTCAAAACTGTGAAGCATGGAAAATGACATCATTTATGCCTCTCGTGGCCTCATCAACATCACTAGAAAACTTTTCATCTCAAGTTTTCTTCATTTTATTTACGTTACCTCAAGTGATTTATACACAATTTCTTTTGTGTTGCAGGAATATTGAAGCCAAACACTAATAGATTCTTTCAAAGTTGTAAGAAACAAAGTGTTGGGTGATCACTAGCCACGAGTCATGATCGAAGTTATAATTAGACTAATCAAAGCCTAATGTCGATAAGTCAAATAACTTAAGTTCTTTATCTTTACTTTTATTCTTTACTTCATCGTCAATACTGACGTTTGGTGTCGAGCTTTGCAGGTGATAGTATGAGTAAAGCCAGTATCGTATGTGAAATCAACAGATGATTAAAAGTAACACTATCTTAGAATTGTTGCAAGGAATCAACGAGTTCATCACATCACAAAGATGTTGGTGACCGCAATATTTCCTTGATAGTCAAAGTTATCGAATTGTTACAAGTTTTTGTTAACAATTGGAAACGTCAACAACAAACTTAAATTTGTTGAGTTTGTCATGGAAGGCAAAAGTGACTTTAATCTTCATGTGAATGAATTAAGTCATTCACCTCGATAATTATATCTTTTAAAGAGAGAATCGTAGTCTCGACGTGCATATACGTCAATTTAGTATGTTCGTCGCATAGCAATTTAGGCGTACGTGTTTCTTGATAATTGTCAGAGTCAAAATTATAATTTGTTGGGTATCCACCCCATAAGTGGATTATGTGCTTTGATTGGCCAATCAAAGACTTTGCATATAGTTTTGTTGGGCGATCCACCCCATAAGTGGTTCATATATTTGTTTTTTCCATTTCAGGTTCCTATTCTTGAATTATATTAGAATATTCTCGAGCATCCACCTCGTTACAGTTGGAATATTATCGAGCATCCACTTCGTTACAGTTGGAATATTATCGAGTCTCCACCTCGTTACAGTTGGAATATTATCGAGCATCCACCTCGTTACAGATGGAATCTTATCGAGACATCCACCTCGTTACGGTTGGAATATTATCGAGCGATCCACCTCGCACAGATGGAATATTATCGAGCGATCCACCTTGTTACAATTGGAATATTATCGAGTCTCCACCTCGTTACAGTTGGAATATTATCGAGCATCCACCTCGTTACAGATGGAATATTATCGAGACATCCACCTCGTTACGGTTGGAATATTATCGAGCATCCACCTCGTTACAGTTGGAATATTATCGAGCATCCACCTCGTTACAGTTGGAATATTATCGAGCATCCACCTCGTTACAGTTGGAATATTATCGAGCATCTACCTCGTTACAGTTGGAATATTATCGAGCGATCCACCTCGTTACAGATGGAATATTATCGAGCGATCCACCTCGTTACAGATGGAATATTATCGAGCATCCACCTCGTTACAGTTGGAATATTATCGAGCATCCACCTCGTTACAGTTGGAATATTATCGAGCATCCACCTCGTTACAGTTGGAATATTATCGAGTCTCCACCTCGTTACAGTTGGAATATTATCGAGCATCCACCTCGTTACAGATGGAATATTATCGAGACATCCACCTCGTTACAGTTGGAATATTATCGAGCGATCCACCTCGTTACAGATGGAATATTATCGAACATCCACCTCATTACAGTTGGAATATTATCGAGCCATCCACCTCGTTACACATGGAATACTATCGAGCCATCCACCTCGTTACAGTTGGAATATTATCGAGCATCCACCTCGTTACAGTTGGAATATTATCGAGCGATCCACCTCGTTACAGATGGAATATTATCGAGACATCCACCTCGTTACAGTTGGATAATTATTGAGCTAGCTAGCTTGTTGCAAAGATCACTAGAGTTTGCCATGCAGAAAACAAGAAATGACATCTCCGAATCCTCAACAAGTCAAGACCGAATATATTTTGATATTTGCAACTGGGATAGAATTTTTTGAGAGGATCTCAAAATTCCACGATTTGCTTAGTGACAGTTGAAAGATAAGTCGATACCGTTAACTGGGACAGAAACTTTGAGGATGGCCTCAAAATTTCAAACATGGGTTTATCAACAAGTCTAGATTGGCTTTGAATACTCCCCATCGCATAATCATATATACCTCCAAGCATCAGGCTCAGAGAACTTCGCTAAGCCTGACGTGACATGACACTTGGCAGTGACCTTTTTCAAAATTCAGTTTTCAGAAATCTGTTTTTCTTAAAGTTTCTCTTTTATGTTTCCTTTGTTTTGGCATAAAGTATTTTGTCTTATTTGTCAATAGTTGGGAGATCAAGAAGATCAACCGGAGATAGCAGAACAAGGGAACAGGCAACTGAAGAAATCGACACAGATCAGTTCGTTTTAAAACTAATGATTTTTCTGTGGATGCAGGCTTATAATATTGCTCAGAAATCAGCGAATTTCTCTGATCGATGAATATGGAGGAGTCGAGGGAGGATAAATCTCTCTCAAATTAACGATGTTCCTGAAGACGCAATAATTATTTTATTGCTTATACCAGGGACTTGGGAATATGATTTGTTTATTTCAGTCAATTTCCAACAATATGAAGTCTATAAAGAACGTCCAGCTAGATTCGAAGGATGACATCAAGATAAATATCAGCACTGCATCTGTTTTTATTTATTTCAACATCAAATGAAGAATACATTGAACATTGCATTACATACATAAGACATAAGCTCTATTTGCTTTACGTCAAACTGATCGAGTTGACGTCAAATGTCGGGGATAACAATAAAGTGTCGACATTGTAAAAGACACTGTCTCCCTTTCTAACTGAGTTTTTTTTGCTGACGAGTTTTATCTCAGTCTTTGTCGAGAGCATCCGAAAGGATGAATTCTCCAAAAACAAATCATAGGTGCGGACGACATCAAAAAGGATGCAGCACAACGTGGAACTTTTTCTTAGCAGCGAACTGGGATATAGTCCAAAGAGGAGTGTCAAACTCTTAGGACGCGAGCAGAGGAGCGACTCCCACCACAATCAAACCACACCCCTATCAGAAGGCATGTGGGTTTTTTTTTGGATTTTTTCAGTTTCGGTCTCGCATCCGGAAATTTTGGTCTACCGGAAGCAAGTTTCCAATCTGAGTGACAATGTGCCGAGAGCTTTGGAAATTATGTCCATGTGAGTTCTTAATTATGGGTGTGAAGTGCACCACATTCATGGCTAAGAGGTTACAAACCTCCTTTTCATACTCGTTTCATTTTGTCACTTGTCCAGAACCAAAGGTTATCTAACATAATAGATTTCTTTTTCCACCGATGGAGTCGAACTACAAACAGCCTGATTCCTATGGTTTAAGGATATGTAGGCGGGCTCGATGTTGAAAACTCGGCTGTATTCTAACATTCCTTCTTAAATCTTATTCCCAAGCATCCCGATTCCTTCATAACTCGGTATCGAGATGACTTTTGATTTTTTTCAAAATCGTGCGTTAAATCTAGCGTATCGAACTACAAGTGGCCTGAATTCTCATATAGCCTGAAATATGTAGGAAACCCATTTTCAGGGCTCGGTCATAATTCCTAAAGTCCGTACCAAATCCCTTGCCTGAAAGATGGATATGTGGTCGGTCAAAATTGGCTTGGTCAATTTCATTTTCCTCAAATTTCTTGCATCAATCCAAGTAAAATGAGGGACAGTTGTTGACACCCAATTTTGACCCTCCCCAGTAGGAATTAATTCATGAGCTTCTTAAATTCTCAACAATTTAAAATAATTAGTTTTTAAATTTAAGAAAAAATATAAAGTTTGCGTTATTTTGAATAATTTTTGCCATTTCTTATATTTTTTAGATAATATATATATCTTACATAATTATGTACATAATTAGTATATTTTATAATCATTCAAAAACCATCTCAAAAATATTTTAAATTTAGTAAGTTTAGGTTATATTTTTGAATCACTAAGTTTACGATTAAATTAATTATTTTATTTTTTGTTAGATTAAGAAGCTCGTTAATTAATTAATATTAATTTGTCTTATTTAAGATTTAGCCAAATTTATTAATATAACACAATTTGGCTATTTCTTAAATTTAATCCATCTTATACTTTCAACTTAACTCAATTTTCAGAAACATTTGGGCCAAGATCCAATTCAATTTTTAGCAGCCCATTCCATATTTTCCCAGCACACTAATTCTCAACTACACTTTTGGGAGATTTTGAATTTTGAATTTTGTTTTGAATTTTGAATTTTGAATTTTGAATTTTGAATTTTGAATTTTTTAATTTTGAATTTTGAAATTTTAATTTTTTGAATTTTGAATTTTGAATTTTAAAATTCAAATTCATCCCAAAATCCATTCCTAAAAGCCCCCCTAAAAAAAAAAGTAATTTTTTGAATTTGAATTTTGAATTTTGAAATTCAAATTCATCCCAATCCATTCCATTTTCCCCCTAAATCTACCATAAAAATCTCCTATAAATACCTTCTCTTTTCTTCTTCTTTCTCATTCATTATTTGGAAAAAATAGAAGAATTAAAAGAATTCAAGAAAGGGGAAGAATACATGATTCAATTCAAGAATTCAAGAATTCAATTCAATTCATTTCAATTCATTTTTCAATTCAACATTCAATATTCAATATTCAATATTCATTATTCCTTATTGATTATTGATTATTCATGATATATTTTTCATTGATATAGAAAAAAAAAAAGAAGGGAAAAAGGGTGAAAAGGGAGTTAAAGTAAAAAAAAAATTTGAACATTCATAGTAGAAAATATTGCCTATAACTCTCGGTCGTCGTTTGAAACTGAGTCGCGTGGTGAAGACAAGTTCCTTGCTCGTACCGTCTCTAGTTCGCTGCTCCGGAGAAGGTGATATTTTTATTCTTACTTCTCATTTTTTTTTTAATAAATTATGATGTTATTTGTATAGTGATTTTTTAATTTTTTTAATTTTTATTTTTATTTTTTGCATGATCCTCTTTGAGTCCATGACGGACTTATCTTCCTTGTATCTCCGAGTCGTCCAGCCCCCTGGAAAATGACATACAAGTCGAAAGCAGTAAAGTCATTGCTGGAAATTAATTTTCCAGCCCCCCAAAAGTTGAAGTACAGGTCGATATACTAACTGTATACACTGATATACAGTCAGAAAATACAATATACGGGTGAAAAAAATAGAAAAACGCAGGCAGGAAATACAGGGTGTAAGTTTCAGCAAAAATACAGAATTGACAGACCCCAAAACGGATCGTATACGGTCTATATACCAGAATATACACAAAGTGTATACACAGGTCATTTGAAGGAAAGTAGGGGCAAAAGGCCCAAGTCCATTTGTGATAATTTTAGAATTAGGACAGGTGGGCCAAAGTCCAATTTAATGAATTTGGGCAACTGGCCCAAGTTCAAACTCTACTCTACTCTTCCCTCTTCATTTATTTGTTGTTATTGACTAACATTTTGGTTTCAATTTAATTAATTCTCAAACGAAAGCCATTTCCCTTAATTTTTACATATTTAATATATACATATACATATAGATTTTGCTTAGTGTTTATTTTATTTATTAGTTTTGTCAAATGTTTAAATTATCCCCTTTAGAATAACCCTTTAGCTTATTTCCCTCCTTAAGATAATTAATTTTAGAAAGTATAATAATAAATAAATAAAATTTGAATTTATTAAACTTAGTTAAAAAATTTTAAAAAAATTATTTTAAATAGTCATTTTTAGTCAAATCGCCGGTCAACCGCAAGTTAGCGGGCATTCCGAGGGCCTAACACCTTCTCGGAAATGTACATTGAACTTCGAACCCTTTTCAACTGATTTTTATCTGTTTAAATCTTTTGAAAACAATTTTAAGTTTTCTTGATTTTTCTAAAAAATCAAGTGGCGACTCTGTTAATTTGGAAAGTCGATTTCTCTTAAATCATAAGATTAATTGATTTTTCGAAACTTAGTCATTTTTTCAAGAAATATATACACATATATTATATTTTTTAAATAAAACAATATACAATTTGAATTTGTATAAAATGAGAAAGAGAGAAAGGCAAAAGAGACTTGGGCAGTAAATATACAATTGAATCGAATTGTATAAAACGAGAAAGAGAGAAATTATATACAATTTAAATTTGTATAAAACGAGAAAGAGTGAAAGGAAAAAGAAACTGTGCAGGGGAGTATTTTTATTGTATAATTATAAGTGTATAGGACGAAGATATATGTATTTGCAAGTGTATATATAATTTTATCTTGCTTTATACAAACAGAAACACAATTTATACAATTTGTTTATGTTTGTATAAGGGACAGAGGCGAGGGTGGCGAGCGAGATCTGGGAGAGTGGAGAGCGAGATTTGGGAGAGGGGAGAGAGGGGAAGGAGAATATATTGATATATACAATTTTTCTCGTTTTATACAAATAGAAACAGATTTTATCATTTGTGTTTGTATAAAAGTGAGAAAAAGCAAGCGAGAGATGGAGCAAAGGATGATTATAGCAGTTAATTTGATTTATTAATTTGCTATTATATATACAATATTCCTAATTTTTTACTATCATACTGCGAAACTCGAACTCTCAATACCCATTTGACTAGACTTGATAATTAAGTCATCAAATTATATATAGAATATTAAAATAAAAATAATTCCATTTTTCTAGTATTATTACTTAGAATTATGAAAAAATATATAGTTAGGCTCACAAATAAAAGAAGAATTAAAATCAGAATTTGTTAAAATTTGAGGGATTAAAAGTACAAATTTGCCATGAAATAAGGATAGAACAAGAATTTATTTCATAAATTGACTCAATTTGAAAAACGTAAAATCCATCCGAAACTATTTTATTTCCGTAAATAAATCTTTTTCTAAACCAAAGCTAATTGGGAAACCAAACCAAATAAAAAAGAGATGAAAAGAATTTGTATAAATTCCAAATTCGAATGAATTTAGGAAAACAAAAACAATAATAAATAGAGGAGGCTCTATATCGGAAAAAGACACAAGCAAACAAATATTGTATAGAAGTTGTACAATTATTGTATAGATTATGTGTGTAGTTGTGTAGGTAGTGTATAGAAATTGTATAATTGTTGTATAGTATTAGTTTTAGATGTGTATAATAGAATATATATATTTGTATAGGATGTGTATAGAATTTTTATTTGAATAGAATATGTATAGAAGTCATATATTTATTGTATATAATATGTATGTATTTGTATGGGTAGTGTATAGAAATTGTATAGTTGTTATATAGAATATGTATTTGTAAAGGAATGAAGGATGTGTATAGATTATGTATTTGTATAGGATGTGTCTAGAATAGTTATTTGTATAGTATGTGTAGGCCTAACGAAAGGCTGAATACAAACACACCCAAAATCCAAGAGAATCGTACCGAAATCAAGAATTTGATCGAAGAAGTCATCAGCTACATTCATGAGCAAGAATTTATGTTCGAGGGAGCAAGGTTGTCCACTTCACATGGAGAGTCTTCCTAATGGATGACAGACATTACTAAGGTGAAAGTGGAGGAACTAACTTCCTTCCGTAATCAGAAACTGCATTATATTGTATATAATATATATTTGTATAGGATGTGTGTATGATATGTATTTGTATTGGTATAGAAATTGTACAATTACTGTACATAATGTGTATAAAACCTATATCATTGTTGTATAGAATTATATTTGACAAGAGTGTATATGTATAAAGAATGTATTATTGTTGTATAAAACTTGTACATGTACTGTATTCATATTGTATAAAAAGTGATTGTAAAACTATATGAAAAGTATACTCACAAAAGTATATTTAATGTATATTGTGTATATATATTGTATAAGGAATATTTATATAATTGTTAGTGTATATATTTTATAATATTCGAAAGTATTTTCTTTACCAAAAAATGAATAGCAAGAGGAAGTCAAGAATTTGATTTGAGTGGCCATCGGTTACTATTGATAAATATTGAGAATGAATTGATGAATGTGAACATGTCAATAAAAGATGATATGTTCTCAAATAAATTTTGTTAGTAGATAACAACTTATGTATTTTTCGAGTACTGATAGTTATAAGACAATGATTTCCGTTACTAGTTTTTGCTGCAATTTTATTAGTTTAGTTTGTAAACACACCTTTTATCGTAGATGCTTATTTCGTCAAAGGTGGGTATGAAGTCGCTTTAGTTGAAGAGTTCATGATCTTCAATGTCGAATTTTCCGGCGATGAATTCAAATTTAATCGGACTTCAATATGGATATCGGACACGGATGAAAAAGGTGTTATTTTGCATGAGAAATATTCACTTTCTTCGGAATAAATTCAACAAATATAAATAGAAATAAAATCGATAAAAACATTCCTACTAAGCAGACTTGTACTACTTTCTTCCATCGGGAGGAGTATTCTTAGCTAGCTTTTGACTTCAAATTCTCAAATATTCTTGACAAATTATTTGGTGAAGTTTTTTGCAAAGTTTCACCATGTGTTTGGCCTCAATTTTTTCAAAAATATTTGACCATTTCAAAAAATATGATTTATATTCATAAGTTCTAAAAATTATTTAAAATATCTATAAATTTATATTATCATTTTATAATGAATATGTTCCATTATAAAATAATCTATAACATGATTGATAACAATCAATAACAATAAAAATAACAATATAGGCAAGGAAATACATTAATCGCATACTCAAACTTGTCACTAATTCGGTTATATTTATATCCATTGGACACAAATTGCTCTTTTTCTCAATTTTATCACTCAAAGTCTCAAATTAGAAGTCAAACTTTTTCGAAAGAGGTAATATCAAATATTAGTTGCAATTAATAAATGATGAGTATATTTTATAAAATATAAAAGTTTCGGGTAATTTTAGAATTTTCAAATATTAGAACTTGGCCCAAAAAGTATTTTTTCCCCCTAGTATTTGAGAACTTGAGATACTTGACAAATATATTTGCAAAGTTATATAACCAAACACCACTTTCCAAGTTTTTTGGGGCCAAACGGTCCTTCTATTTATTCTCAACCGTAATCGAACCCTCAATTAATGGTAGAGATGTTCAACCACTTAATCAAACTTGTTAATTACGTTATCAAATTTATATAGGATATCAAATAAAAACAATTCCATTTTTTACTATTATTATAATTATGAAAATATTTATAATTAGACCCACTAATATAATAAGAATGAAAATCACTATTTGTTAAAATTTGAGGGTTAAAAGTGCAAATTTTCCACCAAATAAGGACAGAACAAGAATTTATTTGCTAATTTGACTCAATTTAAAAAACATGTAAAGTCATTCTAAAACTCTTTTATTTCCATAAATAACTCTTGACCAAAATCAAAACTAATTCAAAAACCAAACCAAATAAAAAGAGATAAAATAATTTGTATATATTTCAAATTCGAATGAATTTAGGAAAACAAAAACAATTATAAATAGAGGCTCTTTACATGGGAAAAAGACAACCAAACAAATTCAATTGTATAGAAATTGTACAATTATTGTACAGAATATATAGGTATTTGTATAGGTAGTGCATAGAAATTGTATCATTATTGTATAGAATATGTATTTGTATTAGATGTGTATAGAATATATATTTGTATAGAATGTGTATAGAAATTATATAATTATTGTATATAATATGTATGTATTTGTATAGGTAATATATAGAAATTGTATAATTGTTGTATAGAATATGTATTTGTATAGGAATATAGGATGTGTATAGATTATGTATTTGTATAGGATGTTTATAGAATATGTATTTGTTTAGGATGTGTATATAATACATTTACGGTTGTTTAAAATTGTATTCAATCAATCTCCAATTATCCAATTTGATGTCATGACGGAGGTGTAGAATGTCGTATTGATATCAAGAATTCGATCGAAGAGGTCATCTACTACATGAGCATGAATTTATGTTGGTGGGAGTAAAGTTATCCATTTCATACAACAAAATATTGGAGAGGTCTTCTTGATGAATGATGTTGGTATCACGATGAGTGATATTATTAATGTGAAAGTGGAGGAACTAACTTCCTTCCGTAATCAAAATGTGTTATTGTTATAAAGAATATGTATTTGTATAGGATGTGTATATAATATGTATTTGTTCACGATAGTATAGAAACTGTATAATTATTGTACATAAGGTGTATACAATTTGTATCATTGTTGTATACAATTATATTTATCAAGAGTACTGTGTACATGTATAACAGAATGTATTGTTATTGAATAAAAATTGTAGATTTACTGTATACATTGTTTATATTTTCATAGAATAGAACTATGCATGAATATGACACCAATAGCCGTTCAAAGCTCTAATTAAGTACAAATATATTAAGGTTAATAAAATTCTAATTTTGAAGTTCAAATTAAGTTCAAAATTAAGTTCTAATTAATTTAGGTCAACAAAATTATTTCAAATTCATATTCTTAATTAAGTTCAAGTTATTATAAATTCAAACTATAATTAATTATAAGTTCTAAGTTGTAATTCAAGTCATATCTAACTTCTCTAATTTCAAAATCACTCCATCAATTACAACTCAATAATACACAATTCACCATCTAATTAGAATTAAAAAAAACTCAATATATTCATTACATTCAAGTATATGCTATAGTGTCACTTTTCAAACATCTATCTTATATTTTTTTTAAAAAAAAATTCAATATCAACTCAAAATACTTCAATTACTAACTTCTAACTTCAGAACACTTTAAAATCAATTTTATTTATTTTTTTAAAAAACAATTCACAATCAAATTGAAAAATCCAAAATTCAACTAGACCAGACTTGTTACCTACGTTATCAAAAAATATCAAAAAAAAAAAATTCATTTCATATATATATATATATATATATATATTAAAATTAGATTTATTAAAATTTGAGGGATTAAAAGTACAAATTTCCGAGCAAATAAGGATAGAACAAGAGTTTATTTCCTAATTTGTCCCAACTTGGAAAAACGTGTACTAAGTATTTTATTTACATAAATAACTCTTTTTTCTAAACCAAACCTAATTGGGGAACAAAACCAAATAAAAAGATATAAATAATTTATATATACTCCCAATTCGAGTGAATTTTGGAAAACAAAACAATTATAAATAGAGAGGCTCTTTACATCGGTAAAAGGCACAACCAAACAAATACAATTGTATAGAAATGTACAATTGTTGTATAGAATTTTTCCATATATAGTTTGTATAGGATGTGTATATAATATTTATTTGTATATGATGTGTATAGAAAAAGTATATAATATGTATGTATTTGTATAGGTAGTGTATAGAAATTGTGTAATAGTTGTATAGAATATGTATTTGTACAGGAATATAGGATGTGTATAGATTATGTATTTGTATAGGATATGTATAGAATATGTATTTGTATAGGATGTCTATATGATACATTCAAGGTTGTATAAATTTGTATTCAAATAATCTCCAATCATCCATTTTGTTGTCATGACAGAGGTGTAGAATGTCCAATTGATATCAAGAATTTGATCGGAGAGGTCATCAGCTATATGGCAGAAATTTGTGTTGGTGGGAGCAATTGTACATTTACATAGCAAAATATTGGAGAGGTCTTCGATGAATGACATTTGGTATCACGATGAGTGGTATTACTAAGGTGAAAGTGGAGGAACTAACTTTTTTTCATAATCAGAAACTGTGTTGTTGTTGTATAGAATATGTATTTGTATAGTTTGTGTATATAATATGTATTTGTATAGGATAGGTATAGAATGTACAATTATTGTACATAATGTGTAGAAAATCTGTATCATTGTTGTATACAATTATATTTGACTAGAGTGCATACGTATAAAGAATGTATAATTGTATATTATTGTTGTATAAAATTTAATGTATATTATATATATATATATATATATATATATATATATATATATTGTATAAAGAATGTTTATATAATTGTTAATGTATATATTTTTTAATATTCCAAAGTTTTTTCTTTACGAAAAAATGAATAGCTAGAGGAAGTCAAGAATTTGATTTGAGAGTCCGTCGGTTACTATTGATATATATTGAGATTGAATTTATGAATGTGAACATGTCAATAAGAGACGATACGTTCTCAAAGAAAACTATTAGTAGATAACAACTTATGATTTTTTCGACTAGTTTTTGTAGTAACTTTATTGGTTTATTATGCAAATACATCTTTTATCGTATTTCGTTAAAGATGGATATGAAGTCGCCTTAGTTAAGGAGTGCATTATTTTTAATAATAGATTTTTCGGTGCGAATTTAATTTAATCAAATATTAATATGGATATCAAATATCAGATTAAAAAAAAAGAGAAATTGATGAAACATATACATAAGCTCTTGTCCATATTTCCATGGAATTAAGAGTATGGTTTCAGAAGAATGTAAATAGAACAATTTAGAGAGTTAATTTGCCATGAGAAATATTCATTCTTTTGGGAATAAAATTTCTATAAATATAAATAGAAAAAAATTGATAAAACATTCCTATGAAACAGACTATTACTACTTTTTTTTTAGGAGGAGAGTATTCTTAGCTAGTGTTTGACTCTAAATTCTCAAATATTCTTGATAAATTATATTTGGGTGAAGTTTTTGGTAAAGTTACCTCATGTGTTTTGCCTTAATTTTTTCAAAAATATTTGATTAGTTCAAAAATATGATTTATACTCTTAAGTTTTAAAAATTATTAAAAATACGTATAAATTTATATTATCGTTTTATAATGATTATGTTCCGTTTTAGAAAAAAACCTAATAATATAATTGATAACAATCAACAACAATGAAATAACAATATAGGTAAGAAAATTCATTAATCGCATACGGAAACTTGTCACTAATTCAGTTATAATTATAATTCATTGATCACAAATTGCTCCCATTTTTTCAATTTTGTCACTCAAATTTGAACTTAAACTTTTTCGGAGAAGGTAGTAACAAATATTAGTCGAAAAATAAATGATGAGTATTTTTTATAACATATAAAAGTTTGGGTAATTTTTGATTATTTTATTTAAATTTTCAAATATTATAACTTGCCCCAAAAATACTAATTTTTTCTAGTATTGGGGATCTTGAGATACTTGAAAAATATATTTGTCAAGTTATATGACCAAACACCACATCCTAGGTTTTCCCCAAAATTTTCCCAACTTTTTGGGCCAAACAGGTCTTTACTTTTACTTATCCTCAAACGTGACTCAAACCCTCAATTAATGGTAGAGGTGTTTCATTTGACCAAACTTTTAATTAAGTTATTAAATTTATATGAATATCAAATAAAAATAATTCCATTTTTTACCATTACTATAATTATGAAAATGTGTATAGTCTAAACCCATTAGAATTTGTTAAAATTTGAGGGATAAAAAGTAAATTTCCCACCAAATAAGGATAGAACGAGGATTTATTTCCTAATTTGAGAAAACGTATAAGATCGTTTAGAAGCTATTTTTATTTCATAAATAACTTTTTGCCTAAATAAAAACTAACAGGAAATCAAACCAAATAAAAAAGAGATAAAATAATTTGTATATATTTCAAATTCGAATTTAGGAAAACAAAAACAATTATAAATAGAGAGGCTCTTAACATCGGAAATAGACGCAACCAAAAAAATACAGTCGTATAGAATATATATGTAGTTGTATACGTAGTGTATATAAATGGTATAATTGTTGTATAAAATATGTATTTGAATAGAAATATAGGATGTGTGAAGATTATGTATTTGTATAAATTGTGTCTAGATTATGTATTTGTATAAGATGTGTATAGATTATGCATTTGTATGGGATGTATATAGAATATGTATTTGCATAGGATGTGTGTAGATTATGTATTTGTATAGTATGTGTATAGAATATATATTTGTATAAGATGTATATATAATACATTCATGGTTGTATAAGATTGTATTCAAACAATCTTCAATTATCCATTTTGTTGTCGCGAAGGAGGTGTAGAATGTCCAATTAGTATAAAAAAATTGATCGAAGAGGCCATCTACTACATGAGCAGGAATTTATGTTGGTGAAAGCAAAGTTATCTTATTTTTTTATTATAAATGATATTGGTATATCACGACGACTATGAGTGTTGCTACTAATAAGGTAAAAGTATATAATATGTATGTATTTGTATAGGTAGTGTATAGGAATTGTGTAATAGTTGTATACAATACGTATTTGTATAGGATTATAGAATGTGTACAGATTATGTATTTGTATAAGATATGTATAGAATATGTATTTCTATAAGATGTATATATAATACATTCAAGGTTGTATAATTTGTATTCAAATAATCTCTAATTATCCATTTTGTTGTCATGACGGAGATGTAGAATGTCCTACTGATATCAAGAATTCGATTGGAGAGGTCATCTGCTATATGAGCAGGAATTCGTGTTGGTGCTCAAGTTGTCCATTTTACATAGCAAAATATTGGAGAGGTCTTCTTGATGAATGACATTGGTATCACGATATTACTAAGGTGAAAGGGGAGGAACTAACTTTTTTTCGTAATCAGAAACTGTGTTATTGTTGTATAGTCTATGTATTTGTATAGAATGTGTATATAATATGTATTTGTATAGGATAGGTATAGAAACTGTACACTTATTGTACATGATGTGTAGAAAATTTGTATCATTGTTATATACAATTATATTTGACAAGAGTGTATATGTATAAAGAATATATATTATTGTTGTATAAAATTTAATGTATATTGTGTGTATATATATAAATATATTGTATAAAGAATGTTTATATAATTGTTAATGTATATATTATTTATAATATTCCAAAGTTTTTTCTTTACCAAAAAATGAATAGCTAGAGGAAGTCAAGAATTTGATTTGAGAGTGAGTCCATCAGTTACTATTGATATATATTGAGAATGAATTAGATAACAACTTATGAATTTTTCGACTAGTTTTTGCAGTAACTTTGTTGGTTTAGTATGCAAACACACCTTTTATTGTAGATATTTATTTTGTTAAAGATGGGTATGAAGTCGCCTTAGTTAAGAAGTGCATTATTGCTAATATCGAATTTTCGACGTAAATTTAAATTTAATCGAACTTTAATGTGAATATCGAACACTAGATAAAAAATCAAAAGAGAAATTGATGAAACATATATATATATATATAAGCTCATTGTCTGTATTTCCATGGAATAAAAGTATGGTTTCAAAAGAATGTAAATAGAACAATTTAAAGAGTTGTTTTGCCATGAGAAATATTATTTTTTGGAATTTTTTTTTCTATAAATACAAATAGAAATAAATTGATAAAACATTCGTATGAAACAAACTACTACTATTTTTTTCACCAAGGTGAGGAGTATTCTTAGCTAGTGTTTGACCTAAATTCTCAAATATTTTTGACAAATTATATTTGAGTGAAGTTCTTTGCGAAGTTACCTTATGTGTTTGGCCTCAATTTTTCAAAATATTTGACTATTTAAAAAATATGATTTATATCCATAAATTCTAAAAATTATTTAAAATACCTATAAAATTATATTATCGTTTTATAATGAATATGTTCCGTTATAAAGTAACTTAATAACATAATTGATAACAATCAACAATAATAAAATAACAATATTGGTAAATAAATTATGTGTGTAGATTATGTATTTGTATAAAATGTGTATGGATTATGTATTTGTATAAGATGTGTGTTGATTATGTACTTGTATAGGATGTATATAGAATATGTATTTGCATAGGATGTGTGTAGATTATGTATTCGTATAGGAAGTGTATATAATACATTTATGGTTGTATAAGATTGAATTTAAACAATCTTCAATTATCCGTTTTGTTGTCGCGAAGGAGGTGTAGAATGTCCAATTGATATCGAAAAATAAATTGAAGAGGCCATCTACTACATGAGCAGAAATTTATGTTGGTGGAAGCGAAGGTATTCATTTCACACAACAAAATATTAGAGAGGATTTTTGATGAATGATAAAGGTATATCACGATGACTATGAGTAATGCCACTAATAAGGTGAAAGTTGAGAAACTAACTTCCTTTTGTCGTTGTATAGAATATATATTTGTATATGATATGTATATAATATGTATTTTTTTAGGATATGTGTAGAAACTGTACAATTATTGTATATAATGTGTATGAAATTTGTATCATTGTTGTATACAATTATAATTATAAAAATACATACCTTTAGACCCACATAAATTTAGTCCAGTTTGAAAAAGGATAGAGGAAACCAGATCGGAGAAACTTGTAACCGGCGGCGCAGCGGTTTCCTTTTCCCGGTGGAAGCGAGCCTCCTTGTCGATCTAAATACTTGAAATAATCGAAAAATTATCGGCATTTTCATCTAACTCCGGCGATTGTAGAGAGGGAAAGAGATGGGTCTGCTCACTCACAAAGTAGAAAGGAGCGAGATAGCATCAGGTGACCATATCTACACTTGGAGAACTGTCTTCGCTTACTCTCATCACGGTTAGTCTCACTCTGCAACTCCTTTTCACCATTTCAAATTGTTACTTGTGTTTTAGCGCACGATTAATGGTTTTAAGTAATTCTGTACAGTAGCATCTGGGGTTTAGATTAGAGAGATGATTGTGGAAATACAAATAGCCTTCGTTGTCAATTGTGAATGAATTTGATAGACGGACACAATTGAAATCCACAAAAAAGTTGGAGTGTAGTAATTTCTCATATTCGTGAGGGAGTTTGAGGAGGTAGAATGCACTAGATTTTATTCTACCATTGTGGATAGAAAAGTTGTTCTCGATAGACCTTTGGCTCGTAATACACATTGAAGAATAAGAAACTACGTGATTTACGAAATAGTGCTATTATAAAGGAGAAGATGAGAGGAGGCTTAGCCCTTACCTCTCCCAAACAAAGTGCTTTTGTGGCAACACTCGACTACTTATTAACCTTTTATCCTAATCGCCATGTCCTCATTTAGCTAAAGCTATGACATGTCTCGTCTAATCACCTCACTTTAGTTCATCTTCAACCAACCTCTACCCCTACTAATTCCGGCTTAAAACAACCTCTGATGCCTACTTATTGGTGCATCCTCACACCTCCTATTCACATAACAGAACTATCTCAGTCTCGCTTCCTTCATCTTATCTGCCATGGAAGTCACTCTCATCTTACCCGATTTAACGTTATTCCTAATCATATCTATTCTAGTATGCCCACATCCTCATCTTCACTATATTCATCTTGTGAACGCGGACGTTCTTGGCCGACCAACTCTCCGCTCCATACAACAATGTTGTTCTAACCACCATTCTGTTGAAATTACCTTTAAGCCTTGGTGACACATTCTAAAAATAATGTACTGAGATTTTACGGACATCCACAAATCTTGAGGTCCACGGCATTTTGGGAGTGGATGTGCATAAAAATTGAGAACTCACTTGTATTTCAGGATGAACATTTCTTCATTTTTGTAACATTTTTATTGTATTTGCAGAAATGAATGTACATCAATCTGTGAGATTTACTCCAGCTTTTACACCACACCAACATTACGATGCTTACATAAATTGTCAAAACTTCATAAAGGGGTTTAAAAGAATTTTTAGTCACACCTAGGATTTGAACTTGACTTAAAGGCAATTTTTGAACCCCTTTCCCACTACACTACATTCTTTTCTCAAGTCAAGGGTACTCAACAGTTCATATATAACCAAAGAAATGTTTTTACCCTATTTATGCAATACAATTTTTCCGAAAGGTGGTTCAATTTATCTTCCTTCATTCCCTTTAGCTTTGTCATTACCTCCAATATGTTCCTTGCTAGTTGATACGGAAACAATCTTAATGTGTTAGACTAGTCATTTAAACACATTTGCTCCCCAGTTCAACACCTATGGAACTTGTCAAAAATGAAATCATACTTCTTTCATTTAAACAAACATTTGGATCTCCTACATTGCTGAAAATAAGATTGATAAACTTGCCTTAAGAGTTTATTTGGTGTTCTATAATGTAGTGGTCCTTAGCTTTTGTACTTGAGTCGTTTACGTGTCAAGCTTATTCAACTTCGTTTAAATCATAGTGGATTACGCATAAGAGAAAGAAACAAGCAATCACACAATTTTCGAGAAGGTACATCCTTCTTCAGGAGCTGCTTCTGAAAATTCTATTATTTTACTTTTTGCTAAGATGATTTTTTTGTAGCAGCACTATACCTGTATATACTTTGGACAATTTGGATAGAAAGAAAGTAGATTACTTTTTTTTTGAAACTGAGAAAGAAGAGTAGATTATTGAGGGGGAAAGGCCGGTAGTTTAGTCAATTACTGTACATATAAGAAAACTGTGTTGTGGGCCCTCTTAGCTCAGAGGTTAGAGCATCACATTTGTAATGCGTTTGAATGACTATAAGTGAGCCCTTCTAGATGTTTCAGCTGATATTATTACCAGTATTCGATACTGAGTCATTCATAGCCCTATTAGCGCTAGTAGAGTAGGATTGACCCGTAATACAGAACCTTTAGTCTTGTCCGAAAGCCTCAGGCGAATATACCCATGTAAAGTTCAGATATCTTTAAAAATTATTTAGGAGACTTTGTAAATGACAAAGAAGAAAATCCTGAAGCTCATGGACTCTCTTTCAATTAAAAGGAGCCAGACGGATACTCAGGATATATGCAATACCTCCTCGGTAAGTTTGTGTCAACAATAAAATTATCTACTGATGAAAAAGATAAATTCAGCAGTAGGAAATATCTGATGCGCGTGTCAAGTTAATACTCTACATCAGAGTGTTAACATGCACGTCTCTTGAGTCTTGCATAACGGGTCATTATGAGGAAATCACTCTAACTTCATCTTTGATGTTGATATATTACCATGATAACACTTTCTAGTAATTAGTGGATGAGGCACGGTAAACGTTATCTCCTGTTATTTCTTTTCTTGTCAAACTGTCAGTCATCTATACGTCAATATGTATTGCAACTGAATTGAGCTATTCAACCATATTTAGTGATATATATTCTGGTATCTGATCAGTAGCTGGTGTCACTTGACAAAGTATTTTTGAATGTCTGAAATTCATGAACAGGAATCTATGTTGGTGGAAGCAAAGTTATTCATTTTACGCGTGACCAAAGTATTGTTTCAGGAGACCCAATTCTCTTCTCTGCTCCCTTAAATTGCTCGTCAGCTTCGAGTACAAATGTGTCTTCAACCTGTACGAATATTCCTGACTGTGGATTTCAACAAAAGGAAAGTGGGGTGGTTCTCTCTTGCTTGGATTGTTTCCTGGGTGAGGAGGGGCTATTGTACCGCTTTGACTATGGAGCCAGCCCTTCAGTTTTTCTTACTAAACTTCGAGGTGGGACATGCACCACTGCACAATCTGATCCTCCAGAGGCAGTGATCCATAGAGCCATGTACTTGCTTCAAAACGGTTTTGGAAATTATGATGTCTTCAAGAACAACTGTGAAGATTTTGCCTTATACTGCAAAACAGGTCTTCTTGTTCTTGACCAAGGAGCTCTTGGAAGGAGCGGTCAAGCTGCATCTGTCATAGGTGCTCCTTTGGCAGCTATTGCCTCGTCGCCTCTGAAGTTATTCATGACAAGTCCAGCTGGCTTAGTCGTAGCAACTGTTGGAATGTATTGTTTGACCAGGTATGCAACTGACATTGGTGTGAGGACTGATGTTACTAAGGTGAAAGTGGAGGAACTGACTTCATTCCAGAATTGCAAAAGCTCGAAGAAACGCAAAAATGAGAACCATTGTGATACAAGAGAGGTTACTCTCAATCAAACAGATACACCAGCTAAAACGCGGCGAAAATGTGATTGAAGGAGTTTGGGATTAGTTTTGGTAAATAGGAGGACTGGATCTTTTCCAGCAAAATGATGTGTCCTGTTTAGTCATGTTGATTGAATCTGCTAAGCTGTGAAAATGTTTAACGTTGCTATTCATTTCCGTTTGTTTTAGAGTAAGAGTAGCCAATATTGACTGAGGGCCAATAGGCAACAAAGTTTAAATTGCATTAATTTGTTGCTTTGAGATGAATGCAAACATTTTCTCACAAGGAATAATTTCTAAAGCAAGACTTCAAATATTAAAATTCTTGTACATACTAGTATTAAGAAATGAATGTGTTTTAAGAAGCAGCAAAAATATTTGATTCAAAACTAATAATTGGGGTATTTTTGTGCCAAAATATTGACAACATTGACAAATCTGAAACAAATTGTTGATGACAAGGGAGTTTTTGTTTTTACCAAACTATTAACGAGGGCATTTTTGTTCAAGTTTATACAATTTAAAGGCATTTTAAACTTTTTTCGTAAATAGGGCATAACACATAAATATGTTATTTAACTTGGCTTCAAGTGACATTTATACCCTCCAACTGTGGGTGCGCACAAATAAGTAGACACTTAAAACTATTCTAAAACTGAACAAGTAGACACATGTGTCCTATGTGACAACATACATGCCCTTCAATTTTGGATGCGCACAAACAAGTAGACACTTAAACTATTCAAAAATTGAACAAGTAGACACATGTGTTCTATGTGACGCACGTAGGATGCACATATAATGTCATGTGTGGGCTGCCACATAGAACTTCTGTGTCTAGTTGTTCAACTTTTGGATACTTTAAGTGTCTACGTGTTTATTTTAAATAGACAAAAAATAATTGGTTGTTCAACTTTTGGACAGTATAAGTGTCTACGTATTTATTTTAAATAGACAAAAAATAATTGGTTGTTTAACTTTTAGATAGTTTAAGTGTCTACGTGTTTATTTTAAATAAATTAAAAATAATTGGTTGTTCAACTTTTGAATATGTAAGTATCTACATGTTTATTTTAAATAGACAAAAAAAATTGATTGTTCAACTTTTGGATAATTTAAATGTGTACATATTTATTTTAAATAAACAAAAAATAATTAGCAATACATACGTGTTTATTTCAAAATAGACAAAATAATTGGCAATACATTGTGTGTAGGGTTATAGGTTACCTATTACTACAAAAAAAATATTCAATTAATTAGAGTTACTTTAGTTTTTATTGTGATTAGGTGAGATTAAAAAAAGAGTTAATGACTAAAAATATGGATTAACAATCATTTGTCAAAAAGAAGGTGAGATGAATTTCCCCTCTACGACTCAGCGGTCCCACCACCCCTACCCATAGCAGCCACCTATCCCCTCTTCGTTTTCGTGAGTCTCTGTTTTCGTTGATCAATACTCATATACTAATGCGATATTAATCGCCATATCCATTGTTTCTTCTTCAAATTTTGTATTGATATTTGAAAGTATTGTTCGATCCATTTGGATGGCGAATTTGTATGTGAGGGCTGCTCCAACCACGGATCTGAATCGGAATACTGAGTGGTTCACCTATCCTGGAGTTTGGACTATTTACATATTCATTCTGCTCTTCTCATGGCTCGTTGTGCTATCTGTTTTTGGGTCCTCATCCGGCATGGCATGGACTATTGTCAATCTTGCTCATTTCCTTGTACGTATTCATTTTTCGTGTTTTTGAAAGGATTTTTAGGTATTGATCTGGTTTTGGAATATGCGTTTTATGATTAATTGACTGTGTTATGGTTTTTGAGATCTGGGATATTGGGAGGGAATGGATCTTAGACTGGTTTTCTGTTGGAAGAGGTGTATGATAATATTGATAAACCTATATATGGCTACTTATAGCCTGGATATTTGTTTTCTGCTTCCAGTTTGATTGAATTATAGTTCATTTTGGTAAAGTTGTGACCATGAGGTCATGAGTTTGAGTTCTGGATACAACATATTGGGTAACTGCAAGGTAAGGCTGCGTATAACAGATTTTTTGTGGTCGGGTTTTTCCATGGACTTTGTATATAGCGGGAGCTTAGTACACCAGGCTGCCCACCAGGCTGCCCTTTATAGGTCATTCTGGGATATGTATACAGGAATTTAGTGCACTAGGCTGTCCACGTTATGGTACATGCATATGGTCCTTGTGATTTCTTAAATTTTACCAGTCTTGTGGTATGAGGAGTATATAGTGAGTCATTACCTTTATTCTAGGGAGTATTTTTCAAAAGAGATAAAAAAAATTTTGGATAAATTAAAATTTCATCAGTGTATGAAATGTATCATCATCCATTATGGCATTAGTACCTTTCCCTTACTGTGGTTTAAGCTTTTCTTGCTTCCCTTTTGTAGCAATAGATTTCACTTATGTACTCTGTTATATTCTTTTGGAAAATATTGAGATACTTAATACATAAGAAATGTAGTAGGCACTCATTTGATTTTCCTTTTTAGATGCTAAATTTTGATATTTCTGTAAAATCCTGAAAACTACCAGATGACATAGCAGAGTTGGGAAGCTTGTTGTGCACCTATCAGGCTTTTCTGTCTCATTTGTGCATAACTTCTCTTGTCTGTTTTCCTTCAGGTCACATATCACTGCTTTCACTGGAAGAAGGGAACACCATTTGCTGAAGACCAGGGTATCTACAACAGATTGACATGGTGGGAGCAAATGGATAATGGCAAGCAGCTTACTCCCAATAGGAAGTTTCTGACAGTTGTTCCTGTGGTGCTGTAAGTATTCATTTCATTGTGTAAATCATTGGTTGCAGCTTTAGGCTCTGATGTCAGCAATAGGTTTGTGCTTGCAATGATAAGAAACCACGTGTTATCATTCATGGTATAACAATCAATGCATTATAGTTCCTCATGACAATCCCAAATTATAATCTCTATATAAGTTATCAAAGAACTAAGCAATCCCTAAATGTCGTGGCGTAAATAATGGGGTACTTATTTACAATCCTAGTGAACTAAGCCTATGTTATAGAAAATATGTGTTATGGAGGTTGTAGCAGAATGGACTTAATGAGTGTCAGCCAGAATAAAAGTTTTTCTAACACAAAATTGGTAATATGGGGCTTAAGTTAGTTCAGGAATTTGAGGCGCACCGCGCACGCCACAAGATTTAAGCCTGCTGTAAACCAAGTTTGGTCTTTAAGTGAAGAAGGGTAGAAGGACAGACCATTATCCACCAAGTACTTTCTAAATTCTGTTTTTGTGTAGTTAGTTAAGCCTGGATCCTTTGTAAACTTTTTGGTACCTTGTACTATTTTGAAAATAAAGTACTTTGTCTTATCCACGGAAAACCCATTATTAACCGAGTATTGACGTAGGAAACAGTGGTTTTCTCTGTCATAGGATAAGTAAGTCAGCGTCTTTGAGTTTAAGAAGTGAACTTATCGACATTGGTTTGAGGTCTTTAGTGCTTTAATTTGATGTTGACCTATATGTAAGTCAGATGTTCTAAAAGGAATTCCCAATAATATAAGCACAAAAGAGTTATATGTAAAGCTTCGTCTATTGTGACAAAGCGAGACTAATCAATAATGAGAGAGGATTGAATGCTGTGAAACAGCATAATGTCTAATGGCTAGTTTCTGTAGCAGACCAGCAGTGAGTTCTACTGTAAAAGGAAGTGAAAAATGAAACATCATTTGATATTCATTGACATTTGCTTAAAAGGAAAAAAGAAGGAACCTAGAAAATCTGCAATAATGGACTGTAAGGGAAAATATTTTGGACCCATGATTGTGTTGGTTTCGATTATAACATTTTCCTGCTAAAGTTGAGATCACCTTAGACCTTTAACACAGGCATTTTTTTGATCCTAGGACTGGATAATATTGAACTAGAAAAGGTACTAGTAAGGGTGTCAACCAAAAGGTTGGGACTGAGGCATAGTTGTTGTTGGTTAAACTATCAGTCCAACTGGTTCTATATGAATTCCAGGACTTATTATCAAAGGTGAAAAGCGCAAAAAGGCTCTAAGGTCCGTTGGGGCTTTAAGCGCAAAGCGCAAATAAATCGTGGACACAGTGTTGTGAAAAGCGCAGAAAAGCGCGCTTAAAGCGCGCTTCAAAGCGAGGCGACACCAGTGCGCTTCTTTCTCCTGAGGCGATGCGATCTGAAAAAGGCGCTCGCTTCAGATAAAGAAGCGAGAAGCGACACTAAGGCAAAAGCGCAATAAAGCGCGCTTTTTATAAAAAAGCGACAATTAGGGTGTTTTTTTAAAACAAAAATCTGAAATATACAATTTAACTTAATTTTCTTTCACGACTCTTCTTTCGCTGCTTCTCTCTTTACGACCACGACTGAGACTGCGTCTCTCTTCACACCTCGACCGCTACTGCTTCATCTCTGTGAGTTTCTTTTCTCTTCACGATGCGACTGCTGTAGTTTTTTCTTCTTCTTCTCTTCTTCTCTTCATCTCTGCTACAATCTACTACTGTTTCTGTTCACAATTACTGACTGCCTCCTCTGTTATTTTTAAATTCATTTGCTTTTTTTTTCGTTTTTATTTTTTGATCAGCGTGTATGCTTGCTGCTCTGTTTTTTATTTTTTGACACTTCTTTTTTGTTTGAGTCTTTGTGATTTAATTATGTTTTTGATTTTTTGCTTTATATGTTATGACGTATGAGTATTATTGACTATCTATTTTCTTTTAATCTAAGACTATATTACCTCTATTTAGTTATTTAATATTTTTTTATTGTTATACTAATTGTCGCTTTTTTTAAAAAAAAAGCGCGCTTCGCTTCACGCTTCTCGCTTCTGTGAAGCAAGCCCTCGTCGCTTTTTTCCGCTTCTCGCTTCCCAAAACACTGCGTGGACATTAATGACAAAAGGCTCAAAGGGAGAAAAAAAATACAAATATATATGTTTAGTCCAAAACAAATTATTATAAACATGAATGACAAATATATGAACAAATAAATTTAAAAAAAGATGAAGATAAACTGAAATATTAATTGTTTAGTGTCACCTCTTTAGAAGAGGCTCATTAGCAAGGAAAATCATGCCGTAGAACCTTGATGATGACACTGAAGCATACATAAAGCGAGACGAAGTGCTCAATAGGTTTTGAGCATTGCTTCAGGGCTTAAGTGTGCCTTTGATAACACTGTTGCAGGAAAAAATGACGAGAAACTAGTCATTTTGTATTTCTTTGTTGCAACACTCAACAAGTGTATGCTATATAATTGTGCTGAAAGCATTTTTGCAATAGATTCCTAGTAGTTTCTCCAACAAAATATCACCTTAATCTGGGTAATCTTCCAGACCTAATGCTATAAACATTTTTTGGTGGAAGCCGTATTAGAAAACGTAATATTAAATTAAGTAATTCGATAACCTATCAGTTTAAAGAATATATTTTGATTTGGTTGTTATGAGATCTTTTTAGCTTGATCTTTTATGACTTCAACACATTATCTATGTTAAACAAGTGGTTTGTTCGATTTATGTATAATTTAGGAAACATAGATGTTGGTCCCAATCAACTTTATCATATGGTGAAAGTCAAAATATAACATTTTAGTGAAGTGTTCTTGGCACATTATTGGACAAAACATGCTCTACTATGTTTATGTTCATTAATAAAAACACACACCTACGTTCAAATGTAGAAGTGCAATATGTTTCGGATTCAGATCTACTTATGCCTCCACGAGTGTGGATGAATGATGGTCTGGATAGCTAAAATAGTGCTCATAATGTGTCTGTGTATTACTTATCTATGAAGAGAAAAAGAGTTTCATCATATTGCTTACTGGTTCTGCATGAAACTTTTTTCCCATCTTAACAATGAACTGGAGTTCTCGTGTGATAGCTTGTTCTCTGATAAAGTTAATATGGTTCTAATGGTGTTAATAGGACATGAATTGTTTGCCATTTGTCTTGTCTCTGCCAACAGATACACAACACTCCCTCGTTTTCTCATTTTCTGGAGAAAAGAGATGGGAGTACTTCAATATAATTGATTCGTGCCTGTTTAAGACGATTTCACCTTACAAATATGTTCTAAACTTGCTTCATTGAAATAGGTACTTGATAGCTTCCCATACAACTGACTATCAACACCCAATGCTGTTCTTCAACACATTTGCAGTTTTCATACTGGTGGTTGCTAAATTTCCCAACATGCACAAGGTTCGAATATTTGGGATCAATGCAGATCAATGAACTACATTCAATTTGAAACTTTTAGTTCAACTTAACTCTCAGCTATATAGTAAGTATTTGATATGTTTTAACAATTTTGAGTAAACAGGGAACTCCTCTGTACAAATGCAAAAACTTCAAAGGGTGAAATTATATATAGTAAAAAGATTAAGAGCCGATGTTGGGTTTGCTTAGCTACGCTCTAACAATATTCTTGAACTACTATATCTTTTCTCTGTTTGATTACTAACTCTTGTCTTACCTAAAAGCAAAAGTTGCTGTTGGAAGTTCAAAGATCCTCAAAGTAATTGTTAATGAATTAATGAGAAAAGATTATATAGAATATGTTGAAAATGTGATAGGAAGTTCTAATAGGGTTAAAAATACTCTTATACAAATATACTCAGGTTAATAATTTGAACATTACCCCTATTGCAAATAATTTAGTCCAGCAATATTTCTATTGTTGTTTAATGAGTTAAAAATAAAATATGGTTTTCCTTGTAAATGTATTTAAACCCGTAATTATACAATGAACTCATGTAGTTTTTTTTGTTATTTTTTTGCATCCATCTCTATTTAAAACATGCACAATTAGCTATTAGGCATGGAGTTTGAAGTTAATATAACAATTCATCAAATTCAAAAAAAAATTCTTTTATATTTAACTTTTTTGATTGAACATGTACAAATATTAAGTATAAAATTCAATCGTGAGCACTTAAAATAATTATTTAAAATTTATAAAATTAAAATTTTTGATTCTATCTCACACAAAACTACGTGCTTGAAAGGATAAGGATCAGTTTGGCACAGAAAATTGAAAAGAGTAAATATGCGTTTGTCTTATTTATTTAGTATCCAAAAAAGAAAGGGCCATGCAAAATTTATTTCTACTCTTTTCTCAAAGTTCATGTACTGTCAGGAGTCGTCGAGTCCGGTGAGGGAGGCGGGTTTAATTTTGGCAAAATATGTCACATAAATTGAAAGAAAAAATTATCGAGTTCGGTGGGAAGTGGGGGAGGGGGGAGATTTTGACGAAATATATCGTAGATTGATAGTCGATTTAATATAACGAAAAAATAAGTGATAATAGTACGACACTTTAAATTTTTTATGATATACTTTTGTATTGTTTCTTTTTTCAAAAATTAGATTCCATATTGAAAGAGTGGTATAGGGGTGGGCATTCGATAATTCGGTTCGATTTTAATTTTTTTTGGTTTTTTTGGTATTTGGTTCTTGTACACGTGTACCGAACACCAAATCAAAATAATTCGGTTCAGTTCAATTTTTATTATTTCGGTTCGGTTTATATTATTTTGATTCGGTTTTGCTTTTTCGGTTTTTTTAAATGGGCCTGCTTAGTGGGCTACTTAAAATTTAAAAATGGAAAATTTTTCAAAATGTCAATATTTTAACATTTAAGAGGGCTCATTAGCAAACTTTCAATATTTAGTAGAAATGTCAAATTTTAGTTTGTTATGTATCTTATTTATGTTTTTATTATTTGTTTTTATTTAAAGAATATAATTATTTAATAACAAAAGGGAGAAAATCAAGGGAGAGAATATTTCAAAAAAAAAGATAAGGATCACTTAATTTTCTCATCAGTTACATTTTCAAAGAAAACTTAAACTTTATTTTTTTTTTCTCCAGAATTTTTACCTTTTTAAAATTGTATTCATTCCACAATATATTCTATTTATATTCATTATAGTTTTTTATTAGTTTGTATTCATTCCAATAGGTATACCAAATGTATCTATATAGTTATTTAAGAAATATATTTGTATTCATATTTTTTTCCCTCTGTAATTATTTTTTTTCAAAACTCTTGTATTTCGTATTCATTTCAATATGTATTTTATTTGTATTTCTATTTATTCTAGTTCTTATTTAGAATTTTTTATAATAATATATAAAATACAAAAAAATAGTATGATGAAAAAGTGAGAATGAAATATAAAATTGAAAAAAAATAATTGAATATTTGGTGTAATCATTCTTAAATAAAATATATAACTAGTTGACATACCTTTAAAATATATACAAATTAGAAAAAAATGTCAAATTCATAAATTATGCAACTTAATTTTTGAATGAATACAAATATTAATTGTATACATACGATTTTAAATAAAAATTGAGAAAGGATACAAAATTCTGATTTTTTTTTATATATATATAAAAAGAAACTAATAGGATTTTGTTCTTCATGTAAATAATATACATATCTAGTTAGTATACATTTGGGATGGATTCAATTAGAACAAATACAAGATTCATAACTAACAACATGAGATTTTGAATGAATACAATTATTAATAGCATACATACTAATTTGAATATTAATTGAGAAAGGATACAAAATTCTAAGAAAAAATTATAAATACAAATACAACAAATACATAAAATTTTCATAGCATACAATACAAATCCAACAAAAGTTCATTAATAAAATCTAAAATATCATAGTCATGTAAAATGTATTCATATATTATTGAATATCTACGAATGTGAAAAAAATATAAAGGAATAAAAAAAAATGATACATTATCAAAATTAACAACTACTGACCCCAAAATACAATAATAAAATAACAAGTGAATACAAAATACAAACTAATAAATATTGCACAATGTACATAACAAGAAATTTACAAATATATTCAGTACACATTGTTGAACAAATTGTTCTTTAACTTCAACTGAACTAAACATGCAAAAAATATTTAAATACCTCTTCATCAACAATTTTGTTTTCTCCGTCATTTTCTTGTACCCTACGAGTTACATTTTCAATCTGAATTTGATGAAGACTTTGTTCTTGTCGTCTCTCTTCCCTAATTTTAGAATCAGATTTTACAATATCCGTTATTTCTTGTGTAATACATAGATTAAATGATGGAAAATCACTAGAAATCATTTTACTAAGATGAATAGTGTCTCTTAGAATCATTTATTGAAGAGTGTTTTATAGTTCTAAACGAGAATTATCCAACTTTCACCAATGATTTACACAACAATAAAATCAGAAAATAAATCTAAATTGATAACGATGAAAATACCTTAATTTGAGGAATTTGTGTGAATCCAGATTTTGAAGATAAAAAAAATATTTTGGTAGAAGATAATAAGAAATTTGGGGTTGAAGAGAAGAAGAATTTGAAGGTTGAATAGGAATATGAACAAGAAAATATGAAGAGAGAGAATTTTAAATATGGAGAGATAGTATTTTATTTCTTTTACTTATGGGAAGAGAGAGATATGGGAAAAATTAGCAAATTTTGATTTTTTTTTTAAATTAAAATAATTTGAGAAAGTGAACTATGGATATACATGGAAATGTAAATAAATTAATTTTTTAGGAGATAAAATAGGGGTTTAATTAGGATACATATTCTTTTTCAAAATAATGACATTTTTGACATTTTAACTAATATTTTTAAAGTAGTGAGTTTTTTACTAATTAAGTTGTTGATTTTGACTAGTTTGCTAATTTTTCCTTAAGAATTTACAATTTTTTGTTTGATTTTTCAGCTTAATGGGCTAAAAATAATTACATCAAAGAAGTGCATTAGTCTTTTACTTTTTTATTTTTATTTTATATTATAATATTAATATTTATTATTTAACATTAATAATTAATATAATATAAATATATATTAATATTATAATATAATATATTTCGGTAAACCGAAATATTGAATAACGAAAAATTGCATACCAAAAATCGAACCGATATCAAAAAATACAAAAATGTATATCGAATATCGAACAAAAATTGAAATATCAAAAAAAATTAATTCAGTTTGATGTTTCGATTTTTCAGTTTTTATGCCCAGCCCCTAAACGTAACAGGATTAGAGGTATTTTCGATTTTCTCTTATCTATGTAATTTATTTGGTCTTTTATTTTTTATTATTTGAATCGAAGAGTGTAATTAAAACGAACAGTATAATTACTTTTTCTTAAATTACGTTTAATTATATATTGGTCAAGTAATTATGTGATCAAATAAATATGTCAAATTGTACTCCCAATATAGATTATAAAATAACATTTCGAAACACTAAGGAAAATTCTAACTCCATTATTATTTATGAAGATACTTCTCTCTCCATTCAACATTTTTATTTTAGAATTCATCAAGAATTTCCTACTTTATTTTAATTTTATCACACCTATATTTTAATTTTAATCTCTTTTTTTATACAAAGGGTGCTCTCAGTGGAAAAAAAATAACTTTTATATTTCTCATTTTCTTTAGAGATGCTATGTGGAGATTTCCCCTAAAAAAAATTTATTTAGATGGAGTTTTTCTCTCGATAGTTTTTGTGTTTTTTTTTTTTAATTATTTTTTTCTAATGTAAGGACCACTTAGTCAAATTATATCTTTTGATACAATTTGTTTTCTCCGTTTCAATTTAATATGTTTCATTTTTCGCGAGTCAAGTCGTTTAAGTATGATTGAAAAAAAGAAATTATCAAATTTTTAAATGAAATTTATATATTTGTATTCAAGTCACAATAATTGACTGTTTAAAATATTTAAAAGGTATTGTATATGAATTTACGATCAAAGATAAATTTATTTAAAAGTCTCGAAATCTGAAGAATGCCAAATAAATTGAGACAAAAAAAAAAGCATGATTCTTTTATTATAATTATTTTTTGTATAATTTATCACTTCAAATTTATAATTATTAGCTTCCGCATGACATCCAGATTATTTCGATTCCAAACATCTTCTTCACCGACCCAACAACATTACATGTCATGCAAGGGACATATACTTGTTGCATGCTGCATAAAATTAAGTTTGTTTTTTTGTGTATTTGGAAAAAAGCCAAAACCAACCTTTAATTTTCTTTTATAAATTTATCCGTATATCTTTCAAAATTCATGATTTAAAATTTCTTTTGCTTATAATTCTCAACCATGGTTTTCAATAAAGAAATTGCTCGTTTTGTTGTTGGTGTTATTGGTTAGTTTTTATTATTATTTGGTGTAATTTAATTTATTCTTCCTTCATTTTTCTTTTTAAGATCATAATAGTAAACTTGAGTTTAATTTGTTAATTTTCAGGGAACATCATTTCACTCATCTTGTTTCTTTCACCTTTGTAAGCTTCAATATGTTTTTCTTTCATTACTAACTTTATGATAAATATATATATATATATATATATATATATATATATATATATATATATATATATATATAAATATTCTTAGATTTGTTTAATTCACGTAGTTTTTGGAGCTAGTATATTTCATTTAAAGAAGTTTTAAAATACAATATCTATTACCTATTATACTTTTTTTCCCCATAAATCTGATTCACGTAAATTCACTAGCTATATATATATATATATATATATATATATATATATATATATATATATATATATATATATATCTTTGCATCTTCATGAGATTAGTAGACACTAGGGTCAAAGCTAGTAAAAATTGTTAATTCGAATCTCCTTCTGCGAAAAATTATATTATTTATATATGATTAAATTTTTTGTTTATCTATATGTAGTAGATGTTGGACTCTTTCGACTTTTTTTCTATTAACTTATTCATATTTTGAATCCGTTGAAACTCTGATCAGATACAATGCAACCTTCCTATCTATAAATTTACTATGACTTTTTTTTAATATAAATTAATTAGTTTATTCATTCAGTTTATGTGACACATTATTTGAGGAGTCAATATTTTGAATTAGTGTTACGTTGTATATTTATTTTAACTATGATGATATACAACTTTTTACGCAGTTTTCAAATATCTAATTTTATTTTAGAAAATTTGAAAATAGTTTTTAATTTTTGAACAGGCCAACATTTTATCGAATATGGAAGAAGAAATCAGTAGAGCAATTTTCCCCATTTCCATATCTTGCTACATTTGTAAATTGTGGTCTTTGGGTACTTTATGGAATACCACTTGTACATCCACATAGTATTCTAGTTGTGACAATAAATGGGACAGGATTTGGCATTGAGGTGTTGTACCTTATGCTGTTCTTGTTGTACACTGAAAAGAAAAAAAGGATAAAAATATTTCTCATTATTATTAGTGAGATTATTTTCTTGGGTTCACTTGCTATATTTGTTCTAACCCTTGTTCAAACACACAAAAAAGGATCTACTATTGTGGGAAGCATTTGTATAGTGGGCAACATTTTGATGTATGCTTCTCCTTTGGCTATCATGGTAAATATCCCTACTTTTATTATTCTCTCGGTTTCAATTTATATAATATAGACAACTTCGTGTTTCTAATGATATATTCATTGAAAATTTGCACCATTTTTGTAGTGTTTTGATTTTTGTTTTGATCGATCTATCTCACATATTATTGTTCTTTTGCTTTGGTTATCTGACTATATTTGTTGTCAATATTTCTGTTTTCTTAGTATTTTTATCGTAGCTTCTTTCACCTTGTATTTTTCAAATTTATTTTAAAATGTTTTTCTTGAGTCAAGGGTGTATCAGAAAATATATATATATCTCTACCTCACATGATAGTGGTAGGATCTCATACGACAACTCCTTGTCCTTTTCATTTGGAGGCGACATTGATCAAACTAAGAAGCAACTGCTTCGTCTTTACCCACTCAAAGTACTTAGAATTTGAGGACTTCTTTTCATCATCTGTGAATTGATTGTCTGTACTCTATCTTCTTTAGAGTCACTGATGAAATTGTACTGAATATGTTGTTATTGCCTAAATTTGTGAATAAATGAACATGAAATTTAGGAAATAAAATATATTTTTCCCCATATATTAAAAGTGCCTTTAGTACTTGTAGTTTTAAACATGTTGTGGAATTTCTATGATCATATTAAGTGCATGATATTATGGGCAAAGAAGGTTAATTAGCTAAGAGGATTGTTTAAATTTTGAATTCTAGAAAAGGCAATTTATACAGAATTCTAACTAAATTAGTTGAACATATTGAGTGAAAATCTTAACATGCATAACAAGTTTCTAACCAAAATTACTGAATTTTATCCAATTCGTATTAGAAATCTAACTTTAGTCATGTTAATTATTGCAGAAATTGGTGATTACAAGAAAAAGTGTAGAGTTCATGCCCTTCTTCCTTTCTCTTTTCTCTTTTTTGAATGGTGTTAGTTGGACTGCTTATGCCCTCATTCGTCTCGACGCCTTCATTCTAGTAAGTATTTCGTTCGTTTCAATTTATGTGATATTTTTTGTAAAAAAAAATTGTGTGTTAATTTAATTAATTATTAAAGCTTGATTGAATTAGAATAAATATTTTAATTTTTTTTGTATAGGTACCAAATTCTATGGGAACTGCACTTGGGCTAGCCCAACTACTGCTTTATGGGATGTATTATAAGTCCACTAAGAGACAGAATGCAGAAAGACAGGCCCAAGTAGAAATGGGCCCAAAAGGAGTGGGTTTGGTTGGATGAAAACAAGTCATGTTCTCTTTTTGGTTGTCCCCAAAAAAAATTATTTCTTTGAACTTGCTTTCACTGTATCCTACTCGATGTTCGGTATTCATTTTATGATCTTGACTCTACGGATTTGTGTAAGTGCACATATAATCTACTCCCTCTGTTTCAAAAAGAATTACCTATTTCTCTTTTTGGTAACATTTTAATTTCTGTTTTCCACGTGACATGTTTAAAACCACAAGATCAAAGAGCAATTTTGTACATTTGACCTAACTTTAATTTTATACTACAAAATTCAAAAGTCTTTTTTATATTCTTAAACTCTGTGTCAAGTCAAACCAGGTCATTCTTTGTGAAATGAAAGAAATATTAATTTTGGAATCCCTAGATACTTTTGTCTAAACCTCAAATAAGAGCAATTGAAGTTTCATTTGTCAAAATTTAACTTTGAGAGATCAGATATATACCATTGAAATTTATATCCACAAAATGTTTGAAATTCATATATAAAACTAAGTGTAATTTATTTGAAGTATCAATTATTTGTTGTTGTCTTGTCAACATTTATATGTTTTTTTTCCCCACAATATTACCTAAATTTAGAGAAGACATAGGGTAGACAAGAGTGAGAATTTACATAGATACAATAGAAAACTAACGTCAAAGATTCAAAATCAGCCATAAATTCACTTCAAACCACCAATCGACCTTCTACCAGCTACCAATTGAAATTGAACATATTAAAACTGATAGAAATAGAAATAGTATTGGATCATGACGAAAAAATTGCACCCATAGACTTTTTTGGCAATAAATAGCCCATTTTAAACTTTTTAGCAAAAAAAGATTTTTTTAATATTTATTTAGCAATAAATAGCCACATCTTTTTTAAAAAAACTAAATAGCCACATCTTTTTTTAAAAAATAAATAGCCACATCTTTTACGTATTCTTTCTTGTATTCTTCAATTCTCTCTTTCTTCCTAGGGGTGTGCATCGATCGGTTCGGTTGGTTTTATGTATTATCGGTTCGGTTTATCGGTTTTCGGTATTTAAATAAGCTAATCCGATAACAAACCAATAAGATATATTTATCGGTTTTCGGTTTATCGATTTTTGATAGTTATCGATTCGGTTTTCGGTTTACACAATAAGAAAATATCCGTAAAATATTATATGACTTCTTACTTATCTAAATATAGTACGAAGGTTATAATTATATGTCACAACCAAAACATAGTATGAGATTTTTTATGTTAATCATGTTGACATCCTTTGAATAGGAGCAACGTCGCGGTGACTCAATTAAAAAAAATAATTTAATTTAAAAGAATTTAAAACGGGTAAAAGGGGGTTAAAGGGAAAAGGGAGTCGCCACCTAATTTTTGGAAAACTAGGAAACCGATTAATTAATTAACTTGAAAGAAATGTCTACGAAACCAAATTGATTCTAGGTAAGGGGTTCAAATTATTCCGAAGGGAAGGGATTAGGCATCCTTCGGAATCCACAAATGTGGTTCTCGACTGAGTTCATTTTTTTCAAATTGAGGAGGAAAAAAAATAATGTATAAATATAATAAACATGCAATATACACAAATAAGAAAATAAGAAAATATAAGAAACGGCCTAAAGTTTGCCTAACGTAATATATACAAAATATTGAATAAAGAGTATAATTCGAACTTAATTCGAATAACTTCAATGGAAAGCAACTCCAGGGTACCTGTAAACACACTTAGTAAAAGTGTTAGTAATAAATAAATATGAATAAAATTGAATATATGAAATAATAACTTAAAAATAAAAACCCGTCTTATTAACATCGAAGGCCTTGGAAATCGACGGTAATTTCTTCATCGGCCAATTTCAACATATAAAATATATAAACTTAATTAAATTTCCGTCTTTTAAAATGGGAAGGCCTCTAAACTCGACGGATAGATTTTTCATTGGCCATTTTAACAAATAAATGTGAGGATATAATGTGTCGGAGAAAGACCAAACTAACCAAAACAAACTAACCAACCACAAAAATATAAAAGCAACAAGAAGTTAACAATAAATCAATACATAAAAGTGCTATAGGTAAAGCATAAATTATCAGAGGAGTGACGTAACCCAAGAAAACTAATTAGAATTAAATGAATTGTTCATGAAATAACTAAAAAAAATTGAAGTAAAGAAACTTAAACTATGATTTCCAATCAAAATGCAACAATATTAAAACGAATGGATAAGCAACATGGAAACAAAATAAAACAATAACCAAAATAAATTAAATAGGCAAAACACAACATTAATAAATAATAGAAAGTAACAACAACATATTATAAATTGCTAAAATACTAAAATAAAGCAACAAAACTTTATCCAAGATGATTTCCAATAATGCATAAATGGAACAAGAACCAGTGAATAAGGCCATCAACAATTAATAAATAAATAAGATAATAAGCTTATTTAAATAATGAGAGAATGAGTCAAAAAATAAAATAGATAAACCAGTCCCATAGAATAAATTAAAAAATAAAAATAAAATCAAAACAATATGCATCACTTAACTCACTGGAAAATGTGGAAAAGAGAAACTCAATTCACTCAATAATATATTCTAAAGCAAGAAGACAGAGTATAAAGAAATCACCAGATTTATCAAAAAAAAGAAGAAAGCAGCGAGGTAGGTTGGAATTTGGTTCAATGGTTCTTCGCCGGAGACGGTGGTGTTGGTCGGATCTTGTTTTTTGCTACGTCAACGGATATGGAGTTGTGCCGGATGACGAGATACCTGCAAAATAAGGAATAAATCGTGAAAGGAGAGAGGGGAAGGGACTGGCGGTGATCTGGTGGTGGGTTTTGGGTGGTTTCAAATGGTGAGCTCGTTTGGAGCTTGTTTAGCCGGAAAAAATGGTGAATGGAGATGGGGTTTTGGGGTCTGTTTGGTTGTTGGAAAATGGGGAAAAGAGGTGGTTGTTTGATTGTTGTTTGGCAGCGGTTTGGGTCGGAGAAGAAGACTAAAATGGGTCTGGTTTGATTGGCTTTTTCATGGAGGAAAAGGGAGGAGGAAAGGTCTGATTTGGTTGGCTTTTCATGGAGGAAAAGAGAGGAGGAAGAGTCTGATTTGGTAGGAGCTGGCAGTGAAGAGGAGAACGGAAAAAATGGGGTCTTGGTGATGGACTGTCGGAATAACTCCGGTGACTCGCCGGAAAAATAATGAAGAATAAAACAATAATAAATCTAAAAAAAATACCCCTAAAATCTTATCCACCCCAAAAAACCTAATGGATCAACCTTTCTTTAAATAGGAATTGTTATGAAATGGGCCTAAATTTATGGGCTTGAGATTGTGATCCAAAAGTTGTCGATTGATAAAATATCTGTGTATGTAAATTGTATTCGAACTTGAATGAATTTTTCAGACTGCGCAGAATATCAAAATGAATATTAACAATGTAACAGAGAAAACATGAATATGAAAAAAGTAATGAACGTAATCAATTACATTAAAAAAATACAATTTAACAGAAATAATGATTTTATAAAAAATGAACAAATATTTGAACGTCTGGCTATGACAAAATAATATAAATATAACAATCGATAAAAATCCTAATACTTTGAGAAACAGGATGATTATCAACAAATTTCATTAAAATGACAAAAACATGTATTTTGAACTATTTAAAATAAAATATGCAAAATGTATTAATTTTAAAACTATCAGACCGAAATTTGGTGTCAACAACTTGCCCCTTTGTTTGATTAGGATCGATGAAAGAGATCCTTGTCAAACAAAGTTGACGAACCCAAATTTGGTTTGATAAACTTTGAACAAAACAGTTGAGATGCTAGTAGAGCTTTTAAGCAAGACTCTACGTCCGTCGACTGGGCTGAAAATAATAAACAAAAGACAGACATTGATTGTAAACTGAGAATGTTCACATACCTTCTATATTACTTGCAAAATTTCACAATGAAGGGGGTGTACCTTTATGAAAGAAGAATGATGCGAATAACATGTCACTTTGAACGAGGTGACAACCCAACTTGTCTCTTTGAAAGGCGGACGACCTAACTTGAACTTAACATGCCATTTGAAGGGAGATGACAACCCAGTCTTGAATATAACATGTCATTTGAAAAGAGATGACAACCCAACGTGTCTCTTTGAAAGGTGGACGACCCAACTTGAATTTAACATGTCACTTTGAACGAGGTGACAACCCAACATGTCTCTTTGAAAGGCGGACGACCCAATTTGAAAATTATGTGTCACTTTGAATGAGGTGACAAACCAACGTGCCTCTTTGAAAGGCGGACGACCCAACTTGAATTTAACATGTCACTTTGAACGAGGTGACAACCCAACGTGTCTCTTTGAAAGGCGGACGACCCGATTTGAACATAACGTGTCATTTGAAGGGAGATGACAACCCAGTCTTGAACTTAACATGCCATTTGAAGGGAGATGACAACCCAATCTTGAACTTAACGTGTCATTTGAAGGGAGATGACAACCCAGTTTCGAACTTAACGTGCCATTTGAATGGAGATGACGACCCAATCTTGAACTTAACGTGCCATTTGAAGGGGGATGGCAACCCAATGTTGAACATAACGTGTCATTTGAAGGGAGATGACAACCCAATCTTGAACTTAACGTGTCATTTGAAGGGAGATGACGACCCAATCTTGGACCTAACGTGCCATTTGAAGGGGGATGACAACCCAATGTTGAACATAACGTGTCATTTGAAGGGAGATGACAACCCAGTCTTGAACTTAACGTGTCATTTGAAGGGAGATGACGCGTCTCTTTGAAAGGCGGACGACCCAACTTGAACATAACATGTTATTTGAAGGGATATGACAACCCAACGTGTCTCTTTGAAAGGCGGACGACCCAACTTGAACTTAACATGAATGACGTATCACAAAATCTGCAATAACCATGTTAGTAGCAAATATAACATAAAAGTGACATAAAATATGCAACCATGACCTCATATAGACAAGGTAATTAACTGACGGGGCAATTTGAACTTAATAAAAAAAATGACAATTTGAAATTGGATAACAAAATAAAAAGTGTCATATTGAACGGCATGACAAACCAATTTGAAAAGAATTAGTTATTTGAGATAATAAATTAATTTCTAAAAGATATCATTTTGAAAGGTATGACGATCTAAATAATAAATAAATAAAAAATGTGATTTTGAAGGGTATGACTACCAAAAATAAAAAAATATGTTATTTTGAAGGGTATGACTACCAAAAATGCAATTTGAATTTTGAAACGGTCCACAAAGTTATTTGGACAAATATGATGATAAAAAATTTAAAATGATGTCAGTTTGAAGGATATGACGACCCAAATTTAAAAAGATGTCATTTTGAAGGGTATGACTACCAAAAATAAAAAGATGTCATTTTGAAGGGTATAACTACCAAAAAATAAAAAGATGTCATTTTGAAGGGTATGACTATCGAAAAATGCAATTTAAACTTTGAAACGGTCCACAAAGTTATTTGGACAAATATCAACAATGAAATGGTCCACAAAGTTGTTTGGACAAATATGGGGCATAAAATTAAAAGATGTCATTTCGAAAGGTATGACTATCGAAAAATAAAAATATGTCATTTTGAAGGGTATGACAACCAAAAAATGCAATTTAAACTTTGAAACAGTCCACAAAGTTATTTGGACAAATATGATAATAAAAAATTTAAAATGATGTCAGTTTGAAGGATATGACGACCCAAATTTAAAAAGATGTCATTTTGAAGGGTATGACTACCAAAAATAAAAAAGATGTCATTTTGAAGGGTATGACTACCAAAAATAAAAAGATGTCATTTTGAAGGGTGTGACTACCAAAAATTTAAAAAGATGTCATTTTGAAGGGTATGACTATCGAGAAATGCAATTTAAACTTTGAGACGGTCCACAAAATTATTTGGACAAATATCAACAATGAAATAGTCCACAAAATTGTTTGGACAAAAATTGAAAAGTGAATTTTAACCCATTTTTATTTTATGAACAATGAAACATATTTTAACTTGGTTAGCACCAACAAAAGTATTGTACAAAAAATTCTCACAATTCTTTATCTTTCAACTGAGATTGATTTCGAGGTAAATCCTATGGATTCAAGTGGTACCTCAAATGTACTTAAGTAACGACAAGATCTGTCCATCTTGCTACAAACAAAGTCTTTGAACTAGACCTAACATCATGTTTCAAGTGCCCTCACAAGAAAGAAACTTTCAATTTGCGCACATTTAAAGTGTTTTGATTTGGGAACATCTGAAAAAACATAGACACTCAGAAAAAAATTATTCAATGCATACAATTGTGATACCATAGGCTTGACCTTCATGTAAATCTCCACTAATGTGAGAACATTTGAATTGAAATCATGTAGGGCTTGTTAATAGCTTGTAATGTAGGCTTAGGGACGGGTAGGATAGATATTTGGGATAAAGTGTTATTCCCTTCTTGAGCATTGCATTAAATAGATGCTTTCAACATTTACTAAGCTTTTAGCGTTTGATTCTCTTTGTTGTCCCTTCCTTTTACACTTTGGACTTCTTTGAAAATTTGTTTGTCTGAGTTTTTTTCCCTTTTGAATTTTCTCTTTTTTGTTTGGAGTGTTTTTCTTCTTTTCTTGAAATTCTGCTTTCTTAAACTTGAAGGGAATTTTGAACTTTTTTTTTCTTTCTTTTGAAGTCATTTTTGTCTTCTTAACTTTCAGGGACTTTGATAACTTTTGTCTTTGACAAATTTGAACTTTGAATCTTCTTTAGTAACTTGCACGTCTTTAGTGCGCTGAAGAAGTCAGGCCAAAAGAGGATTAGTGCGTATAAGCACTCAGAAAAGGTATAGGCTAAAATGTGGTTGTCCAAAGAAAAGGCTTAAGGCTCAAAGTGGGACACACTAAGGATTAATGTCATTTGGTAGGCTTTGAAAGGCTCAAACGGGTCAAAGGAGACCTACAATCATTTTTCAAATTAAACATTACTCAAAAATTCGCCTCAATAACATTTAAGCCAAGTTCTGGAACAACAATGCGAAACAGTTGAATTAAATTCAAAACTCACCACACAATGCACATGAAACAATGAATCTGGTTTGTTCTAATCTTGAATGTATGCAAGAGAATATTTACAAGTGTAACAAAAGTATGAATGAGAGGTACCAAAAAGAATCTATGGTTTAACAAGAAATCAACCTTCCTTATTGTACAAATTATTTTTAACATCACACTTGAACTCTGTTGGCACCAACAAGTCAAAAAATGATTTAAAAAATATAAACATTAAAAGAATAAAAAATAAAAAATCTTTTGAATAAATAATACCGAACCCAATAAGGGCTGCCTACGTATCTCATTGATGAGAATCATGTTTGCGTAGTTCTTCCAGATATGACATAAAATCTATAAACAACAAATGAATTTTTGAAAGGAAAAATAATGAGAATAAAAACCAACGAGCCACATTGAAAGGCGTGCAACCCAAATTTAACTAAATATTTTTTTTCTATTTAAAGAAAGTTTTACAAGGATGAATGAATCAATGAGTCACATTGAATGGCGGACCACCTAAATTTAACAAAAAATAATTTTTATTAATTAAAGAAAAAATAACGAAAGTAAAAAAAATGAATGAGTCACATTGAAGAGCGGACAACCCAACTTAAAAAAATCAATTAAAACAATATTTATGGAATGTAAGATAAATAAAATCAAAGATATATAATGAATATTACATCATGTACAAAAGTTAATACAAAAGATACAAACAAACTCGGAGTGATGTCTCCCAAATCTGGAGTCTAAGTACAACCTCGGTGAAATTTTTGAGGGGCTTCTTTAAAAATTTTGCCCCTATTTCAGCTTCAACAACCTCCGGTATTCAATCTTGTAGGAATTGTCTTTTTATTAAATTTTTTGGAGACATCCTCAAAAAAATTTGCCCCAGTTTCCATTCTTAAAATTTGGAAAGCTTATGGGGAAGATGACCGAGCCTTCATGGCGCCTACGTATCCCGTTGAAGCAGAAATCAGGTCAAACGTAGTTCCAATAAATTATAACTTGAATAAAACTAGCCTTGAATTATGAATATTCTAAAACTAGATTAGCAAGAGTGATTTTAAAATAATGAATCACCATACACCATATTCACGTATAGCAAGTATATCCACAACACAAACAATGAATACATGTCTTATAGAAATGTGCCTCGAGTTTTGTGTCATGCTTAATATGAGGTTTTGACTTCGCTCTAAACTAGATGACTAAGAGTGGAATTTATTTATTGTGGATAGGTGACCCAAGCAGACTACTTGGGTTGAGACAGTTAACGACCGTTGACTATCCAGTAGCCAACTACATTCGTCAGGGTGCCTTGAGAAAAGTTTGGTTAACGAACGATTGCGAACACGCATAATCGTCCTTTAAGTAAAAAAAATAAAATTAGGTGTCGTTTGACAGAATAAATGTTATGCATGCAATAACAATATACAATAAATAATGAATCAATACAGAGTACAATATGCAAATAATCAACAAAATATACAAGATATAATGAATAACACAATAAAAGAATAGTATCCTCAATTTAAAAAAATGAACTCATAATAGTTAGAACCTCTATTTCCCCAGCGGAGTCGCCATTCTGTTGACATCCTTTGAATAGGAGTAACGTCGCGGTGACTCAATTAAAAAAACTAATTTAATTTAAAAGAATTTAAAACGGGTAAAAGGGGGTTAAAGGGAAAAGGGAGTCGCCACCTAATTTTTGGAAAACTAGGAAACCGATTAATTAATTAACTTGAAAGAAATGTCTACGAAACCAAATTAATTCTAGGTAAGGGGTTCAAATTATTCCGAAGGGAAGGGATTAGGCATCCTTCGGAATCCACAAATGTGGTTCCCGACTGAGTTCATTTTTTTCAAATTGAGGAGGAAAAAAAATAATGTATAAATATAATAAACATGCAATATACACAAATAAGAAAATATAAGAAACGGCCTAAAGTTTGCCTAACGTAATATATACAAAATATTGAATAAAGAGTATAATTCGAACTTAATTCGAATAACTTCAATGGAAAGCAACTCCAGGGTACCTGTAAACACACTTAGTAAAAGTGTTAGTAATAAATAAATATGAATAAAATTGAATATATGAAATAATAACTTAAAAATAAAAACCCGTCTTATTAACATCGAAGGCCTTGGAAATCGACGGTAATTTCTTCATCGGCCAATTTCAACATATAAAATATATAAACTTAATTAAATTTCCGTCTTTTAAAATGGGAAGGCCTCTAAACCCGACGGATAGATTTTTCATTGGCCATTTTAACAAATAAATGTGAGGATATAATGTGTCGGAGAAAGACCAAACTAACCAAAACAAACTAACCAACCACAAAAATATAAAAGCAACAAGAAGTTAACAATAAATCAATACATAAAAGTGCTATAGGTAAAGCATAAATTATCAGAGGAGTGACGTAACCCAAGAAAACTAATTAGAATTAAATGAATTGTTCATGAAATAACTAAAAAAAATTGAAGTAAAGAAACTTAAACTATGATTTCCAATCAAAATGCAACAATATTAAAACGAATGGATAAGCAACATGGAAACAAAATAAAACAATAACCAAAATAAATTAAATAGGCAAAATACAACATTAATAAATAATAGAAAGTAACAACAACATATTATAAATTGCTAAAATACTAAAATAAAGCAACAAAACTTTATCCAAGATGATTTCCAATAATGCATAAATGGAACAAGAACCAGTGAATAAGGCCATCAACAATTAATAAATAAATAAGATAATAAGCTTATTAAATAATGAGAGAATGAGTCAAAAAATAAAATAGATAAACCAGTCCCATAGAATAAATTAAAAAATAAAAATAAAATCAAAACAATATGCATCACTTAACTCACTGGAAAATGTGAAAAAGAGAAACTCAATTCACTCAATAATATATTCTAAAGCAAGAAGACAGAGTATAAAGAAATCACCAGATTTATCAAAAAAAAAAAAGAAAGCAGCGAGGTAGGTTGGAATTTGGTTCAATGGTTCTTCGCCGGAGACGGTGGTGTTGGTCGGATCTTGTTTATTGCTACGTCAACGGGTATGGAGTTGTGCCGGATGACGAGATACCTGCAAAATAAGGAAAAAATTGTGAAAGGAGAGAGGGGAAGGGACTGGCGGTGATCTGGTGGTGGGTTTTGGGTGGTTTCAAATGGTGAGCTCGTTTGGAGCTTGTTTAGCCGGAAAAAAATGGTGAATGGAGATGGGGTTTTGGGGTCTGTTTGGTTGTTGGAAAATGGGGTAAAAGAGGTGGTTGTTTGATTGTTGTTTGGCAGCGGTTTGGGTCGGAGAAGAAGACTAAAATGGGTCTGATTTGATTGGCTTTTTCATGGAGGAAAAGGGAGGAGGAAAGGTCTGATTTGTTTGGCTTTTCATGGAGGAAAAGAGAGGAGGAAGAGTCTGATTTGGTAGGAGCTGGCAGTGAAGAGGAGAACGGAAAAAATGAGGTCTTGGTGGTGGACTGTCGGAATAACTCCGGCGACTCGCCGGAAAAATAATGAAGAATAAAACAATAATAAATCTAAAAAAAATACCCCTAAAATCTTATCCACCCCAAAAAACCTAATGGATCAACCTTTCTTTAAATAGGAATTGTTATGAAATGGGCCTAAATTTATGGGCTTGAGATTGTGATCCAAAAGTTGTCGATTGATAAAATATCTGTGTATGTAAATTGTATTCGAACTTGAATGAATTTTTCAGACTGCGCAGAATATCAAAATGAATATTAACAATGTAACAGAGAAAACATGAATATGAAAAAAGTAATGAACGTAATCAATTACATGTAAAAAAAATACAATTTAACAGAAATAATGATTTTATAAAAAATGAACAAATATTTGAACGTCTGGCTATGACAAAATAATATAAATATAACAATCGATAAAAATCCTAATACTTTGAGAAACAGGATGATTATCAACAAATTTCATTAAAATGACAAAAACATGTATTTTGAACTATTTAAAATAAAATATGCAAAATGTATTAATTTTAAAACTATCAGACCGAAATTTGGTGTCAACAAATCAAATTACGGACCTTTACAAACTTGCAAATGCTACAACCTACAATTACAAACTAAAACTAAAATCAACTAGTCCAACAAGACTAAAACTAAAACTAAACTAAAATCAAAAGTTACAATTGCGAAACCTTACATTAGTTTTTAGGTTTTTAGTAAACGATAAAAACTAGTAAAGCGGCCTAGTGTGAAGTAGGTAGAGTAGTTGTAATTTGATATAGTTATAATGTCTAGTTATATAATAAATTATTAGGGAGGGTAAAATAGTAAATTATTACTATCTTATTGGGTTATCGGTTTATCCAATAACCCAATAGTAAAACCCAATACCGAACCAATAACCCAATAACTTTTTTTTATAAACCCATTAAAAACCCAATAACCCAATTACCCAATAACAACAACCCAATAACATTTTCTTCGGTTCGATTTATCGGTCGGTTTGGTTTTTGCACATTAATTTTTAGGTTTTTACTTAACAATTAAAACTAGTAAAGCGGCCTAGTGTGAAGTAATTCTCCCTCTTTCAAGTTTAGGAATTATATCTTTTGCTCTAAAATATTTCTATTAAAGATCAATCACAACAGTAACTCTTCATAGTAAGTAATAACTCAAATCATATGAATTTTATTTATATTGATTGTCTGGGTTATTTTCTAAAAAATTGTATTTTCTACATTCTTTACCTTGTAGTTGGATGCAAGATTTTTTTTTTTTACAAATTATTGTATTTGTATTTTTTTGCAATGTTTTCCTTCCTAAAAAATTTCAATATATTGTGATTTCCTGAATTGAGATTTTCTCAATTTCTAATAAATAATTAATTAATATATTCCTGACAAGTTTTTTAAAATATTGATTTTGTTGATTGGATTTGATAATGAATATTTATTTTGTCTCCAACAAATGTATCTAAGTTTGTTAATGAATACAAATAAACACATAATAATTTAAAATTATCTATATTTATTAATGTATTTCGTTGATTGCATTCTAAAATAGTAATGCAAACAACTGTATACATATGTAAAATTATAAAAATACTAATGCAAATAAACGTATACCAATTTATAAATGAATATGGACGAATGTATCCAATAAAAATGTATACCTATATAAATTTGAAAGATATTATTGCAAATAAATGTTTACCAACTTATTATGAATACGAACAAATGTATACCAATTTATTATGAATACGAACAAATGTATACAATAAAAATTAAAAATTAGAAACATATTAATGCAAACAAATATATACCAATTTATAAATGAATATGAACGATTGTATCCAACATAAATGTATACCGATGTAAAATTTGAAAGATATTACTGCAAAAAAATATAAATGTATACCAATTTATTATGAATACGAACAAATGTATCCAATACAAATGTATGTCAATCTATTATATAAACATTGATTTAATAAATACTAATGCAAATAAATGTATTTGTTAAGTGAATATGAATTGAGTTCAAAGGCAAAATAATTGGCAGGTAATAAACTCATAGGAATACCTTCGAAATAAAAATAATCATGATCAAAATATTATTTGTTAATTTTAAGAAAAAGATATAATTCTAAACTATATTTTGCTAGTTTTAAGTGGAAATGGTTGGAGATAGTATAAAGATGGTATTAATTATTTTTTTATTTTAAAAAACAAGATAATTTGAAAGAAAGAGAGTTTCGAATAATCTTTTGCTAGTTTTAAGGAGAAATAGTTGGAAGTTAGAAGAGAGATAAAATTAATTTTCTTTTATTATACCAAAAAATACGTTAAAAATTTGAAAGATGAGATATTCTAAATAATCTTTTGCTAGTTTTAAGGAGTAATGGTTGAAAGTTAGAAGAGATATGATATTATAAATCTTTTATTATTTAAAAATAAATAAAAAATGTTGATAAGTTACTTTTAGGCTAATATGTGCCTACTTTTTATTTGTTTATTAATTGAAATTAATATTGGGCTATATGTTGTCAATTGTATGTTACACTTGTCTATCTGTGTCAATTCCTCGATCATGACTCGTCCAAGTTTACTTTGGGCTAAAATAGATTGGGCTCAAAAGGGATTGGGTTATGACCCACTTAATTTTAATAATTTTAAGGGAAAATTACGCAGCTTAGCAAACTTATACTATTTAATTACTCATTATAGATATAGTTTGCTATAATTATCACTCGCGACTAATATTATACATTAATTACGTGGGATGAATTCGAGTTTGTATAATTAGTCATGTTTGTATATGTATAATTCGCCAGAATATACAAATACATATGTATAATATACAATTTTTTAACCTATATACATATAAAATTCACCTCTCTCCCACTCTATGCCCTCTCACACTAGCCTCTCTCCTCCCTCTCTCAATCTCGCTCGTCTCTCTCCTCCCTCTCCCAATCTCTGCAATTTATACAAATATATATGTATAATATACAATTATATACATATACAATTCACCTCTCTCCCACTTTCTGCCCTCTCTCGCTCGCCTCTCTCCTCCCTCTCTCGATCTCGCTCGCCTCTCTCCTCCCTCTCCCAATCTCTCTTGACATATATACAAATACATATGTATAATATACAATTCACCTTTCTCCTACTCTTTCCCCCTCTCTCTCGCCTCTCTCCTCTCTCTCCCAGTCTCGCTCGCCTCTCTCCTCCATAAAACATGTAGCTACAAATTGTAATTATCAAACTATATTTAAGGGGATTAATTAATTATTTTTAAGTGGCTATATGTGAAAGTTTCCCTAATTTTAAACGTATTGTTATTTAACTTTTACAACCACAATTTGAAACTCAAGAAAAATAAGAAAGAAGAAGTTACAAATGGATAAATAAATCTTAGAATATATAAAATAGATAGTAGTAATTTATATCTTCAATTAGGAACATACATTACATCAATGCAAATAAAGAGCTGTAAAACGAGTTAGGAACATACATTACATCAATGCAAATAAAGAGCCATAAAACGAGTTGAAATAAGAGATTAAATTGGGCTCAATTGATGATAAAGGGTCAAAATTGTCCTTACACTATGTGAAATGAACAAAAATGTTCTTAGTTTATAGTTTCACTCAAAAATGTCTCTGTCGTCAATACTTTGATTCAAAAGTATCCTTGCAGTCAATACTTTAATCCAAAAATACCTTATAGTTACTAAATAAGTCAATAATGCCTTTTTTGAATAAATATATTATTTCTTTTCTTTTAAAACACATATTTTGTCTAATAAATGTGTTAAAAAAAATAATACATTTATTTGTAAAACGAGTACTTTTGACCCATTAAATAACAATAATGACATATTTGGATGAGAGTATTGATGACAAAGATATTTTTGGAATAAAATATAAATGGATGACATTTTTGTTCATTTCACATAGTTTAAAAACACTTTTTTTTAACCCTTTTCCCTTCTTTTTTTAATGAGCTAATGCTTGAACTCAATTCATACTCTCTTGAGCTCAACCCATAAAATTTTAGACATATTAAGTGAATTACCTATATTTAAACTCATTTTGACACGTCTACTCTTAATCCACAAATACATTGATCTGTTAGTGTTGACATGCGTATATCTTATAAATTATTCTGCTTTTCAGTTTAAAGTGAATTAATTCATTTAGGTTTAATTAGGATTATATAGTTCACTAATTGGGGTTTGATTCACTGGTGAAATGAAAAAAAGTTTTAGCTTAAGTTTTCATTTTTAATTGTTAGATTACTGAAATAAGTGCTCTAACGTTAATCTCTAAGGGAGAGCACACATAATTTATCGTGTTAAATAAGATCGGAATTTTGAGTCTTAGATAAAAATAATTAATAAAACGATAAGGTTGCATTTACAATCTAGATCCAAATTCTCTTTTAAAATGTTAATATTTGGTTTTATCAATCTTTAGGTGTGATACATAAGAATAGGTCGTGTTTACGCGTTTTGATGAGTGTATATCAAAGTTGAGGTCGCAACTTCGTTTCTTAGTTTAAGACCAATAAAATTCACAATTGAAGTGAATCATAGCCAAATGATTTATCCAATATTAAGTTAACTCCGGTGTAATTTTGATAAAAGTGATTGTGTCAGAACCAAGAGACTCATAGGGCCTCATACCATTTCCGATCAACAATCTTTCTTACCCGATCTTTCATTTACATGGATCAATAAAAAAAATCATTTTCTTTTGATTAGGAGTTAAAAAAGGTGAAATGAAATTGAGATCCGGCGCATGCATATTAGCACCAAACGCTAGAATTTTTCCAATTCGATCTTTGATTGAATTAAAACATGTCTTACATTATAAATAGTCTTTAAACATGTTTTCACATACTTTATGCTTGGCTAATTTTCTGTTTAAAAGTAAGGAAAATCATGTGGTTAAGTAAATTTATGCTATTTAATTACTCATCGTAGCTATAGTTTGCTATAATTACCACTCGCGACTAATATTATACATTAATTACGTGGGCTGACTTTGAGTTTGATAATAAGTCACGTTCGTATATGTATAATTTGCCCGAATATACAAATACATATGTATAATATACATATAACCGATATACATATAATTTACCTCTCTTCCACTCTCTGCCCTCTCTCCTCCCTCTCCCAATCTCGCTTGCCATATATACAAATGCATATGTATATATAATATACAATTATCTAACAATATACACATACAATTCACCTCTCCCACTCTTTGCCCTATCTCGCTCACCTCTCTCCTCCCTCTCCCAATCTCCCTCGCCTCTCTCCTCCCTCTCCCAATCTCCCTCACCTCTCTCCTCCCTCTCCTAATCTCGCTTGCCTCTCCTCCCTCTCTCAATCTCGCTTGCCATATATACAAATGCATATGTATAATATACAATTATACATATACAATTCACCTCTCTCCACTCTTTGCCCTCGATCTCTCTCGGCTCTCTCCTCTCTCCTAGTCTCGCTTGCCTCTCTCTTTCCTATAACATGTAGCTACAAATTGTAATTATCAAAGTATAGCCATGAAGAGTAATTAGACAATTTTTGAGTGGCTGGCTATATGTGAAAGTTCCTCTTTTAAAATTTTGATAAAACATTTTGTTGGATGTGTTGTCAAGACGTTTTTATATAATTGACCCCTTAAAAGTGGCGAGGGTAAATAAGACATCGTGAATTAAACTCACACATATCATGTTTAAAACTTACTAGTATAACTTATAGTGTTGATTTGAGCATCGATAACCTATAGCTTAAATCATTACTATTTTTTCCCCACCTATTGTCTTTATCACACTAATATAAAATTGTAGGTATCATTAAGAAATCATCAGTCCCATATCGTTTGAATACAAGAGGCAGAGAATTGAGAGGGAGATAAAACACGAAATCCGTGAGCTAAGTAAAGCATACCTTTCTCGGCCTTTTGGCTAAGATCAAGTGTAGTATCTGTTCTTATCAATTTAATATTTGATATGTGAGTCAATGACTCACACGATATTAACTTAATGTTTTAAGGGGGAAGGTCCATTAGAGTAGCTTGCTATTCGGGCCTTCGTGCGTCTCTTAGGTGTTGCACTATAGCCTTGGCCTGGCGCACCCCACCAAATCTAGTATAAATATATGAGCTTGGCTTAACAAATTGTAAATTAGAAAATGAAACTTGTAATTGTGACATGATAATCTTAGTTATCTATTTTCCCTAAACCAATGTTATTTATTCTTTACACCAAAAAGAAGTGTTGATTTTGCAAAAATAAAATTAAAAAAAATTCTCAAGCAAATGTAAATAGGAATTCAAGACAAGAAATAGTAACTGTTTATAACTATACCCTTGAAAAACTAATTCTTCTTAATAATCTTCAATTGAAGAAACATCTAATTACTCCCTTCTCTTTTTTACTTGTCATTTTTCATAAATTAATATAGGAATTTTTTTAAATATATTATATCTTCAATATATTTAGAGATTTAGTGTTTTGAAAAAGGTAGAACTTCTTTATTGAGTAAATTGATTTTGGAATTCTATCAATTAATAGGCGTAAAATGATAAACTCATTATGTCAATGTTAATTTTCACAATAGGTGTGTCAAATAAATAGACAAGTAAATAGGGACAGTAGAAGTAATATGGATAGCTCAGTAAATTATGTCTTCTATTTATTATTTTTTTCTTAATGAACGTGAAATGAGATAAAACAACACTTATTTTGAGACTGAAGGGAGTAGTACATTTTCCGTTTGAGGGAGTTTACTACATGTAGGAACAAAGTTGTAACAATAGAGAAATTCAACAAATTGCTTGAGATTATGGGTCGGATGATTCCTCTTAAACATAGCACCCCCTTGATCAATAGATGCGTTAAAGCCCGATAAATAACAATTAAGGTGAAGCAAGGTCAAAAACGTAACGAAAAATCTCTTCTTGTCAAGTACATACATAGAGATGTCACTAGTGTTTGTTGATCCTTTAAAATCATGAAGTGTTCCCATACATGCTTGAGACTACCTATGATTATATAAGCGTTTGATAATAAATCATGTTAAAGGTTTCATTGTATAATAAACTATTTTGTAGGTGGCTTTTGTATACTATATAGTTTACTTAATTGTTCATAAGTAAACTAATTATATTTTTTTCCAAAGTGTCTTTCTCTCTCACTATAATATACAAGTGGGTGGCATTCAGATTCATTTGTCCCGTATCGATATAAAACGAAAAGTAGAGAATTGAGAGGGAGGCTAAAACACGAAGTTCGTGAGCTTAGTAAAGCATACCTTTCTCGGCCTTTTGGCTAAGATCAAGTGTAGTATCTGTTCTTATCAGTTTAATATCTGATATGTGGGTCATCGACTCACACGATATTAAATTAATTTTTTAAGGGGGAAAGTCCGTTAAAGTAGCTTGCTACTTGGACTTTCATGCGTCGCTTGGGCGTTGCACTAAAGCCTAGGCCTGGCACACCCCACCAATTCAAGTTCAAATGTTTTTAGTGTGTTTACTTCTCATAGTTGGATCAAGTAAAATTCTATCAAAGATGAAAACGACTAGTGTTGGTGGAAGAGGACACAATAGACATATATATATATATATATATATATATATATATTAAAATGTTTTTTAATCTTATGGTTATAAACATATCATGTCGAAAGCTGAAAGTTAAAAGAGAAATGCTCTGAGTAGATAACTTCGTCAGATAATTTCGATTAAACTTTTTGAATTGCAAAGGACTTTAATTATTTCTTTTTGTAACATACCAACGATTGTATTTGTCTACTCTCAATTTCTTCTATCAGTAATATCTGGTAAAATAATTTTATTGAATTCCTTAAAGCTTTGTTAAAATATTGTGTTTAAAATTAGATCTAATAAAATGTTGAAGTTTTTATATCTTCAAATTTAATTATAAATCAAAGTAGAAAATTACACGAATTTAAGTTTTTCCAAAATGAGAGTAGAATAAAATCATGAAGATTTTAGTCTCCTGAAAAGAAAAGAAAAACATAATTTATGTGCTTAAGAAATTGATTTCCTCAATATTGTTCAAGATTTTGAATTAATGCTTCCTAGAATAAAACAAAATGAACTAACATGAATTGTTGTGGAGTGGTATGTACTTCTTAGTTCTTACTTTATTTTCAAAGTGAGACTTTTCGACGCGATAAGTAAGGACAACAATTCAAATGGAACGTGTGTATTGATAGTTGGGTGCCATTTTTTAAACTTGGTTATTTGGTTTAAGAGGAACTTTCACATATAACCACTCAAAAATAGCCTAATTACTTTTCATAACAATAATGTTGATGATTACAATTCAGATCTACATGTTATAGGGAGAAGAGAGGCGAGCGAGACTAGGAGAGAGGGAAAAGAGTGGAAGAGAGGTGAATTGTATATGTATAACAGTTAGATGATTGTATATTATACATATGTATTTGTATATATGACAAGCGAGATTGGGAGAGGGAGGAGAGATTTTTATATATATAGAGAGAGACAGCAAACTTAAACCCAATATTACATAGGAGAATTTTCACATATAGCCACTCAAAATAATTTAATTGTGCTCTATAATTATAGTTTGCTCATTACGATTCGTAACTACATGTTAGAGGGATGAGAGAGGCGAATGAGATTGAGAGAGGGATGAGAGAGGCGAGCGAGAGAAGACAGAGAGTGGAAAGAGACGAGCGAGATTGAAAGAGGGAGGAGAGGCAAGCGAGCGAGCAAATGGAGAGAGGTGAACGAGATTAGAAGAGGGAGGAGCGAGGCGAGCGGGAGAGGCCATAGAGAGGCGAGCTGTATATGTGTATCGATAAAATAATTATATATATTTAAGTGATATACATATATATTTGTATATGTAGCAAGGAAAATTGGGAGAGGAAGGAGAGAGACGAATAAAATATTTCTTTAATAAAAAGAATGCACAAATCCTTAACAAATCTCAGAAAAAGACAATAAAATAAAATCCATGTAAAAGCATCAAAGTAAAATCCTAAAAAAAAACATATCTTTGAAAATCCAAAATCCATAAGAAAAAAGGAAATTCCTTCAATAACCACACTACAATCAACAGTACCACCTAAATCGGGCATAAAAGTTATTTCTTTAAAACTTTTCATTCAAACATTTATACTCTTATGTAAAGACCTATCTTTGTTTAATATCAATTCTCTAAAAATATCTAATAAATAGAAATAACTTAGTAAACTATCTTCAACTTATTAATTTTTTTTAATGAGTGCAAAATAAGTTTAAAAGACACTTATTTCAAGACGAGTATCAAAAAGTGAAATGAAATTGAGATCTGGCACATGCATATATAGCGCCAAAGGCTTTTTCCGATTCGATCTTGGATTGAATTAAAACATGTCCTTCATTATAAATAGTCTATAAACATGTTTTTCACATACTTTATGCCTAGCTAATTTTCTATTTAAGATTTTGATGAAACCTTTTGTTGGATGAGTTGTTATGACGTTTTTATATAATTGACCCTTTACAATGGAGAGGGTAAATAAGACATCGAGAATTAAACTCACACATGTCATGTTTAAAACGTACCAATATAACTTATAGTGACGATTTGAGCATCGATAACCTATAGCTAAATCATTACTATTTTTTCCCCACCTATTGTCTTTCATCACACTAATATAAAATTGTAGGTATCATTATGAATTCATCAGTCCCATATCGATGGAATACAAGAGGCAGAGAATTGAGAGGGAAGCTAAAACACGAAGTCCGTGAGCTAATTAAACCATACCTTTCTCGGTCTTTTGGCTAAGATCAAGTGTAGTATCTGTTTTTATCAGTTTGATATCTGATATGTGAGTCATCAACTCACACGATATTAATTTAATTTTTTTAAGGGGGAAGGTTCATTAGAGTAGCTTGCTACTCGGGCCTTCAAGCATCGCTTAGGTGTTGCACTGTAGCCTTGGCCTGGCGCACCCCACCAAATCTAGTTTGAATTTATGAGCTTGGCTTAACAAATTGTAAATTAGAAAATGGAACTTGTAGCTGTGACATGATAATATTAGGTAATTATTTTACCTAAAACAAGTGTTGCTTTTGAAAAAAAAATAATACTTCTTCCGTTTAAAAAAGGATGACTTAATTTGATTTGGAACGGAGTTTATAAGAAAAGAAAAAAAACTTTTTAATTTTGTGGTTCTAAATTAAAATTATATCAAATGTACCAAAATATCCTTTAATCTTATGGTTTTAAACATGTTACTTGGAAAGTTAAAGTTAAAGTGTTGTCAAAAAAGTAAAGGGGTCATTCTTTTTTAAACAAACTAAAAAGGAAAAGGAAATACGAACACTCTTCGTGAAACAGAGGGAGTAATCTAAAGTAAATAGTACTCCCTCCGTTTCACAAAGAATGACCTAGTTTGACACGGAGTTTAAGAGTATAACGAAGACTTTTGAATCTTGTGGTCCTAAATTAAAGTTAGGTCAAATGTACAAAATTGCCCTTTGATCTTGTGGCCTTAAACATGCCACGTGGAAAGTTGTCAAACATTGCCCTTTAAGAAAAAAATCATTCTTTTTTAAACATACTAAAAAGGAAAGGAGGTCATTCTTTTTTAAACGGAGGGAGTAATTGTTTTACTATACCCTTGAAAAACTAATTCTTTTTAATAAATCTTCAATTTTGAAGAAACATCTAATCACTCCTCATCTTTTTTTTATGTCATTTTTGATAAATCAATAAAAGTTTTTTTTTAATCTATTATACCTTCAATATATTTACAAAATTAATGTTTTTGAAAAAAGGCAGAATTTCTTTATTAAGTAAATTGATTTTGGAATTCTATCAATTAATATGGGTAAAATGGTAAATTCACTATGTCGATTCTTATTTTCATAATAGGTGTGTCAAGTAAAAATAGACAAGTAAATAGGGACAGTGGAAGTAATATATGGATAGCTTAGTAAATTATGTCTTCTATTTATTATTTTTCTTAATGAACGTGCAATGAGATAATGACACTTATTTTAAGTCAGAAGGGAGTAGTACATTTTTCGTTTGAGGGAGTTTACTACATGTAAGAACAAAGTTGTAACAATAGAGAAAATCAACAAATTGCTTGAGATTTTGGGTCGGATGATTCCTCTTACCCCTACCTAGCACCCCCTTGATGAATAGACACGCTGAAACCCGATAAATATCAATTAAGGTGAAGCAAGATCAAGAACGTAACGACAAATCTCTTCTTGTCAAGTACATACATATATATACCCTAGATTCTAGCTATACTAGTGTTGTGTTGATCCTTTAAAATCATGAAGTGTTCATATACATGCTTGAGACTACCTATGATTATAAGCGTTTGATAATAAATCATGTTAAAGGTTTACATTGTATAATAAACTATTTTGTAGGTGGCTTTTGTATACTATATAGTTTACTTAATTGTTCATAAGTAAACTAATTATATTTTTTTTCCAAAGTGTGTTTCTTTCTCACTATAATAAACAAGTGGGTGGCATTACGGTACATTTGTCCCGTATCGATATAAAACGAAAAGTAGAGTGTTGAGAGGGAGGATAAAACACCAAGTCCGTAGGTCAAATAAATCATACCTTTCTCGGCCTTTTGGCTAAGATCAAGTGTAGTATCTGTTCTTATCAGTTTAATATCTGATATGTGGGTCATCGACTCACACGATATTAACTCAATTTTTTAAGGGGGAAGGTCCATTGAAGTAGCTTGCTACTTGGACTTTCATGCGTCGCCTGGGCGTTGCACTAAAGCCTAGGCCTGGCACACCCCACCAATTCAAGTTCAAATGTTTTCCTTTCGACCATAGCTGTTATTGACACCATGAAGTTAAATTTAGTTTTACATATATTGTCTCAGACACTTTTGTATACATGCACGTTAGATTTATGGAAGAAATCTAATGTCTGTACTTGAGAAAACGAATCAAAATGATAGATTTAGATCTTAACCACGAGTAAATAAAGACAATAATCAGTATGTATAAACTAACCACATTCTAAAGAATACCAAAAATAAATCAAAAATATCACAAGTGGAGATTACTTTATATCTTTATCTATGAAACTAGTAAAGGTTTAAAATAATATCTCAAAGAACAAATCTCAAAGTTCAAAACTTCTGTTAAAGAATATCACAAGAGGAGATTACTTTATATCTTTAACTATGAAACTAGTAAAGGTTTAAAATAATATCTCAAAGAACAAATTTCAAAGTACAAAACTTCTGTTAAAAAATGACAAAAGTCATTGCTTAGGCTTTAGTGAAAGGAACAACTTGTCATTGCTTTGTTTATACAATCTGTTTTAGCTTTAGTAGAATTGAAGACATGAAAACTAATATAAGGTATGAACATACAACATTCATTTGCAAAGAAGATAAACAGAGTTCAAACTTTATTCATCTCGGATACTTCGTGCAATTTCAGACTAATTTCTGTGTAAGACACAAACGCGCACACACACAACTACATTGTATATTCATATTACATAGCGGACATTACTTGAATTCAAAGGTACCAATTTCAAATCGATTTTTTTTTGAAAATGTAGCCTATAGAGGTATATTAGTAGGATAGTCATTTGGTCGTTTGTTTTTCGCGTCTCTAATGTACCTCTCTTGTTCTTGAAGATTTGATGGAATTTGATCATAAACATCAGTAAACAAATCTGCCAAAGGAGGTTTCTCTGTTTCCTCTGCTTTTTCAAGTGCTTGCAACACCTACATTAAGTTTTCCAAAAATCAAACAAATAGTAGAATTGAAAGAAAATCAAATCAAATACTTTTTAGGAATTTTGAATCTTGAACCTGCTCTTTGGTATTTCCCCGGAATTCTATTTCCTCTTCATCACTCCACCAACCGTTTTTCTGTATCCATTTTCTGAATCTGGTGACTGAGCATCGTCTTCTCCAGTACTCGGTTTCCTCCTTGGATCGATACTGAGTTGCATCATGAGACGATGCATGGTCGCTTACTCGATAAGCTATGGCCTAATAAGTGTTACAAAATGGAAGATTTATAAGTATGAAACCGAATAATACGAATTGCTGAATTTCACACCTCTACAATTATTGGCCTTTGTTCCTTTATTGCCATTTCGCGAGCTGCACGAATAGTACTATAAACTGCAAGGGCATCAGTGCCATCCACACGAATACTTCTAACTCCATAAGCTTGCCCTTTAATCGCGATTCCATCACCTACCATTGGAAAATATTTAGTAGTAATGTAGCTTTAAGTTATACCGTGTTTGATATGATGCAAGTCATTTTTAGATTATATTTGTCGAAAATGACTTTTGGATGCATTATTTTTCACCATACCAATTCACACCCTTATAACAGATTGAATTGAGTTTAGAGTAATACTTCGGAATTGTTCGTTGACAGGGGTGCTAACGGCCCATCCATTGTTGCGGCATACAAATATAACAGGAGTTTCAAGAACTGCAGCAAAATTCAAAGCAGCATGGAAATCTCCCTGAAAATAATTCCAACATAAAAACTCATTAAATGCGATATAAAGAGGCGTAAACACCAGAATAAGTACTTACGTCACTACTAGTACCATCACCAAAATAAGTGACTACACAAGCCTCTTTTCTATCCATTTTCAGCGCATAAGCCACGCCTGCTGCCTGTGGAAGCTGCGTGCTGTGGAAACGAACAATATAAGTAGGGGTAGTTAATGTGTGAGCGCGAGAATTGAGCTTGTTAGAACTATAATGTATTGTCATTTGCCAGCCTCCGTGTGTGTGGGATCTGAATCAATCTTGTGCTTGAAAAAAGATTTCTTACGCGAGAGTTGAAGAGACTGTGAAATAATTGAGCTTGTTAGAACCATAATGTATTGGCATTTGCCTTCCTTTTCCGTTATCATCCTTATTTCCAAGCAATTGATTGATAAATTCTTTCAGGGTGAAGCCACGCCATAACAGAACACCGGGCTCCCTATACTACAATCATAATAAAAATGCATACATTTTCATCTAGCATTTGAAAAAACACGTGTGAGGCAGAGCGTTTCTTCAAATGCAAGTACCTTGACACGCGAAAGTGAATTACTGAGATAATAACTATTAACTGAGTGAGCACCACTGAGAACTCAACACAATATTTTATTATTAGTATATAGATTTTGTGATAGAACAATGACCTGAGGTAAGACGATATCATGTGTGGTGAGAGCAGCAGCAGAAGCTATGTTAATGACTTCTTCTCCAACAGTGGTCATATACAAGGATAACCTCCCTTTTTTTTGTGCTTCATCAAAAATATTGTCCATTATTTGAAGAGTCACCATATTTCTATACATCTTCACTGCCAAATCTTTCTTAACCTAACAAAACACCAAACCACATGTGTGGACGTGCGGTATAATCTTATGGTTATAAACATGTAATGCAGGACGGAGGAATTAAATAATTTCTTGCCAAATAAACACAGTTACATATATAATACGCTAAAGAGGAAACTATGACATATAAATTGAAATGAAAGTACATATCACCTAAGTGGCTTATTTTTCGATTAGGTCATCACTCGACTTTATTTTAGTTGTGTTGTGAATTGACATTAATTTTATTTTATTTTCTAATTTTAAGGTTATGCAATTTCTAATATTGCTAACTGACATTAATTTTTTTTTTAAGGAAATGGATGTTTGGCCAAAGTCGTTAAATTTTTGCATGTTGTATTACTTATTATTTATTAATACCATGCGATTTGCTATGTATTAGTTATATACAAATTGAAAATCCTACCAAACAAAGGATTAAATAATACGGTTATGAATTGTTCCATTGTTATTGAACCTATCACTTCAATAATAAGAATTAAAAATTCCCTAGTGTTAGTTTAATTTTGTTCTGAGATAGATATAATCGTGATGATGATGCCTAATAGTACGTGTGATGTACTGATACTACTCTTTTCTAGGGTGTAGGTATATTTCAAGTTGTTTGAATTAAGCATTAGTTGATATGACGAACAATATTCATCATCACCTTCTGCATATTCTCTCCTCAGGCGTAAGTTGTCTTTTATTTCTTATCATTACTTTAAAAAGTCTGAAATATATTCAAATTTTAATCGAAATTTTTGTAATGATACCAAAGTTTGGAAATGACCTTTTACCCTCTGCACTATTTAATAGTGTATTTTAAAGATATATATGTGTCCACGTGGACATAAAAAATATAGCATAATTATAAATAGTAATGTGTCAACGTAGGCACATATATACCTTTAAAATACACTTTGTTAATTTAAAATACACTTGTTGATAAAACATTTTGATAAAACATTTTGTTGGATGAGTTGTCATTACGTTTTTATATAATTGACCCCTTAAAAGTGGAGAGGGTAAATAAGACATCCTGAATTACACTCACACATATCATGTTTAAAACTTACTTGTATAACTTATAGTGTTGATTTGAGCATCGATAACCTAGAGCTAAGACTATTTTTTCCACTACTTGTCTTTCTCACACTAATATAAAATTGTAGGTATCATTAAGAAATCATCAGTCCCATATCGATGGAGTACAAGAGGCAGAGAATTGAGAGGGAGTCTAAAACACGAAGTCTGTGAGCTTAGTAAAGCATACCTTTCTCGGCCTTTTGGCTAAGATCAAGTGTAGTATCTGTTCTTATCAGTTTAATATCTGATATGTGAGTCATCGACTCACACGATATTAACTCAATTTTTTAAGGGGGAAGGTTCATCAAAGTAGCTTGCTACTTGGGTCTTCGTGCGTCGCCTAGGTGTTGCACTATAGCCTTGGCCTGGCGCACCCCACCAAATCTAGTTTAAATATATGAGCTTGGCTTAACAAATTGAAAACAGAAAATGTAACTTGTGAAATTGACATGATAATCTTGGGCGTTGCACTAAAGCCTAGGCCTGGCACACCCCCACCAATTCAAGTTCAAATGTTTTACTTGTCAGATTCGAACCAAGTGAAATGCATCAAAGACAGAAAGGCATAGTGTTGGTGAGACAGAGAAAATATATATATATATATTTTGAATCTTCTGACCTTAAATTAAAGATACGTAGAATATATTTGAATGTTCTTTAATCTTATGATCATAAACATATCATGTCGAAAGCTCAAAGTTAAAAGACAAATGTTCTGAGTAGACAACTTCGTCATATAATTTCGATTAGACTTTTTGAATTGTAAAGGACTTTAATCATTTCTTTTCGTAACATACCAACGATTGTATTTGTCTACTCTCAATTTCTTCTATCAGTAATATCTGCTAAAATAATTTTATTGAATTCCTTATGCTTTGTTAAAATATTGTGTTTAAAATTAGATCTAATAAAATGTTGACGTTTTTATATCTTCAAATTTAATTATAAATCAAAGTAGAAAATTACATGAATTCTAGTTTTTCCAAAATGAGAGTAGAATAAAATCATGAAGATTTTAGCCTCCTGAAAAGATAAGAAAAACATGATATAAAAAATTTAATTTCAAGCACATAATTTATGTGCTTAAGAAATTGATTTCCTCAATATTGTTCATGATTTTGAATTATAGTGCTTCCTAGAATAAAACAAAATGACCATGAATTGTTGTGGAGTGGTATGTACTTTTTCGTTTTTACTTTATCCTCAATGTGAGACTTTTCGACGCGATAAGTAAGGACAACAATTCAAATGAAACGTGTGTATTGATAGTTGGGTGCCATTTTTTTAACGTGGTTGTTTTGTTTAAGAGGAACTTTCACATAGAGCCACTTAAAAATAGCCTAATTACTTTTCATAACTATAATTTGATGATTACAATTCATATCTACATGTTATAGGAAGAAGAGAGGCGAGCGAGACTAGGCGAGAGAGAGGAAAAAGAGTGGGAGAGAGGTGAATTATATATGTATATCAGTTAAATAATTGTATATTATATATATATATATATTTGTATATATTACAAGCGAGATTGAGAGAGGGAGAATAGACTTTTATAATATGATGTAATTTGAGAAACTTTTATAATATGATATAATTAGCACTCGAATTGATGGGGTTTCTGTACTTCATTCTAAATAAAAAGGAGCTTTTAGCTCTACAAGTTGTATATATATATATATATATATATATATATATATATATATATATATAAACAACAAACTTAAGCCCAATATTATATAGGAGAATTTTCACATATAGCCACTCAAAAATAATTTAATTGTGCTCTATAGATATAGTTTGCTCATTACGATTTGTAGCTACATGTTAGAGGGATGAGAGGCGAATGAGATTGAGATAGGGATGAGAGAGGCGAGCGAGAGAAGACAGAGAGTGGAGAGAGACGAGCGAGATTGAAAGAGGGAGGAGAGAGGCGAGCGAGCAAATGGAGAGAGGCGAACGAGATTAGAAGAGGGAGGAGAGAGGCGAGCGAGATTGAAAGAGGGAGGAGAGAGGTGAGCGAGCAAATGGAGAGAGGCGAACGAGATTAGAAGAGGGAGGAGAGAGGTGAGCGGGAAAGGTCAGAGAGAGACGAGCTGTATATGTATATCTATAAAATAATTATATATATTTAAGTGATATACATATATATTTGTATATGTAGCGAGGAAAACTGAGAGAGGAAGGAGAGAGACGAATAAAATATTTCTTTAATAAAAAGAATGCACAAATCCTTAACAAATCTCAGAAAAAGACAATAAAATAAAATCTATGCAAAAGACATCAAAGTAAAATCCTAAAAAAAAACATATCTTTGAAAATCCAAAATCCATAAGAAAAAAGGAAATTCCTTCAATAACCACACTACAATCAACAGTACCACCTAAATCGGGCATAAAAGTTATTTCTTTAAAACTTTTCATTCAAACATTTATACTCTTATGTAAAGACCTATCTTTGTTTAATATCAATTCTCTAAAAATATCTAATAAATAGAAATAACTTAGTAAACTATCTTCAACTTATTAATTTTTTTTAATGAGTGCAAAATAAGTTTAAAAGACACTTATTTCAAGACGAGTATCAAAAAGTGAAATGAAATTGAGATCTGGCACATACATATATAGCGCCAAAGGCTTTTTCCGATTCGATCTTGGATTGAATTAAAACATGTCCTTCATTATAAATAGTCTATAAACATGTTTTTCACATACTTTATGCCTAGCTAATTTTCTATTTAAGATTTTGATGAAACCTTTTGTTGGATGAGTTGTTATGACGTTTTTATATAATTGACCCTTTACAATGGAGAGGGTAAATAAGACATCGAGAATTAAACTCACACATGTCATGTTTAAAACGTACCAATATAACTTATAGTGACGATTTGAGCATCGATAACCTATAGCTAAATCATTACTATTTTTTCCCCACCTATTGTCTTTCATCACACTAATATAAAATTGTAGGTATCATTATGAATTCATCAGTCCCATATCGATGGAATACAAGAGGCAGAGAATTGAGAGGGAAGCTAAAACACGAAGTCCGTGAGCTAATTAAACCATACCTTTCTCGGCCTTTTGGCTAAGATCAAGTGTAGTATCTGTTCTTATCAGTTTGATATCTGATATGTGAGTCATCAACTCACACGATATTAACTTAATTTTTTTAAGGGGGAAGGTTCATTAAAGTAGCTTGCTACTCGGGCCTTCAAGCATCGCTTAGGTGTTGCACTGTAGCCTTGGCCTGGCGCACCCCACCAAATCTAGTTTGAATTTATGAGCTTGGCTTAACAAATTGTAAATTAGAAAATGGAACTTGTAGCTGTGACATGATAATATTAGGTAATTATTTTACCTAAAACAAGTGTTGCTTTTGAAAAAAAAATAATACTTCTTCCGTTTAAAAAAGGATGACTTAATTTGACTTGGAACGGAGTTTATAAAAAAAGAAAAAAAACTTTTTAATTTTGTGGTTCTAAATTAAAGTTATATCAAATGTACCAAAATATCCTTTAATCTTATGGTTTTAAACATGTTACTTGGAAAGTTAAAGTTAAAGTGTTGTCAAAAAAGGAAAGGGGTCATTCTTTTTTAAACAAACTAAAAAGGAAAAGGAAATACGAACACTCTTCGTGAAACAGAGAGAGTAATCTAAAGTAAATAGTACTCCCTCCGTTTCACAAAGAATGACCTAGTTTGACACGGAGTTTAAGAGTATAACGAAGACTTTTGAATCTTGTGGTCCTAAATTAAAGTTAGGTCAAATGTACAAAATTGCCCTTTGATCTTGTGGCCTTAAACATGCCACGTGGAAAGTTGTTACCAAAAAAAGAAAAAAATCATTCTTTTTAAACATACTAAAAAGGAAAGGAGGTCATTCTTTTTTAAACGGAGGGAGTAATTGTTTTACTATACCCTTGAAAAACTAATTCTTTTTAATAAATCTTCAATTTTGAAGAAACATCTAATCACTCCTCATCTTTTTTTTATGTCATTTTTGATAAATCAATAAAAGTTTTTTTTTATATCTATTATACCTTCAATATATGTAGAGAATTAATGTTTTTAAAAAAAGGCAGAATTTCTTTATTGAGTAAATTGATTTTGGAATTCTATCAATTAATATGGGTAAAATGGTAAATTCACTATGTCGATTCTTATTTTCATAATAGGTGTGTCAAGTAAAAATAGACAAGTAAATAGGGACAGTGGAAGTAATATATGGATAGCTTAGTAAATTATGTCTTCTATTTATTATTTTTCTTAATGAACGTGCAATGAGATAATGACACTTATTTTAAGTCAGAAGGGAGTAGTACATTTTTCGTTTGAGGGAGTTTACTACATGTAAGAACAAAGTTGTAACAATAGAGAAAATCAACAAATTGCTTGAGATTTTGGGTCGGATGATTCCTCTTACCCCTACCTAGCACCCCCTTGATGAATAGACACGCTGAAACCCGATAAATATCAATTAAGGTGAAGCAAGATCAAGAACGTAACGACAAATCTCTTCTTGTCAAGTACATACATATATATACCCTAGATTCTAGCTATACTAGTGTTGTGTTGATCCTTTAAAATCATGAAGTGTTCATATACATGCTTGAGACTACCTATGATTATAAGCGTTTGATAATAAATCATGTTAAAGGTTTACATTGTATAATAAACTATTTTGTAGGTGGCTTTTGTATACTATATAGTTTACTTAATTGTTCATAAGTAAACTAATTATATTTTTTTCCAAAGTGTGTTTCTTTCTCACTATAATAAACAAGTGGGTGGCATTACGGTACATTTGTCCCGTATCGATATAAAACGAAAAGAAGAGTGTTGAGAGGGAGGATAAAACACCAAGTCCGTAGGTCAAATAAATTCTCGGCCTTTTGGCTATGATCAAGTGTAGTATCTGTTTTTATCAGTTTAATATTTGATATGTGGGTTATCGACTCACACGATATTAACTTAATTTTTTAAGGGGGAAGGTCCATTAAAGTAGCTTGCTACTTGGACTTTCATGCGTCGCCTGGGCGTTGCACTAAAGCCTAGGCCTGGCACACCCCCACCAATTCAAGTTCAAATGTTTTACTTGTCAGATTTGAACCAAGTGAAATGCATCAAAGACGGAAAGGCATAGTGTTGGTGAGACAGAGAAAATATATATATATATATTTTGAATCTTCTGACCTTAAATTAAAGATACGTAGAATATATTTGAATGTTCTTTAATCTTATGATCATAAACATATCATGTCGAAAGCTCAAAGTTAAAAGACAAATGTTCTGAGTAGACAACTTCGTCATATAATTTCGATTAGACTTTTTGAATTGTAAAGGACTTTAATCATTTCTTTTCGTAACATACCAACGATCGTATTTGTCTACTCTCAATTTCTTCTATCAGTAATATCTGCTAAAATAATTTTATTGAATTCCTTATGCTTTGTTAAAATATTGTGCTTAAAATTAGATCTAAGAAAATGTTGACGTTTTTATATCTTCAAATTTAATTATAAATCAAAGTAGAAAATTACATGAATTCTAGTTTTTCCAAAATGAGAGTAGAATAAAATCTGAAGATTTTAGCCTCCTGAAAAGATAAGAAAAACATGATATAAATTTTTTTAATTTCAAGCACATAATTTATGTGCTTAAGAAATTGATTTCCTCAATAATAGTTCATGATTTTGAATTAATGCTTCCTAGAATAAAACAAAATGACCAACATGAATTGTTGTGGAGTGGTATGTACTTCTTTGTTCTTACTTTATCCTCAATGTGAGACTTTTCGACGCGATAAGTAAGGACAACAATTCAAATGAAACGTGTGTATTGATAGTTGGGTGCCATTTTTTTTAACTTGGTTGTTTTGTTTAAGAGGAACTTTCACATATAACCACTTAAATAGCCTAATTATATTTCATAACTATAATTCGATGACTACAATTCATATCTACATGTTATAGGGAGAAGAGAGGCGAGCGAGACTAGGAGAGAGGCAAGATTATACATATGTATTTGTATATGTGACAAGCAAGATTGGAAGAGGAAGGAGAGACTTTTATAATATGATGTAATTTGAGAAACTTTTATAATATGATGTAATTTGAGAAACTTTTATAATATAATGTAATTAGCACTCAAATTGATGGGGTTTTTGTACTTCATACTAAATAAAAAGGAGCTTTTAGCTCCACAAGTTGTGTGTATATATATATATATATATATATATATATATATATATATATATATATATATAGAGAGAGAGAGAGAGAGAGAGAGAGAGAGAGAGAGAACAAACTTAAACCCAATATTATATAGGAGAATTTTCATATATAGTTTGCTCATTACGATTCGTAGCTACATGTTAGAGGGATGAGAGAGGCGAATGAGATTGAGAGAGGGATGAGAGAGGCGAGCGAGAGAAGATAGAAGGTGGAGAGAGACGGGCGAGATTGAAAGAGGGAGGAGAGAGGCGAGCGAGCGAATGGAGAGAGGCGAATGAGATTAGAAGAGGGAGGAGAGAGACGAACTGTATATGTATATCTATAAAATAATTATATATATATATATAATTTTTTTTTTATATATGTATTTGTATATGTAGCGAGAAAAATTGAGAGAGGAAGGAGAAAGACGAATAAAATATTTCTTTAATAAAAAGAATGCACAAAAATCCTTAACAAATCTCAGCAAAAGATAATAAAATAAAATCTATGTAAAAGACTTCAAAGTAAAATCCTAAAAAAAAACATATATTTGAAAATCCAAAATCCATAAGAAAAAAGGAAATTCCTTCAATAAACACACTACAATCAACAGTACCACCTAAATGGGGCATAAAGGTTAATTCTTTAAAACTTTTCATTCAAACATTTATACTCTTATGTAAAGACCTATGTTTGTTTACTATCAATTCTCTAAAAATATCTAATAAATAGATATAACTTAGTAAACTATCTTTAGCTTACTCTTATTTTTCTTAATGAGTGCAACATAAGTTTAAATGACACTTATTTTAAGACGAGTATCAAAAAGTAAAATGAAATTGAGATCTGGCGCATGCATATATAGCACCAAAGGCTAGATCTTTTCCAATTCGATCTTGGATTAAATTAAAACATGTCCTTCATTATAAATTGTCTTTAAACATGTTTTTCACATACTTTATGCCTAGCTAATTTTCTATTTAAGATTTTGATGAAACCTTTTATTGGATGAGTTGTTATGACTTTTTATATAATTGACCCTTTACAATGGAGAGGGTAAATAAGACATCGAGAATCAAACTCACACATATCATGTTTAAAACGTACCAATATAACTTATAGTGACGATTTGAGCATCGATAACCTATAGCTTAAATCATTACTATTTTTTCCCCACCTATTGTCTTTATCACACTAATATAAAATTGTAGGTATCATTAAGAATTCATCAGTCCCATATCGATGGAATACAAGAGGAAGAGAATTGAGAGGGAGGCTAAAACACGAAGTCTGTGAGCTAAGCAAAGCATACCTTTCTCGGCCTTTTGGCTAAGATCAAGTGTAGTATATGTTCTTATTAGTTTAATATTTGATATGTGAGTCATTGATTTACACGATATTAACTCAATTTTTTAAAGGGAAAAGTCCATTAGAGTAGCTTGCTACTCGGGCCTTCGTGCGTCGCTTAGGTGTTGCACTATAGCCTTTGCTTGGCGAACCCCACCAAATCTAGTTTAAATATATGAGCTTGGCTTAACAAATTGTAAATTAGAAAATGGAACTTGTAATTGTGACATGATAATATTAGGTACTTATTTTCCCCAAAACAAAGTGTTGCTTTTGAAAAAAAAAAATACTTTCTTTCGTTTAAAAAAGGATGACCTAGTTTGATTTTAAACGGAGTTTAAAAAAAGAAAAAGACTTTTTTTTTGTGGTTCTAAATTAAAGTTATGTCAAATATATTAAAATATTTTTTAATCTTGTGGTTTTAAACATGTCACGTGGAAAGTTAAAGTTAAAGTGTTATAAAAAAAAAAAGAGGTTATTCTTTTTTAAATAAACTAAAAAGGAAATACGGATACTCTTTTTGAAACGGAGGGAGTAATCTAAAGTAAATAGTAATTGTTTTAAGTTTTAACTATACCCTTGAAAAACTAATTCTTTATAATAAATCTTCAATTTTGAAGAAACATCTAATTACTACTCATCTTTTTTTTATTTGTCATTTTTGATAAATCAATAAAAGAAAATATTTTTTTTAATCTATTATACCTTCAATATATTTAGAGAATTAATGTTTTTGAAAAAAGGCAGAACTTCTTTATTGAGTAAATTGATTTTGGAATTCTATCAATTAATAGGGATAAAATGATAAATTCACTATGTCGATTTTTATTTTCATAATAGGTGTGTCAAGTAAAAATAGACAAGTAAATAGGGACAGTGGAAGTAATATATGGATAGTTTAGTAAATTATGTCTTCTATTTATTATTTTTCTTAATGAACGTGAAATGAGATAAAACGACATTTATTTTGAGACAGAGGGAGTAGTACATTTTCCGTTTGAGGGAGTTTACTACATTTGAGAACAAAGTTGTAACAATAGAGAAAATCAACAAATTGCTTGAGATTTTGGGTCGGATGATTCCTCTTACCTCTACCTAGCACCCCCTTGATGAATAGACACGCTGAAACTCGATAAATATCAATTAAGGTGAAGCAAGATCAAGAACGTAACGACAAATCTCTTCTTGTCAAGTACATACATAGAGATACCCTAGATTCTAGCTATACTAGTGTTGTGTTGATCCTTTAAAATCATGAAGTGTTCATATACATGCTTGAGACTACCTATGATTATAAGCGTTTGATAATAAATCATGTTAAGGGTTTACATTGTATAATAAACTATTTTGTAGGTGGCTTTTGTATACTATATAGTTTACTTAATTGTTCATAAGTAAACTAATTATATTTTTTTCCAAAGTGTGTTTCTTTCTCACTATAATAAACAAGTGGGTGGCATTAAGGTTCATTTGTCCCGTATCGATATAAACGAAAAGTAGAGAGTTGAGAGGGAGGATAAAACACCAAGTCTGTCGGTAAATTAAGGCATACCTTTCTCGGCCTTTTGGCTAAGATCAAGTGTAGTATCTGTTCTTATCAGTTTAATATCTGATATGTGAGTTATCGACTCACACGATATTAACTCAATTTTTTAAGGGGGAAAGTTCATTAAAGTAGCTTGCTACTTGGATTTTCATGCGTCGCCTGTGCGTTGCACTAAAGCCTAGGCCTGGCACACCCCACCAATTCAAGTTCAAATGTTTTCCTTTCGACCATAGCTTCTATTAACACTATGAAGTTAAATTTAGTTTTACATATATTGTCTCAGACACTTTGTATACATGAAAGTGTACTAAGAATAAAATTGTTAGATTTATGGAAGAAATCTAATGTCTTTACTTGAGAAAACGAATCAAAATGATAGATTCAGATCTTAACCACGAGTAAATAAATACAATAATCAGTATGTATAAACTAACCACATTCTAAAGAATACCAAAAATAAATAAAAAATATCACAAGTGGAGATTACTTTATATCTTTATCTATGAAATTAGTAAAGGTTTAAAATAATATCTCAAAGAACAAATCTCAAAGTTCAAAACTTCTGTTAAAGAATGACAAAAGTCATTGCTTAGGCCTTAGTGAAAGGAACAACTTGTCATTGCTTTGTTTATACAATCTGTTTTAGCTTAGTAGAATTGAAGACATGAAAACTAATATAAGGTATGAACATACAACATTCATTTGCAAAGAAGATAAACAGAGTTCAAACTTTATTCATCTCGGATACTTCGTGCAATTTCAGACTAGTTTCTGTAAAAGATACAAACGCGCACACACACAGCTGCATCGTATATTCGTATTACATAGCGGACATTACTTGAGTTCAAAGGTACCAATTTCAAATCGATTTTTTTTTGAAAATGTAGCCTATAGAGGTATATTAGTAGGATAGTCATTTGGTCGTTTGTTTATCGCGTCTCTAATGTACCTCTCTTGTTCTTGAAGATTTAATGGAATTTGATCATAAACATCAGTAAACAAATCTGCCAAAGGAGGTTTCTCTGTTTCCTCTGCTCTTTCAAGTGCTTGCAACACCTACATTAAGTTTTCAAAAAAATCAACAAATAGTAGAATTGAACGAAAATCAAATCAAATCAAATCGAATACTTTTTAGGAATTTCGAATCTCGAACCTGCTCTTTGGTATTTCCCCGGAATTCTATTTCCTCTTCATCACTCCACCAACCGTTTTTCTGTATCCATTTTCTGAATCTGGCTACTGAGCATCGTCTTCTCCAGTACTCGATTTCCTCCCTGGATCGGTACTTGGTTGAATTATCAGACGATGCATGGTCCCCTACTCGATAAGCCATTGCCTAATAAGTGTTACAAAAGGGAAGTTTTATAAGCATAAAACCTGAATAATAAGAAGGGAATCGGCCTAATATAATTCTCAACTTTGCGATTTAGAGTTGATATAATCCTTGTTATAAAAGTGGTACACATGTGCCCCTACTGTTATACAAATGACTCAGAGCCACTTTTGTAACGGTAGGGGTATATCTGAGCCACTTTTGTAACAAGAGGTATGTCGGACCTGTTTCCCTAATAGGAATAGCTGAATTTCACACCTCTACTATTTTTGGTTTTTGTTCCTTTATTGCCATTTCGCGAGCTGCATGAATAGCACTATAAACTGCAAGGGCATCATTGCCATCCACTCGAATACTTCTAACTCCATAAGCTTGCCCTTTAATCGCGATTCCATCACCTATTTAGGAGAAATGTAGCTAATGTTGTCTGAGATACGTACCATGATTGTTATGATGTAGTTAAGAGTCCGTTTGGATTGGCTGGTTTGACCAACTTTTAAGCCAATCCAAACAAGCTCTAAGTCACTTTCAGAAAATATTTCTCGAAAATGACTTCTGAATAACCAAACATGAGAAAATAACTTATTTCATAGAAAACATTATTCGTTGAATATCTTTCACCCTTAAAACAGATTAAATTGAGTCAAGGGGAATACTTCGGAATTGCTCAGCGACAGGAGTGCTAATGGCCCATCCGTTGTTGCGGCATAGAAATATAACCGGAGCATCCAGAACTGCTGCAAAATTCAGAGCAGCATGGAAATCTCCCTGAAAATAATTCAACACTAACTTATCTTCTAAGCGAAAATGCCATAAATTATACTCCCTTCGATTCATATTAATTTCTAGGAATAAGTAGTTTCTTAAGGGATAGCGCGAAGGGAGTAGTACTTATTTAAAATCACCTCACTAGTGCTACCATCTCCAAAATAAGTGACAACACAAGCCTCCTTTTATCCATTTTCAGCGCGTAAGCCGCACCTACAGCCTGTGGAAGCTCTGTGCTGGTGACGATACAACAACAACATACTCAGTGTAATCCTATAAGTGGATCTGAAGAGGGTGGTGTGTATGCAGTCTTACCTCTCGACTCAAGTGAAGCATAAATATAATATGAATCATAATGATAAAAGATTCTTACGCGATAGTTGAAGAGACGGTGAAATAATTGAGCTTGTTAGAACCATAATGTATTGGCATTTGCCTGCCTTTTCCATTGTCACCCTTATTTCCAAGCAATTGATTGGTAAATTCTTCCAGGGTAAAGCCACGCCATAACAGAACACCGGTCTCCCTGTACTGCAATCATAATAAAAATGCGTGTTTACATTTTCATCTACCGTTTTAAAAGGTACGTGCAAGGCAGAGCGTTTTACCTAACACGTAACAATGGAGTCGAATTTAAGAGTAAATTAGGACAAACATAGTGTCAAGTTCATGCGAGTAGTCAGGTACTTTAGTTTCACTGAATTTATATCTTCAACATGCTCTGTACGTTGAGCTTGATTCTTTTTTATGAGCTAAACACGTGAGCATATATTAGTTAAACCTCAACATCCTAATGTTCATTTTTCTTCTATTTATTACTTGTGTACATTTTATATCTTAGGTCACTCAACTAAGCAATTATTATTTCAGAAAGAGAAAAATTCACAAGTACCCCCTAGATTATAATCGAAATTTCATAGCAATATCTTAATTAAACTAAGGTCCTATTTCTCCTTGAACTTTTTTTTTTCTGTGCATCTTTTTAGCTTACGTGGAATTCAAATATCTCCCAGGCGGCTCAATTGCGTGGAGTTACGGAGTGTGCTACGTAAATCAAAAGGTGCACAAAATTACAAAAAAGAATAAGTTCAGAGGTAATAGTATCTTAATTTAGTCAATATGTGACTCTCGAATTTCGATCGTAATAACTATTAGTTGAGCGACTGTCTGAGAAATAAAACGGCCAAAAAATTACCTGAGGCAAGACAATGTCATCTAAGGTGAGGGCAGCAGCAGAGGCTATGTTAATGGCTTCTTCTCCAACACTGGTCATATAAAAGGATAACCTCCCTTGTTTTTTTGCTTCATCAAAAATGTTGTCCATTATTTGAAGGGTCACCATTGTACTATACATTTTCACTGCCAAATCTTTTCTCACCTAACAAAGCATCAAATCACATGTCATGCAGGCACACGGTTTAATCTTGTATTCATAAATATGTCAGGTAGGAGGTTGGAATTAAAGAAGGGAATGAGCTCAAATACGTTATCAAATTTTGAGAGAAAACTCATTAATGTCATTGGTTAAAAGTTCTGCTCATTTGTGTTATTTTCGGCAGTGTCATTTATTAAATTATTTTTAAAAAGGGAAAAAATCTCAAATATATCATTAAATTTTGAGAAAAAGGCTCATATATGACATTCATTAAAATATTGATTCATCTAGCTCAAAGGGAAGAGGATTGCCCAAGCCTTGTAAGGAGTCCATTCATCTCATTAACCATCGATGTGAGACTTTTGTTATTCTTTTAACAATATAGATTAAAGGATTAATACCATATGATATGCTATGTATTCTAAATTCTACCAGACAAACAATTAAATAATACTGCGACAAATACATGTATTAAATTTTTTTAATACATCCTATCAAACGATCCGTTATTGGTTTAGTACAAACACAATGTAGGAGTAAATTTTTCCTGAATTGAAATTAATTACCTGTTCAAATACACAGCCTGGAATTGTAGAGCCATTATTGTCAAGAACTCTATAACAAGCTAACCTTGTTTCTGATGACTCTGAAATGAATTTCATTTGAGAAACAAATGGGATTTTTCCTCCTGGGAAATCCATGGCCTGTTTATAATTAGAAGATAGTATTATCTATACATTTCATTAAAATGATGAAAATAATTAAATATTAAATATTAAATATAAAACTTCCTAGATTATCATATGTTGAATACAATATCAAACTATATATTATATCTATTCAATATAGATTGTGGTGGAATGATTGATCGGGGTCAGTACTAGAAACAAAGTTTTTTTCCACTAGAAAAGTCCATGATAAAAAATGTATTCTCACTGAAATAGTGAGAATTAAACTTCCTTATTTTCCGTATGAAAACATTACTATTAATTAATCAGCATAAAAACATTAATATTTGTTTTTTAAAATGAGAGTTGATAAAACATTACTTGGTTCTCATCATGTTTAATGTCAACATGATGATAATCCTCCTCCTTATGATAGCATTGTGGCTCTTGTTGGTTGGACTCAAAATTGGAAAATGGACTTGAACCTCTAGGGTGAAGAATAGACAAGGGACAAGCCCTTTGAACAAAATGATTAAAGATTCTTCTTGATCTTGAAATCCAAATGGCCATTGGTGGTGTTTCTTAATTATATATGGAGAAATTAATGAAAATAAAAAGAAAGAGAGCTAGAAGATGGTGTTATATATAGGCATAATAAGTTAGTACTATAATACAAACAAAGATATACATTTCTTCATGTTGATTTACTTTTAATGTATTTATTAAATGAGTCATTTTTAAATAATATAGATTCATATGAAAAAATTAATGTAAAGAGGGATGAATTTGTCAAATCATAAATTTCTATTTATTTTAAATAGATTTACGGAATGGTTAAAAAAAGAAAAAATCATATGGATTAGAAAACATATACTAGTTATTAGCTAATATAGATATAATTTGAATTAATTACGGCTCACAACTTACTTTTAACTGTAATTACATCGCTTATACATATACAAATAAAGATTATACATATGTATATATACAATTATATGACAGATATAAAAATATAATTACTCTCTCTCCACTCTCTGTCCATTCTCTCTCGCCTCTCTCTTCCCTCTCCCAGTCTCTGCCCGCTATCTCTCTCTCTTTCCTCTCCCAATCTCGCTCACTTCTCTCCTCCCTCTCCCGATCTCACTCGCCTCTCTCCTCCCTCTCTCAATCTGATCATTCACCAAATATACAAATATATATATATACCAATTACATATATACAATTATTTCAAATATACATATACAATTTGTCTCTCTCTACTCTCTGCCCTCTCCAGCTCGCATCTCTCCTTCCTCTCCCAATCTCTCTCGCATTTCTTCTCCCTCTAACATGTAACTATGAATTGTAATTTGCAAACAATAGCTATGAAACCTATATAATTAAGTTATTTTTTAGTGACTATATATGAAAATTCACCTTCAAAATTAAAATAAAAAAAGTACACATAATATCGTAAAGTGAGTATTATAGAATGAACCTCGAGGATTGAGGAAGGTCTATGAAATTATCTTTATTTTTAATATTTAAACAGTAAATTAAAATAACAAAAAATTGAATCGAACTCATCAAACCTTACCAGATGTGAGCAGAAATATAGGAATATTTTCAATAGTTCGTGAATTCTCATTTTTTACGTAGTGTATAAGTTTTTCTTTTACAAATCATATACACTAATTTAATCACTTTAAATATTTTAAAAAATATATTTTAAAATGAAAATGAGAGTAAATAGGATGGGACAAAAATTTATAGAACAGAAAGGCATTGGACAAATTTTCAAAATATATTAAAAATAAAGCAAAATCTTAGCGGATCAAGACTCACCCATCTCCATCACCACCCCGTCATAAGTCCCTAATACATCTGCCATCCCTATACACATAGATGAAATCCACAAAATATTTTCATGGATCGCGGATTGTAGACATATAATTTTTGATCGAATTTAAGTTTTATATCCTTTTTAGAGCTTAAATATTTTGACTTTTATCTTATTTTATTAAGTTTATTTTTAAAAGATATGAAAACCACAAAAAAATAGAATGACACTTTAAGGTATATTTTTATTTATTCATTCAAAATTTTAATAAATTAGTGATTTTAATTTTTATATTTTTTAATTTAGCTATTTAATTTTTCTTAACTAATATTATTATTATTTTATTTAGTAACAAAAAAAATAATAAAAAAAATTAACCTACCCATTATCCCACCCCCACTTCATTATTTCTCTCCACTCACCCCACACCCCACTTCACTAATCCAACTCTTTCATACACACGTACACATATATACATAACTATATATAAATTAATAATGGGAAGATGGGAAGGGGAGGAGAACAAGAAAAAAGAAGAAAAAAGTTGTACAAAGGAAGAAAAAAAAAAAACAGAAGACGACAAAAAAAAAACAAGAAAAATACGTGAAAAGGAAAAAGAAAAAGAAAAAGGGATCTGCACAAAAAAAAATTCACTAGAGAAAGGAAATAAAAAAAAAACATTCCCTTTTATATTATTTGTCTTTCAAAATTCACCAAACACATTCTTATTTTTTTTTTTATTATTTTATTTAAACACAATATATATATCACTTCATACGCCAAAGAAAAGATTGATGGGTGTTTTAATCGAAGTTCAGTCAAGATTTTTACGATATTCAACTTTAATTTATCCCTTTTAATTTATCTATGAAATCTGATGTAGTTTTATGGAATTTTTTTTATATAGTTTTGTTTATTCAGAATTCAATTGAAATAAAAATGTAAAATTAAATATATTTGTTGTTATTTATTATTGTACAATTTTAATGCTTTGAATAAGTTTATAATTAATGTCACGTAGAATCTCATTGAATATAGAAAATGTCGTCTTCTGTTTTTTTTTTCTTCCTTTGTACAACTTTTTTCTTCTTTTTTCTTGTTCTCCTCCACTTTCCATCTTTCCATTATTAATTTATATATAGTTATGTATATATGTATACGTGTGGATGAAAGAGTTGGATTAGTGAAGTGGGGTATGGGGTGAGTGGAGAGAAATGGTGAAGTGAAGGTGGGATAATGGGTAGGTTAAATTTTTTTTAATTATTTTTTTTGTTACTAAATAAAATAATAATAATATTAATTAAGAAAAATTAAATAGCTAAATTAAAAAAATATAAAATTAAAATTATTAATTTATTAAAACTTTGAATGAATAAATAAAAATATACCTTAAAGTGTCATTCTATTTTTTTGTGGTTTTCATATCTTTCAAAAATAAATTTAATAAAATAAGATAAAAGTCAAAATATTCATAAAAGATATTTAAGCTCTAAAAAGGATATAAAATTTAAATTCGATCAAAAATTACGTGTCTACACAAATAATCTAAGCATGCATATTAACGAACACTTGTTTAGGATTAGTCATATTTATTAGTAAGTAATATAGTACTTCTTTAATGTATACGATTTATTCTTCTTATAAGTTGATCCAAAAAAATAATGCATTTTTTTATTTGGTAAAAAATTAATGATATTTATTAATAATTTATATTTTGTTTATATTGAATCTCACTTTATTGCCAAAAAGTCAAAAACAGTATTAAAAATTCATTTATCTTAACAATACAAAATCTTTTATTAATACTTTTTAACTTAATAATTGGTTAAACTACGTCACATAATTTTTTATGAAAAAATAATAAAATGATTTTGTTTAAAAGTTTAATGGGTGTTGACAACATCAACAACATTACAATAATCTACGTGTGGTCTTACAAATGATCGAGGTCTAAAAATAAGTGTATACAACTATTATTTTTTATTTAGTACTTAGTAGAGTAAAGAAGTCGTCCCTAATAAATCCTCGATTTAATAAAAATTGTTTTTTTCACAATAAAATTCAACAAAAAAATATTGAAGGATATATAAATTATTATGAAATTATTATTCTTTTAAAAAAGACATAAGGAGTAAAGAATAAAATTAACGAAATAAATAAATAATATTATAATAATATAATAATAATAATAATAATAATTAAAAAATAAACAAATATAGATCATAAATACATATACACATGCTCTATTACAGAAAAGTCTGAAAATTTTGGGTGCGTCTTAAATTATTTGGGTGAATTTTTAATTATTCAGGTCAAATTATTTAATTGAAAAAAAAGTTAAATAAATTTTTGATAGGTTATTAAGATCGTGATACATATCTCTCTGTTAGTCTAAAGGGTATATACACTCCAAAAATTAGACGGTAGGAGTATCAACGTTCTAAAAATATAACGAGAGATATTTAGATACCATTTACAAAAGTTCGGGAATATATTTACAATGAAAAGCAAGGATGTAAGACGGAGAAGGCCCAAGACCACCCAACATTGGTATCAGAGCCCAGGTTGTCAACAAGTCTCAGCCCACCGGGAGAAACTGGGTTGTCGCTCTCTCCAGCCCAAGGCCCGATGTGTGAAAGGGGAGATTGTTGGGTTATCCCACATCGGAAGTGGAAGGGGCTGGTGGTCAATTTATAAGTGTGAGGGAAAGCCTCAACCTTTGAGCTAGCTTTTGGGTTGAGAAGGACCAAGCACAAAAAGATATATGGTAAAAGTAATGGAAATAAAATGGAGAAATAATGATACCAAGAATTTTACGTGAAAACCCTTCTAAATAAGGGAAAAACCACGGGCCAAGAGGAGCAACTGATATTACTACAGTAAGGAATTTTACACTGTGTAGTCACGAATACAATACTCAAAGTGACTACTACACACTCAAAAGGAACAACACTCTTTTGGTTTCCGTCTTACTAAAATATCGCTCACACTCTATTTTTCTTCACAGACTATTTTCTTGTATAGTCTATGGAATACCTCATTTTGCTCTCAAAATGGTTTTTTCTCTCTAACTTGGTGTATATTAAAAGTGAGCTAATGAGATCCTTTTATAGAAGAAATTTGCAGCTGTAAATTTCACCACCATCCACAACTTGTCAAAGTTGTGCCACCAAAATTTTTTAATTGTTGTGTTTTTCAACATTTGCTGCCACTATAATTTGCCAACCTTTGACAATTGCATGCAGCAATTGTTGAAGTCAACAATGGCATAATGGGGATGGACCCCACAAATCTCCCCCTCCAGTCCCATTACTGGAAAAAGTATCTTCATCTTCTTTAGAGAGAGCTCATACCCACAAGTTCTTTGCATAACTCGAACTTGTCTTTCGGTATCGTCTTGGTCAGCATATCTGCAGGATTTTCACTTGTGCGAATCTTTTTGACGTGAAATGATTCAGTCTCCACTTTCTCACGATCCAATGATATCTGACGTCGATGTGTTTTGTTCTTGCATGGTACATGGAGTTCTTGCTCAGTCTATTGCACTCTGGCTGTCACAATAGACAATATACTCTATATGATTCAAACCAAGCTCTTGAAGAAATCGCTTTAGCCATATCATCTCCTTGCCGGCTTCAGTAGCCGCAATATACTCAGCTTCAGTTGTAGATAGTGCAACACACTTCTGCAACTTTGACTGCCATGATATAGCTCCCCCTGAAAAAGTAAACAAATATCAAGTAGTGGATTTTCTGTTATCAAGGTCACCTGCCATATCAGAATCTGTATAGCCTTTCAAGATTGGATTTGATGCTCCAAAACACAAGCATTCATCTGAGCTTCCTCTAAGATACCTGAGTATCCACTTCAAAGCTTCCCAATGTTCTTTTCCCGGATTTTCGAGAAATCTGCTGACAACACCAACTGCGTAAGCAATATCAGGTCTAGTGCACACCATTGCATACATTAGACTTCCGACGACGGAGGAATATGGAACTTTGGCCATGTTTTCTTTTTCCTCCCTAGCTGTAGGACGCATCTTCTTGCTCAACTTCATATGACCAGCAAGAAGTTTTCTCACAGGCTTAGCATTCTTCATATTGAAGCGCTCCAGTACACGTTCAATGTACTTCTTCTGGGACAAACAAATCTTCCTTTTATCTCTAAGACGAGTAATTCTCATGCCCAAAATTTGCTTGGCATGGCCCAAGTCTTTCATAGAAAAAGACTTACACAACTCTTACTTTACCTCGTCAATCTTGGAAGTATTCTTGCCCACAATCAACATATCATCCACATACAACATGAGGATGATAAAATCATTGTCAGAAATTTTTTGTACAAATACGCAATGATCTGAAGAAGTCTTCTTATAGCCTTGCTCCCCCATAACAGATTCAAACTTTTTGTACCACTGTCTGGGAGCTTGTTTTAGGCCATAGAGACTCTTTTTGAGTTTGCATACAAAATTTTCTTTACCATCTACTTTGAAGCCCTCAGGTTGTTCCATATAAATCTCTTCTTCTAGGTCACCGTGAAGGAAAGCCGTCTTCACATCCATCTGCTCAATCTTTAAATTAAGACTAGCAGCCAAACTTAGAACTGTGCGAATCGAGGACATTTTCACAACAGGAGAAAATATTTCGTCAAAGTCAATACCCTTCCTTTGACCAAATCCCTTAACAACCAATCTAGCTTTGTACCTGGGCTTCAAGTTGTGTTCTTCAACTTTAACTTTGAACACCCACTTGTTCTTCAAAGCTCTCATGCCCTTGGGCAATTTTACCAACTCATAAGTGTGGTTCTCATGCAAAGACTTCATCTCATCTTGCATGGCTTTAATCCATTGATCCTTGTGCTCATCTTCCATGGCCTCCTCATAACATTCAGGTTCTCCCCCGTCAGTGAGTAACACATATTCATTGGATGAATAACGGGAGGAAGGAAACCGCTGTCTCGTTGACCTCTGAAGCGGAATATTTGATTCGTCCACAACTTCATAAGCAACATGATCATCAATAACAATATCATTGTTATTATCAACATCAACATGTTGATTCGATACATGATTCTGGGCGTCACCATGATTATCAAGCCCAACAACATCATGCACACTTGTGTGAGGAACGTCATCATGATGAACTATACCATCAAAACTTAAAGATTCTACCGTTTCCGCTTATCAATATCTTCAATTGTTTGATTCTCCATGAAAATAATATCACGGCTTCTCACAAGTTTCTTTTCAATTGGATCATATAGCCTGTAACCAAATTCATCTAGGCCATATCCAATGAAGATGCATTGCTTTGTCTTGGCATCTAACTTTGACCTCTCATCTTTCGACACATGTACAAAAGCTTTGCAACCAAATACTCTCAGATGGTCATAGGAAACATCCTTTCCATACCAAATACTATTTGGTACATCACTTTGCAAAGCAATAGCAGGAGATAGATTAATAACATGTGCAGCGGTCAATAAAGCCTCACCCCAAAATGAGTTCGGCAACTTTGCTTCAGAAAGCAAACATCTAACTCTTTCCATCAAGGTTCTGTTCATCCTCTCAGCCAAACCATTAAGCTGAGGAGTCTTGGGAGGAGTCTTCCGGTGTCTAATACCTTGATGCTTGCAGTATTTATCAAATGGTCCACAATATTCACCACCATTATCAGTACGAATGCATTTCAGTTTCTTTCCAGTTTCTCTTTTAACTGAAGCCTGAAACTGCTTGAAGACACCTAACACTTGGTCTTTAGTCTTCAAGAGATAGACCAAAAGTTTTTCGAGCAATCATCAATGAAAGTGACAAAGTAGAGTGCACCACCTAATGTCTTTGTCTTCATTGGACCACATAAATCAGAGTGCACCAACTCAAGCAACTCTGTCTTTCTCGAATGGGGGTAGGACTTAAAGGAAACTCTATTTTGTTTACCAGCCAAACAGTGCTCACACTTTTCTAATTTAGCACTTTGGAAATTTGACAATAATTTCTTCTTGGCTAGAACATTAAGTCCTTTCTCGCTGATGTGGCTAAGCCTCTAATGCCATAATGTTGAAGAGCTATCGCTCTCAACCGCATTCACCATATCAACACAAGCAGAGGCCGTAGTCCAGTATAGACCACGACGTTTGTTACCACGAGTCACAACCAAGGAACCCTCGATGAACTTCCATTTTCCATCACCGTTGGTGCTAACATATCCTTCATCATCTAAAACACCAACAAAAATTAGGTGCAGACGAACATCAGGAGCATGTTTCACATTGTTCAAAACTAGTTTAGTTCCAACACTAGTTTCCAAACAAATTGTACCAATACCAACCACCCTAGAAACAGTCTCATTACCCATACTCAAGGTTCCAAAATCACCAGGAGTATAGGAAGAGAAAAAATCTTTCATTGATGTCACATGAGATGCGGCACCAGTGTCCACAACACAGCTTGACTCATCACAAGCAATATTTATCATGTTTGCATCAAGAACGGTAACAAGATCTTCGGTGGTGACGGTGGTTAGGCAATTTTCATTGCCATCTTCTTTAGTTTCCTCTTTATTTTTGTTCTCCCTCTTCAACTTCCTGAAGAACTTCTTCGTGTGCCCTTTCATACCACAATGATAGCACTCAATATCCTTAAGTCTGCCTCTGGATTTGCTCCTATTTTGTTCTCTATTCTGAGAACCACAAGTTTTGTTTCTCCCCCTGGGGCCAGTTATCAGGACATCCGACGAAGAAGAACCTAGAGATTTTCTTCTCATCTCTTCGTTCAAGACACTACTCTTGGCGAAATCCATAGAGATCACACCATCTGGAGCAGAATTTGACAATGACGTTCTAAATGTTTCCCAAGAGTCTGGTAGGAAAACAAATAGAAGCAAGCCTTGAATTTCTTCATCAAATTTGATGCCCATAGCAGATAATTGGTTCATGATCCTCTAAAAATTATTCAGATGGTCTGTCATCAGAGAACCATCATGATACTTCAAGCACAACATATGCTTTATTAAGAATATTTTGTTGTTGCCAGTATTTCGAGCATACAAACTTTCAAGATGCTCCTATAGGGTTCGAGCATGTGTTTCCCCAGAAATATGGTTCAAGACATTATCGTCGACCCTTTGCCTAATGAATTCACAAACCTGTCTGTGCAACAGATTCCGCTCTTCATTTGTTTTATTATCAGGCTTTACAGTGGTAATTCTGGTTTGTAAAAATTCTTAACATAAAGCAGATCTTCCATTTTCCCCTTCCTAATGGCATAATTAACACCATTCAAAGTAACCATTCTACTTGTGTTGGCTTCCATTGTTTTTTCCAAAAAATATAGTTATCGCAAATCAAATTAAATCTTTTATGATGTGGAAGTTTAGAGTGTGCTGCAACCACAGAGCATACTCAGATAAAACCTTGGCTCTGATACCAGTTTGTTGAGAAAACGCGGATAAGCACAAAAAGATATATGGTAAAAGTAATAGAAATAAAATGGAGAAAGAATGACACCAAGAATTTTACGTGGAAACCCTTCTGAATAAAGGAAAAATCACGGGCCAAGATAAAACACAGAAGCAGAGACTCGAGACTAGCAAAATTACCTTAGAGATCTCATTGACGCTTGAAGACCATCCATATGACAAGGTCCTTTCATCATCTGATACTGTGTTATCTCTTAACACGTTTTGAAATTATAATTGGCATTATATATCGTTATGAAACATTTCTTTTGGTGCAATATGTACAGAAGCATGAAACAGATCTTCAAAGCCATGATGTTTCAGCTGTTTTGTAAGTATTGATTTCTAAATTTCCTTGTTACTTTGGACATAATCCTAGCTCTTTGCATGTTATTGACTGTTGTCTTTCATGTTTTTGACTGTTGTTTTTCACTACTATTGTTTTGACATGATATGGTTATTAATTGATGAACTTGAGCAGATCCATGAAAAAGAAGGCAAAAAGAACCTCCTCAATAAAAAAGGAACCTGGAGTCTCATCATCCAAAGGGTTGTTCTTCTGTTGTTGCCACTTTTCCCAGTATTATTTCTCTCTGAACTGAATGCTCTAAAGGTTTTGACAAATAGGTTTTCTATCTTCAGGTCTAAAAAAAATCCCCTAAAGGGTGACATTGGTTCCATGGATATTCCAATTCCAGATAAGATGAATGATGCTGATGACGTTGGTTGTGAAACGAGCAGTGGGAAAAAAGAAGTTGTGCAGAAGGAAGATAATGATATCACACAGAAAGGGAGATCCAAGACTTCCAAAGTTTCCATTGAGAGCTCATTGGCGTTTGAAGTCCATTCATCTGACAAGGTTCTTTCTCCATATGATACTGTGTTATCTTTTAACATTTTTTCACATTATATATCTTTGTCATACAAAATCTTTTGGATGCAATATTTACAAACGCATGAACTAGATCTTCAAAACAATGATGCTTCATCTGTTCCATAAGTATTGATTTCTCCATAACTTGTAACCTTGAACATAATCCTAGTTCTTTACATGTTCTTGGATTGTCATATTTTCTGTTTATTTCTACCTACTAGTTTTATGTTGAAGATTGTTATTTACATCAACTTGATATGTCACTACCATTGTTTTGACATGATATGGTTATTGGTTATGAACTTGAGCATATCCAAGAAGAAGAGAACAAGAAGAACCCCCTCAACCAAAATGGAACCTGGAGTCTCGTCATCCAAAAGGTTCTTTTGTTGTTGTACATTTTTGCCTGTAGTATTGCTCTCTAAACTGAATGTTCAGACGGTTTTGGTGAGTTGGTTTTCTATCTTCAGGTCTAAAACAAAACCCAAAAAGAGTTGCGCTGAATCCCTAGATATTCCAATTCTGGGTAAGATGAATGATGCTGCTGATATTGGTTGCGAAATAAGCAGTGGGATAAAAGAACTCGTGGACAAGGAACAAGTTGCCTTTGAGAGCTCACCGCCTCTTAAATCCAACCATCTGACAAGGTCCTTTCTCCATCAGATACTGTGTTATCTCTTTAACATATTTTCAAATCATCATTGGCATTATACACCATTCTGATATGATTCCTTTTTTGGATTCAATATGTACAGAATCATGAGACAGGTCCTCAAAGCAATGATGTTTCATCTTCTCTGTAAGTACATGACTAATAATGGAGGAATATTTTATATAAGTCCAGATTTTATGATGAATTTACAAGAATTTGAAAAAAGCATATTAAAATAGAAATACAAACTAAAGGATATAAAGAAATGCAAAATGGAAAAAACCTATTAATGTGTATATGATTTTTAGGAAAAATGACAAATAATAGTAATACCAGATTTAAATTACAGGTAAAAGATGTAGTAGAAGTAATGGGTAATAAAGGAATCAGTAAAAATTTATGTTGTAAAATCCTACTCAGTACTCCTCCACTCCCTTGTTCTTTATATAATTATCAACTTAAGTTTCTAGTATTCTTCCCCCCTTTTTTTTATGGACTCTGTTCATTCATGAATCTATTACTATTGTTCATCTCTTTCTCTTAGCTTTTGTTCTTAATTGCACTCTTCTTTAACCACACCCCGGATATGGTCATTCATAGTTCTACCATAAGAACATTCAAGATGACCTATCAATGTCTTAGGAATTTACAGATTAATCCATCTATGCTTTTAATAGGTAAGAGACTACCATATACTAAGTAACATAGATTCATGATAAAACAAACTTATCAAATAGTTTTTACATATCACAATATAATTAATTATAAAACACACATAATTTACATATATGGGAAGTTACTAGAACTTAAATATGAAAACTTACATTATTAAGAACGGAGTGAAGTTTCCCTTTCGGTAAACCCGAGCTTCACAGAAAAATAACTTTACAAGCTTAGTACAAACTTTTTTATAAAAAACTCAAGAATATATATATATATATATATATATATATATATATATATATATATATATATATATATTATGCTAGGGATTTTGTTTAAGAGGGATATACTTTGCTTTGGGTAGTTTTTCTCTTTTCGGATTCTTACTTTCTTCAACTGATAATGTCTGCTTTTATAGAGGTCTTCGGACTTCAAACTTCGGATTTCAAATGGAAAGAGAATCTTATCGTCTCAGCCGGGTACACTTTTGGGCCACATCGTCACGTGAAATGATGCTCCCCTTTTTTACATTATTGTCCTTGTGGTCCGGTATCTATCTTATCTATCTATCTAGACGCGTCCCAGAAGTTTTTCCACAGATGTGTGGTAGTGAGTAAAGTGGGACTCAAATATTGACTAAAGAGGCATCCCTCTTTATTATCAAATATATAAATAAAAAATAAAAAATTTATGTGTTTAAATTATGCAAGGCAACAGAATCAAAACTCATACTAGAGTCGTCATCGTTTGGATTCTGGGCAAATTGCATCATTTCTAAGAATTCTTCTGAGTTATCTGGACTTCTTCTTTGGCTTGGAATTGAGCTTTGAATTGGGGTTGGGTCTTTAATTATATGTTTATCTTGTCCTTGTTTTTGTTTTAATAATTTCTCTACTGTCTGGGTAATGAGAAATTCGATGTCTTTATTTTTCTGGGTTTTGTTAGTTTTCTGTCTCAATGTCTGGGTAAAAGAAAGTGGTAATCTTCGTCTAGAGGATGAACTTGTTTCAGTTTCACTTTTTGGCAAAGTGACAGCCATAAACGGATTTGATAAGTCTTTACCGGCTACCGTTTGAACCGGACTAGCTGTATCTTTATCCGATACAGTGAATTTCTTAACATTTAGTGGGGAATGCACACCCATATCATCCATTTTTATTGGGGATGGAAAACCCTGTATATCTGTATGTGTTTGTACGTCTTGTGTAGTCTGATCTTTGCTTTCCAATTTTCTGAGTTTTTCCTTGAGCTTGGCATTTTCTTGTAATAAAACTTCATTTTTGAAGTTTAGTCATTTGAATGCTTCAGTCATGGATGAGCAATGATCACAAAGTATTATTTTGTCTGTGTCTTTTTGGATGTTATATTGTGGGGTTTTATCTGGGTTTTGTTTGAGAGATGGAGAAATATAATAATTTGGTCCTAATATCCCCTAGCATAATCTAAAGCTTCTGTAAAATCATTTAAACCTTTAAAATAGGTTTTTGAAAACCTTTAATAGAGTCTAAAACTTCTATCCATGTCTGAAAAACACCATTTGTCTTACCATGAATTACCACATAATATTTAAATTTATTTTCTTTATTTTTGTTAGTAAGTAGTATCCTAAAGCATTTAAAACAACAATTACATATTTAGTGTCTTTTTTATTATGTGCTATCCATATATTATCTATAAGGCATTTTTGTTGTTTATCTAGTTAGTAATTAGGCAAATGTCTAAAGGTCCAGTTTGACTGTCCATATGCTATTAAATTCTGTTGTCCAAACTGAAGTCTTTCTATTTTAACATCATCAATTCTATTCAGAGGTCTAAAATGCAGATTTGATAACATTGTCTGTTTGTAAGAGTCTGCATAATCTGGGGTTGGAGGTTGAACTCCTTTGCCCTTGTCTTGTAATAATGGTCTCATTCTGTAAAATTTAAACTTTTATTAGTAATCAATTTAACTGGTCTGCTATATGATTATCATTTCTTTTTATATGCTCAAATACTATAGATTGATAAATAGATATAGTGTCTAAAAAATTTAACCATCGTCTTCTACTACTACTTTTATCATTAATTTTCTGATGGTTAAATTTTTTAGACACTATATCTATTTATCAATCTATAGTATTTGAGCATATAAAAGGAAATGATAATCATATAGCAGACCAGTTAAGTCGATTACTAATAAAAGTTTAAATTTTACAGAATGAGACCATTATTACAAGACAAGGGCAAAGGAGTTCAACCTCCAACCCCAGATTATGCAGACTCTTACAAACAGACAATGTTATCAAATCTGCATTTTAGACCTCTGAATAGAATTGATGATGTTAAAATAGAAAGACTTCAGTTTGGACAACAGAATTTAATAGCATATGGACAGTCAAACTGGACCTTTAGACATTTGCCTAATTACTAACTAGATAAACAACAAAAATGCCTTATAGATAATATATGGATAGCACATAATAAAAAAGACACTAAATATGTAATTGTTGTTTTAAATGCTTTAGGATACTACTTACTAACAAAAATAAAGAAAATAAATTTAAATATTATGTGGTAATTCATGGTAAGACAAATGGTGTTTTTCAGACATGGATAGAAGTTTTAGACTCTATTAAAGGTTTTCAAAAACCTATTTTAAAGGTTTAAATGATTTTACAGAAGCTTTAGATTATGCTAGGGGATATTAGGACCAAATTATTATATTTCTCCATCTCTCAAACAAAACCCAGATAAAACCCCACAATATAACATCCAAAAAGACACAGACAAAATAATACTTTGTGATCATTGCTCATCCATGACTGAAGCATTCAAATGACTAAACTTCAAAAATGAAGTTTTATTACAAGAAAATGCCAAGCTCAAGGAAAAACTCAGAAAATTGGAAAGCAAAGATCAGACTACACAAGACGTACAAACACATACAGATATACAGGGTTTTCCATCCCCAATAAAAATGGATGATATGGGTGTGCATTCCCCACTAAATGTTAAGAAATTCACTGTATCGGATAAAGATACAGCTAGTCCGGTTCAAACGGTAGCCGGTAAAGACTTATCAAATCCGTTTATGGCTGTCACTTTGCCAAAAAGTGAAACTGAAACAAGTTCATCCTCTAGACGAAGATTACCACTTTCTTTTACCCAGACATTGAGACAGAAAACTAACAAAACCCAGAAAAATAAAGACATCGAATTTCTCATTACCCAGACAGTAGAGAAATTATTAAAACAAAAACAAGGACAAGATAAACATATAATTAAAGACCCAACCCCAATTCAAAGCTCAATTCCAAGCCAAAGAAGAAGTCCAGATAACTCAGAAGAATTCTTAGAAATGATGCAATTTGCCCAGAATCCAAACGATGACGACTCTAGTATGAGTTTTGATTCTGTTGCCTTGCATAATTTAAACACATAAATTTTTTATTTTTTATTTATATATTTGATAATAAAGAGGGATGCCTCTTTAGTCAATATTTGAGTCCCACTTTACTCACTACCACACATCTGTGGAAAAACTTCTGGGACGCGTCTAGATAGATAGATAAGATAGATACCGGACCACAAGGACAATAATGTAAAAAAGGGGAGCATCATTTCACGTGACGATGTGGCCCAAAAGTGTACCCGGCTGAGACGATAAGATTCTCTTTCCATTTGAAATCCGAAGTTTGAAGTCCGAAGACCTCTATAAAAGCAGACATTATCAGTTGAAGAAAGTAAGAATCCGAAAAGAGAAAAACTACCCAAAGCAAAGTATATCCCTCTTAAACAAAATCCCTAGCATAATATATATATATATATATATATATATATATATATATATATATATATATATATATATTCTTGAGTTTTTTATAAAAAAGTTTGTACTAAGCTTGTAAAGTTATTTTTCTGTGAAGCTCGGGTTTACCGAAAGGGAAACTTCACTCCGTTCTTAATAATGTAAGTTTTCATATTTAAGTTCTAGTAACTTCCCATATATGTAAATTATGTGTGTTTTATAATTAATTATATTGTGATATGTAAAAACTATTTGATAAGTTTGTTTTATCATGAATCTATGTTACTTAGTATATGGTAGTCTCTTACCTATTAAAAGCATAGATGGATTAATCTGTAAATTCCTAAGACATTGATAGGTCATCTTGAATGTTCTTATGGTAGAACTATGAATGACCATATCCGGGGTGTGGTTAAAGAAGAGTGCAATTAAGAACAAAAGCTAAGAGAAAGAGATGAACAATAGTAATAGATTCATGAATGAACAGAGTCCATAAAAAAAAGGGGGGAAGAATACTAGAAACTTAAGTTGATAATTATATAAAGAACAAGGGAGTGGAGGAGTACTGAGTAGGATTTTACAACATAAATTTTTACTGATTCCTTTATTACCCATTACTTCTACTACATCTTTTACCTGTAATTTAAATCTGGTATTACTATTATTTGTCATTTTTCCTAAAAATCATATACACATTAATAGGTTTTTTCCATTTTGCATTTCTTTATATCCTTTAGTTTGTATTTCTATTTTAATATGCTTTTTTCAAATTCTTGTAAATTCATCATAAAATCTGGACTTATATAAAATATTCCTCCATTATTAGTCATGTACTTACAGAGAAGATGAAACATCATTGCTTTGAGGACCTGTCTCATGATTCTGTACATATTGAATCCAAAAAAGGAATCATATCAGAATGGTGTATAATGCCAATGATGATTTGAAAATATGTTAAAGAGATAACACAGTATCTGATGGAGAAAGGACCTTGTCAGATGGTTGGATTTAAGAGGCGGTGAGCTCTCAAAGGCAACTTGTTCCTTGTCCACGAGTTCTTTTATCCCACTGCTTATTTCGCAACCAATATCAGCAGCATCATTCATCTTACCCAGAATTGGAATATCTAGGGATTCAGCGCAACTCTTTTTGGGTTTTGTTTTAGACCTGAAGATAGAAAACCAACTCACCAAAACCGTCAGAACATTCAGTTTAGAGAGCAATACTACAGGCAAAAATGTACAACAACAAAAGAACCTTTTGGATGACGAGACTCCAGGTTCCATTTTGGTTGAGGGGGTTCTTCTTGTTCTCTTCTTCTTGGATATGCTCAAGTTCATAACCACTAACCATATCATGTCAAAACAATGGTAGTGACATATCAAGTTGATGTAAAGAACAATCTTTAACATAAAACTAGTGTTGCGGAAGCCAAATATATAGAGAGTGATAGAATCACAACTGCTATATCTAAATATAGCTACTAAATAGTAAATGAGACAACAACAAAAGGAACACCAAGAATTAACGAGGTTCGGCAAACTTTTGTTTTCTTTTGCCTAGTCCTCAGACACAACCAACCAATATTTATTTCACTCCAAAAGAGTACAAGTGAAATACTACAAGAGAGAAAGAAGAACAAACGCCTTAGGAGATGAGAAGGCAAGTGAGAGGTGTGTTACAAATGAATTAGGAGCTACCTATTTATAGGAGTGAATTCTTCCTATTGATGTCATCCATGACATCACAATATGTCAAAATGTCAAGATTTACCTTGTGAAACCAATTTGTTGTTCACCTAAATTTCACCTACAAAAGGTGCTATCTTTGACTTTCCTACCAATGAAGAATTATCCTCCTAACTACCATATCTTCTCATTAATCCATTTTTGAATCTTGTCAAATTTAACAAATCTCCACCTTGGCAAGATTCTCCATTTTCAACTTTTTCTCAACAACAATTTTGATTGTGTCTTCAACCTCAATCTTCAATGTTCAACAATGTTAATCAAGTTCAAACAATGTTGAAACTTGACCGCAGTCACCACTTTTGTCAACATATCGGCAGGATTATCCGTAGTATGAATTTTCTGCATTATGACTCCACCATCTTCTATGATGTCTCGTATGAAATGATATCGGACGTCAATGTGCTTCGTCCTTGCATGATAAACTTGGTTCTTTGCTAATTGAATAGCACTCTGACTATCACAAAATATTGTGATTCCTTCTTGTCCAATACCAAGTTCTCTAAGCAATCCTTGAAGCCAAATTGCTTCCTTCGCAGCCTCTGTAATTGCCATGTACTCTGCCTTAGTGGTAGACAAAGCAACTGTTGACTGCAAAGTAGACTTCCAACTAACTGGTGCATTTGCAATAGTGAAAACATAACCAGTAGTCGATCTTCGTTTGTCCAAATCACCTGCATAATCTGAGTCACAATATCCAACAAGATATTGACTATCTTTCTGCTCGAAAACCAAACCAACATCTACAGTATTATGAATATACCGTAGAATCCATTTTACAGCCTGCCAATGATCCTTTCCAGGATTGTGCATGTACTTGCTTACAACTCCAACAGCGTGTGAAATATCTGGCCTTGTGCAAATCATTGCATACATCAAGCTACCAATAGCATTAGCGTATGGTACTCTTGACATATTCTCGTTCAACTTCATTCTTAGGTGACATAGCATCACTAAGCTTAAAATGAGGAGCAAGCGGAGTGCTAACCGACTTCGTTTTTTCATTCATACCGAATCGGTTTAGTACTCTCTTCAAATATTCTTTCTGAGATAAATAAAGTTTCTTTAAATGTCTATCTCTTTTTATCTCCATGCCAAGAATCTTCTTTGCCTCACCCAAATCCTTCATCTCAAACTCCTTTCTCAGTTGAATCTTTAGCTTCTCAATTTCCTCTTGACTTTTAGAAGCTATCAACATATCATCAACATATAGGAGAAGATATATAAAGGAATTATCTTCAAGCTTGCGCAAATACACACAATGATCGTATTTGCTTCTTATGTACCTTTGCTGCAACATAAACTTGTCAAATCGTTTGTACCATTGTCTAGAAGATTGTTTCAATCCATACAACGATTTTTCAAGTTTGCACACCATATTTTCTTTTCCATCAACTTTGAATCCTTCTGGCTGAGTCATATAGATTTCCTCTTCCAAGTCTCCATGTAAAAAAGCAGTTTTTACATCCAACTGAACTAGTTCCAAATTCAACTGTGCTACCAAAGCCAACAAAACTCTAATGGAGGAGTGTTTCACAACTGGAGAAAATACCTCATTATAATCAATTCCTTCCTTTTGAGCATATCCTTTGGCCACCAATCTTGCTTTGTAGCGAACATTTTCTTGGGTAGGAAATCCCTCTTTCTTTGCAAATACCCATTTGCACCCAATTGCTTTCTTGCCCTCTGGGAGATTGGTCAATCTCCATGTATGATTCTGATGAAGAGATTGCATTTCTTCATCCATGGCATTCCTCCACTTATCTTTTTGTGAACTTTGGACTGCGTCTTTATAAGTGGTAGGAATGTCATCGGCTGCAATTGAGTTAGCACAAGCCACCATATCTGTGAGTCGAGCAGGTTTTATTATTGTCCTTTTTGGCTTGCTCGTTGCTATTGATTCAAGTTGTGGTTGAGGTTCTTGAGATGGAACCTCCTCTTCGACTGGCTCTCCTTCAAGAGGAAAATCTTTTGTTGTTTTCTCGTTTGATCCCTGTGTTGGGAAAATTATCTTTCCCTCAAACTCCACCTGCTTTGAAGCACCATCAATTTGTTTGGCTTCTTCAAGTGTTACCTTATTTGTCAAGGCAGATTCATCAAAGGTAACATCCCTGCTGAAAATAACTTTTCTTGTCTCTGGACACCATAAACGGTATCCTTTGACTCCAGAAGTAATTCCCATAAATAAAGCTTTCTTTGCTCTTGGGTGAAATTTTGACTCTCTTACATGATAATATGCAATTGAGCCAAATACATATAAAGTACCATAATCTTCAGCAGGTTTTCCATACCATTTTTCAAATGGTGTCTTCCCACCAATAGCAGCAGATGGTAGACGATTAATGAGATGGCACGCATATGTTATTGCCTCAGCCCAAAATTCTTTGCCCAAGCCAGCATTGGACAACATACACCGAACTTTCTCCAGCAAAGTTCGGTTCATGCGTTCTGCCACTCCATTCTGTTGTGGTGTATTTCTGACGGTGAAATGTCTGACGATGCCATTTTCCTCACAAATTTTCTGAAAAAGATCATTTTTGTATTCGCCACCATTGTCTGTGCGAAGACACTTGATCTTTCTGCCACTTTGAGTTTCTATCATCGCCTTCCATTTGAGAAAAATTCCCAATACTTCATCTTTTATTTTCATCGTATACACCTACAATCTTCGAGAAAAGTCATCAACAAAGGTTACAAAATAGTGTTTCCCACCTAATGAAGGTGTTTTGGAAGCACCCCAAACATCTGAATGAACATAATCCAAAATACCTTTAGTATTATGGATAGCTGTTCCAAATTTAACCCTTGTTTGTTTTCCCTTGATACAATGTTCACAAAACTCCAAGTTGCAAGTTTTAGCTCCTTTTAGCAATCCTTGATCTGATAAAGTTTTCAAGGATTTCTCTCCAGCATGTCCCAAGCGCATATGCCACAGCTTGGTCATTTCTGCCTCCTTCTCGTCATTGGATGTTGTTGCCGCTGTCCCAATAACTGTACTACCTTGATTATGGTACATGTTATTATTTCTTCGAATTGCCTTTATTACCACCAGTGCACCAGAGCATATTCTCATCACGCCATTATCTGCAATGACTTTGAACCCCTTTGATTCTAGGGCTCCTACAGAAATGAGATTTTTCTTCAAATCTGGTACATATCGAACATCTGTTAATGTTCTACTTAATCCATCATGGTTCCTTAATCGGATTGAACCAACACCATATGCGGTAAGAGGATTATTGTTTGCAGTGTGAATAACTCCACATTCTCCTTCTTGTAAATCAATAAACCAGTCCCGATTGGGACACATATGATAACTACAAGCTGAGTCCATCAACCATACATCAGATGATTTGAATGGATCTGTTGTAACTAGTGAGTAATCGGAGTCATCACAATCAGCCACATTTGAATCCATGACAGCCTTCCCATTATTTGGTTTGGCTTTGCTATTCAACTTTGGGCAGTCTTTCTTCCAATGCCCTTTTTCTCGGCAAAAGGCACATTCATCTTTGCTGAGTCTCGATCTTGACTTGGATCTCCCTTTCTTCGTTCTCATATGATTTTGAGAACGACCTCTCGCAACCAGTGCTTCTGCTTCTCCGCCTTTTTGTTTTTCTCTCTTTCTTTGTTCATAACTGTATAAGGCAGAACAAACTTCTTTGAGAGATACTTCATCATTCCCATGCAGTAGAGTCGTTTCAAGATGCTCGAACTCATCGGGAAGTGAACTTAACAACATTAAGGCCATATCTCCATCCGTAAAAGTCACGTCCATATTCCGCAAATCTGTCGCCAACTTATTAAAGCTGGTGATATGATCATTCATTGTGCTACCAGGAATATAAGTGAAGCGTAACAGTCTTCTTTTCATGTAAAGTTTATTTTGACTGTTTTTCTTCAAGAATTTCTCCTCCAATGAATTCCATAATTTATTTGCAGATGTTTCCTTCGTGTATGGATACTTTTGTTCTCTTGCAAGGTAAGATCGAATGGTACCGCAAGCAACACGGTTGATAATCTTCCAATCTTCTTCTCCTACACCGTCTGGTTTCTTTTCTTCAATGGCAATATCTAGTCCTTGTTGAAAAAGAACATCAAGGACCTCGTCTTGCCACATTCCGAAATGTCCTGACCCGTCAAAAATTTCAACTGCAAATTTCGCATTTGACACAATTTTTGTCATAAGCGAAGATGCCAATGATGACGTATTATTGACACTTGATGTGGACTCATCATTTTTCTTGTCTCCCATTTTACTACAAATACTATTTACTAGCTAACAATGCAAAGACCAAAGTAAATCTTTTTCTGATGTGGAAGTACAGACTATGCTGCAACCACAGAGCATACTCAGATAATACCTTGGCTCTGATACCAATTGTTGCGGAAGCCAAATATATAGAGAGTGATAGAATCACAACTGCTATATCTAAATGTAGCTAATAAATAGTAAATGAGACAACAACAAAAGGAACACCAAGAATTAACGAGGTTCGGCAAACTTTTGTTTTCTTTTGCCTAGTCCTCAGACACAACCAACCAATATTTATTTCACTCCAAAAGAGTACAAGTGAAATACTACAAGAGAGAAAGAAGAACAAACGCCTTAGGAGATGAGAAGGCAAGTGAGAGGTGTGTTACAAATGAATTAGGAGCTACCTATTTATAGGAGTGAATTCTTCCTATTGATGTCATCCATGACATCACAATATGTCAAAATGTCAAGATTTACCTTGTGAAACCAATTTGTTGTTCACCTAAATTTCACCTACAAAAGGTGCTATCTTTGACTTTCCTACCAATGAAGAATTATCCTCCTAACTACCATATCTTCTCATTAATCCATTTTTGAATCTTGTCAAATTTAACAACTAGTAGGTAGAAATAAACAGAAAAGATGAAAATCCAAGAACATGTAAAGAACTAGGATTATGTTCAAGGTTACAAGTTATGGAGAAATCAATACTTACGGAATAGATGAAGCATCATTGCTTTGAAGATCTAGTTCATGCGTCTGTAAATATTGCATCCAAAAGATTTTGTATGACAAAGATATATAATGTGAAAAAATGTTAAAAGATAACACAGTATCAGATGGACAAAGGACCTTGTCAGATGAATGGACTTCAAACGCCAATGAGCTCTCAACGGAAACTTTGGAAGTCTTGGATCTCCCTTTCTGTGTGATATCATTATCTTCCTTCTGCACAACTTCTTTTTTCCCACTGCTCGTTTCACAACCAACGTCATCAGCATCATTCATCTTATCTGGAATTGGAATATCCATGGAACCAATGTCACCCTTTAGGGGATTTCTTTTGGACCTGAAGATAGAAAACCTGCTTGTCAAAACCTTTAGAGCATTTAGTTCAGAGAGAAATAATACTGGGAAAAGTGGCAACAACAAAAGAACAACCCTTTGGATGATGAGACTCCGGGTTCCTTTTTATTGAGGAGGTTCTTTTTGCCTTCTTTTTCATGGATCTGCTCAAGTTCATCAATTAATAACCATATCATGTCAAAACAATAGTAGTGAAAAACAACAGTCAAAAACATGAAAGACAACAGTCAAGAACATGCAAAGACCTAGGATTATGTCCAAAGTAACAAGGAAATTTAGAAATCAATACTTACACAACAGCTGAAACATCATGGCTTTGAAGATCTGTTTCATGCTTCTGTACATATTGCACCAAAAGAAATGTTTCATAACGATATATGATGCCAATTATAATTTCAAAACGTGTTAAGAGATAACACAGTATCAGATGATGAAAGGACCTTGACAGATGGATGGTCTTCAAGCGTCAATGAGCTCTCTAAGGCAATTTTGCTAGTCTCGAGTCTCTGCTTCTGTGTTTTATCTTTATCTTCCTTGTCCACAAGTTCGTTTTTCCCACTGATTGTTTCACAACCAACTTCAGCATTCATCTTATCTGGAATTGGAATATCCATGGACCCAATGTCACGCTTTTGGGGATTACTTTTAGACCTGAAAATAGAAAACGTGCTTGTCAAAACCCTCGGAAAATTCAACTCAAAGAGCAGTACTGCAAGAAAAAGTGTACAACAACAAAAGAACAAATGACGAGATTCCGGGTTCCTTTTTCTTTGAGGAGGTTCTTATGGCTGTCTTCTTTGTGGATTTGCTCAAGTTCATCAACCAATAACCATATCATATCCTGACAATAGTATTGGCATATCAAGGTGATGCAAAATACAATATCTATCATAAAAGTAGTAGCTAGGTAGAAGTAAACACGACAGCCATTAATATGTAGAGTTCTAGGATATGTACAAAAAAATGATTGGAAATCAATATTTACGGAACAGATGAAACAACATTGCATTGAAGATCCGCTTCATGTTTCTGCACAGAATGCATCCAAAAGAATCATATCACAAAGATGTAATGCCAATGATATCTTGAAATTGTTAAGAAACACAGTATCAAATGGGGAAAATACCTTGTCAGATGGATTGTCTTCAACAAACTCAAACTGCTCCTTATTCAGATTCAAGATTTCTGAATATCATATCATATCCTGACAATAGTATTGGCATATCAAGGTGATGCAAAATACAATATCTATCATAAAAGTAGTAGCTAGGTAGAAGTAAACACGACAGTCATTAATATGTAGAGTTCTAGGATATGTACAAAAAAATGATTGGAAATCAATATTTACGGAACAGATGAAACAACATTGCATTGAAGATCCGCTTCATGTTTCTGCACAGAATGCATCCAAAAGAATCATATCACAAAGATGTAATGCCAATGATATCTTGAAATTGTTAAGAAACACAGTATCAAATGGGGAAAATACCTTGTCAGATGGATTGTCTTCAACAAACTCAAACTGCTCCTTATTCAGATTCAAGATTTCCGTTTCACCATCATCATATGCGATCTCAAAAGGAAAAACAGCAAATAGTATCAGTCAACTAAAAACTTCAGTTAAATTCACTACTTCCCTTCCATGATATATTTCCCTTTCTGCAGTTTTAGCACGATGACAGCCTTCCAGAAAGATGTCTTTTAGGCTGTGTAAGGCCATTATATCAATCGGTAAAAGGGACTTCTGTTGCAGTGATTATATTTGGTTTGGAAATAGTTTTGCCTCTAGTTATCAGGAAGATGGAGTCAACCTCAGTAATAGTTTGCCTCAACATTACTTAGCAGGAAGATGGAATCAGCAACACTTGCAGATATTTTGGAAATTTTAAGAGAATAGTAACAAATATAACATTTGAAAGTAGTCTCAAGTTAAATTGAGAAGGAAAATGGATTCATACTGACTACTGATGATGAATTTTTTAAGACTTGGGAATGGTGTATAAATTCTCATCATTAAAAGAAGTATCAGAACATTGCAAAGTGAAACATATATGATATACTGGGAAGAAAACTGTACAGAGATTAACTAAAAAACAGTGCAGGAAGCTTGATAATAACATCACTACCTGATGCCTCTTTTTCACATGATCAAATCCAGAAACTGCACCCTCATAGAACCTGCAAAGGGAAACTTAAAATCAAAAACTTTAGCTAGATTCTTTAAAAAAAAATTATTTTTTATTTTTGGGAGAGATGGTAAGTGTGCTATTAATATAAGTACCAAGAAGGTGCAGGCAAAAGTATTTACAAGATACTAAAAGAACATCCTTGCTATTCTTAGAGGAATTCTATGAGATCTATCACTGTTTAGCTAGAATTCTTTCTTCCATTTGCAAGACACGATAAAAGTCAATTTAGTAGAAGCAATTGAAGATGTGCTCTGATACTCCACAAATCAAAGGAATGAAGCAGACTCTTGGTGACAGCCTAGCAGGCAAGCCAATTTTAGAGATGATAAATTTAACAATAGAAGGAATCAAGGATGAAAAATGCTGGGATGAGAGTGGATCTGTAATTAGTACCACAAATTTACAATAGTATGAGAGTCCAGACAACATTTTGTACAACTTACATTTTGTCCAATGGCCACCAAACTCTTATTCTGGTACCAACTATTTCTTCTACATATTTTTTGGTGAACTGACGCCTTTTAGAATCCTGAATGAAACAATTAAGAACCATAAACTTCTCAGACATGAAAACACTCTTAGACAACAGATAAATTAAAAGCAAAAGGGCTTAAACAAATACTAGTTTCAGTCCTTTGAAATGTATTGAAAAGAGGTAAGCATAGCGTTTTCCGAATTCAAGGAGAATAAAGCAGCTTATAACTTATTCTTACTATGATTGGATTCCTTTGAAAAAGCAATGAAGTCACAGAATTAGGAAATACACTACATTTTAACAATACTACGTGAACACAAGAAAACTCGGGAAATTTTGCAGATATGGAAACAAAAAATTATAGTTTACTTCAAAAGTTGCTATATTAGTACCTGATTCTTTCGTGCGGTAAGCTTCCTCCGACGCTTTGTCTTGGAAAGTTGGCTGGAGAGATTTTCATCCCCAAATGATGGTTTAATCTCCTGTGAAACCCACAAGCACAAAGGGAAAAGTAAAAAAGAATAGTAATTGTCAAATTTGTCCTTGAAAAAAATTATAAGCACAGATCGAGAGATAGCAACTTCTAAGAAGTCCTCCTTTCAACCTCATTTCCTGATTCTTCTATATCATGAATCTTTTTCTTCTGTTTCTGTTCATCAATTTGTTGCACTAATGACTCCTCAGCGTGAGTAAGGTTCTCTTCTCTTTTTACAATGTTAAGACCAGAAGTGGTGTCCGCATCACCTTTCGGAGCAGATCCTCTCTTCCTTGAGCTCTGACGTGGTTTTCTTTTGCTACCAGATTTGCCCTTACAATTGCTAACACCAATATTCTTTGGCTTCTCCATCTGACTGCAAGGCTGT